>SJYX01023058.1:335576-362285 GCA_006410675.1 Oreotragus oreotragus | reverse complement strand
TTATGACCAACCTAGATAGCATATTCAAAAGCAGAGACATTACTTTGCCAACCAATGTCCGTCTAGTCAAGGCTATGGTTTTTCCAATAGTCATGTATGGATGTGAGAGTTGGACTGTGAAGAAGGCTGAGTGTGGAAGAATTGATGCTTTTGAACTGTGGTGTTGGAGAAGACTCTTGAGAGTCCCTTGGACTGCAAGGAGATCCAACCAATCCATTGTGAAAGAGATCAGCCCTGGGATTTCTTTGGAAAGAATGATGATAAAGCTGAAACTCCAGTACTTTGGCCACCTCATGTGAAGAGTTGACTCATTAGAAAAGACTTCGATGCTGGGAGGGATTGGGGGCAGGAGAAGAAGGGGACGACCAAAGATGAGATGGCTGGATGGCATCATTGGCTAGATGGACGTGAGTCTGAGTGAACCCTGGGAATTGGTGATGGACAGGGAGGCCTGGTGTGCTGCGATTCATGGTGTTGCAAAGAGTCTGACATGACTGATCGACTGAACTGAACTGAACTGAACTAATATAAAATTATTAAAGAGCAAATTTTGAACTAAGGGCTAAGGATTTAGCATATACAATGCATAGGGAAGCCTGGCGTGCTGCAGTTCCTGGGGTCACAAAGAATTGGATATAACTGAGCAACTGAACTGAACTGAATAACTTTACATTATGAAAAAAAGCACTCAGATGGTGTGTAAAATAACCTGGTTTCTAATCCTAGTCGCTGAAATATCTTGTTGGTGTTAGTTCTTGAGTTGATTGTTCATCAGTACTACTCAGCAATTATATGTGCTGGGGGCATATATAAGGGTTGAATGAGGATAAATATCATTATTAACATGATTAAAACATTATGCTTGACATCATTTTATGTTATATTACTCTTTATCATTGTGTCCCAAAGATGTGGAAATCTTAGTTCATGTCAGGTCTAGGGAAGAATTGTCATGATAATTTTACATGGCCCTCACTCAGGAGGCAGTTGACACCGTGTCCTCTATCTTTCTCTTCCCAGGATATCTGTGTCTTAGAGAACAGTGTTCCCTTTCCATCAGCATTCCTGCTGCCCCAAACACCCACTTTAGTCAGTACTCCTTTAGACTCAGTAAAAGAGAAGCATATGCTCCGTTTATGGGAAATATATGGGCTTAAAGTACTATTTCTTATAGTCAAGTTTAGGGATCAAATAGATAATCACAGGGTCTCTACGTTTTTATGTTAAACTTAAATTCAGCTTATAACATTTAAAATGTGACATATATACACACAAATATATATTGTATAAATGTATGTGTATATATATATATACTTCATCATTCATTTAGTTTGCAGCATTTAAAACATGATACACACACACACACACACATAGGCTTCCCATGTGGTGCAGAGGGAAAGAATCCCCTTGCCAAAGCAGGGAGTACAAAAGACACAGGTTTGATTACTGGATTGGGAATATCCCCTGGAGCAACCCACTCCAATATTCTTTCGTGCAAAATTCCATGGACAGAGGAGACTGGTGGGCTACAGTCTTTAAGGTCACAAAAAGGTGGACATGGCTGAGTAATACTCCATTGTGTACATGTACCACAGCTTTCTTATCCATTCACCTGCTGATGGACATCATGAGATGGGTGAAACTGGAGCCGATTATACAGAGTGAAGTAAGCCAGAAAGAAAAACACCAATACAGTATACTAACACTGATGCTGAGAGGGATTGGGGGCAGGAGGAGAAGGGGATGACCGAGGATGAGATGGCTGGATGGCATCACTGACTCAATGGGTGTGAGTCTGAGTGAACTCCGGGAGTTGGTGATGGACAGGGAGGCCTGGCGTGCTGCAATTTATGGGGTGGCAAAGAGTCGGACATGACTGAGCGAATGAACTGAACTGAACTGAACTGAACCACAGTAAACGTGTAATACTATGCAACAACCAAATAGACAAATTTACTTGGATATCTAGACATGAAAGATATTCCGTTTAACTTGTGGAAAACAAAAACAAATAGAACAAGTCTAATAGTACAATCAGTGTAGTCAGATGCAATTTTTATTTTTAAAAAGATATATATGAATAATTTATATGTATATATAGAAAAGAGAAATACACACCAAATTTTCAACGTGATTACCTTTGGGAAGAGGATTAGAAGAAAGGATGGAAGGGAGGAATATCACTTTTAATTCTTTTATGTCTATATTATTTGAATCTTCAAATATAACAGTGTATTCACATGTCAGTTTTGCAATTTTAAAAAACTGAAAGGTAAGCCAGAAAGAAAAACACCAATACAGTATACTAACACATATATATGGAATTTAGAAGGACAGTAATGATGACCCTGTATGCGAGACAGCAAAAGAGACACAGATGTGTAGAGCGGACTTTTGGACTCTGAGGGAGAGGGAGAGGGTAGGATGATTTGGGAGAATGGCATTGAAACATGTATACTATCATGTAAGAAACGAATCACCAGTCTATGTTCGATGCAGGATGCAGGATGCAGAATGTTTGGGGCTGGTGCATGGGGTGGTGGGAGGTGGGAGGGGGGTTCATGTTTGGGAGCTCATGTACACCTGTGGTGGATTCATGTCAATGTATGCAAAAACTAATACAGTATTGTAAAGTAAAATAAATTAAAAAAAAAAAAACAAAAACTGAAAGGGTAATTATGAGGATGATGAGAAAAGCAAACGTTTTAACATCAGATTCTTTCTTTTGCACTAACTCTTCTTCTGATTAAAACTCATTTCGAAGGAGAGAGGCGAGGAGAAAGAGACAGAGCATTTTTGACATTTTTGGTAAGGATGCATTTACCATGAGTGTATTGAACCAAAAAGAGGCTATATTGTAGATTTCTAACCAAGGAAGAAACTTGTTTGGACTTGCCAGCTGACTGCAGTAGCTAGATTGACTGGAAGCAGCTTGAATATTGCTTAGCACAGCGTGGACCCTTGTTCTCTGTTGACTGAATCTGAAGTCTCCCTTTTATTTGGTTTTTATGAAATATCCTTGCCTATGTGGAATCCTGAAGTCATATTTCCACTTACTTAAATGTATAGACGTTTTAGAAACTGAAGATGTCTTTGAAGTTTGGAGCCATCTCTTCCTTGAATAATTGATGAAACAAGGTCCTCAGAGCTTAGGATACTTATTCACAGTCACATATTATGTATGTTCTATATATAGTCACTCAGTCATGTCCAACACTTTGTGACCCCATGGACTGCAGCACGCCAGGCTTCCCTGTCCTTCACCAACTCCTGGAGCTTGCTCAAACTCATGTCCATCGAGTGAATGATGCCATCCAACCATCTTATCCTCTGTTGTCCCCTTCTCCTCCTGCCTTCAATCCTTCCCAGCATCAGGGTCTTTTCAAATGAGTCAGTTCTTCCCATCAGGTGGCCAAAGTATTGGAGTTTCAGCTTCAACATTAATCTTTCCAATGAATATTAAGGGTTGACTTCCTTTAGGATTGACTGGTTTGATCTCATTGTGCTCCAAGGGACTCTCAAGAGTCTTCTCCAGCAACCCAGTTTGAAAGCATCAATTCTTCAGTGCTCACTCTTCTTTATGGTCCAGTTCTCACATCCATACATGACTACTGGAAAAACCATAGCTTTGGCAAGATGGACCTTTGTCAGCAAAGTAATGTCTCTGCTTTTTAATACACTAAGTTGGTCATAGCTTTTCTTCCAAGGAGCAAGTGTCTTTTAATTTCATGACTGCAGTCACCATCTTCAGTGATTTTGGAGCTCCCCAAAATAAAGTCTTTCACTGTTTCCATTGTTTCCCCATCTATTTGTCATGAAGTGATGGGACCGGATCCATCTTAGTTTTCTGAATGTTGAGTTTTAAGCCAAGTTTTTCATTCTCCTCTTTCACTTTCATCAAGACACTCTTTAGTTCTTCTTCGCTTTCTGCCATAAGGGCAATGTTATCTGCCTATCTGAGGTTATTGATATTTCTCCTGGAAATCTTAATTCCAGCTTGTACTTCATCCAGCCCAGCATTTCACATGATGTACTCTGCATATAAGTTAAATAAGCAGGGTGATAATATACAGCCTTGATGTACTTCTTTCCTGATTCGGAACCCGTCTGTTGTTCCATGTCCAGTTCTAACTGTTACTTCTTGACCTGCATACAGATATCTCAGGAGGCAGGTAAGATAGTCTGGTATTCCCATCTCATTAAGAATTTTCCACAGTTTGTTGTGATCCACACAGTCAAAGGGTTTGGCCACAGTCTGTAAAGCAGAAGTAAATGTTTTTTCTGGAACTCTCCTACTTTTTCGATGATGTTGGCAATTTGATCTCTGGTTCCTCTGCATTGTCTAAAATCCAGCTTGAATATCTGGAAGTCACGGTTCACGAACTGTTGAAGCCTGGCTTGGAGCATTTTGAGCATTACTTTGCTAGCATGTGTTGACTCGTATGGCTCAGATGGTAAAGCGTCTACCTGCAATGACCTGATTGACCCTGGGTTCAATTCCTAGGTCAGGAAGACCCCCTGGAGAAGGAAATGGCACCCCACTCCAGTACTCTTGCCTGGAAAATCCCATGGACGGAGGAGCCTGGTAGGCTACATCCATGGTGTTGCAGAGTCGGACACGACTGAGCAATTTCACACTTTGCTAGCATGTGAGATGAGTGCAATTGTGCAGTACTTTGAACATTCTTTGGCATTGCTCTTCTTTGGGCTCGGAATGAAAACTGACCTTTTCCAGTTCTGTGGCCACTGCTGAGTTTTCCAAATTTGCTGGCATACTGAGTGCAGCACTTTCACAGTATCATATTTTAAGATTTGCAATAGCTCAACTGGAATTCCATCACACTTCCACTAGCTTTGCCGTAGTGATGCTTCATAAGGCCCATTTGACTTTGCATTCCAGGATGTCTGGCTCGAGGTGCGTGATCACACCATCGTGGTTATCTGGGCTATGAAGATCTTTTTTGTATAGTTTAGTTCTGTGCATTCTTGCCACCTCTTCTTAATATCTTCTGCTTCTGTTAGGTCCCTACCATTTCTGTCCTTTCTTGAACCCATCTTTGCATGAAATGTTCCCTTTGTATCTCTAATTTTCTTGAAGAGATCTCTAGTCTTTCCATTCTATTGTTTTCCTCTATTTCTTTGCATTGATTACTGAGGAAGGCTTTCTTATCACTCCTTGCTATTCTTAGAAACTCTGCATTCAAATAGGTATATCTTTCCTTTTTTCCTGTGCCTTTCACTTCTCTTCTTTTCTCAGCTATTTTTAAGGCCTCCTGAGACAACCATTTTGCCTTTTTGCATTTCTTTTTCTTGGGAATGGTCATGATCACTTCCTCCTGTCCAGTGTCACGAACCTCCATCCATAATTCTTCAGGCACTCTGTCTATCAGATCTAATCCCTTGAATCTGTGTATATACATGTAATCCCTTTTATATACATGGAATTTTTATACATCTAATCCCTTGAATCTATACATATACATGCATATATACATATTTCAGCTTTACTGAGATATAATTGAGAAATTCTACATCTCTGTTGGGGCTTGCTTGGGAAATTCCATGGACAGAGAAGCTTGGTGGGCTACACCCATAGGACTGCAAGAGAGCTGGACAGGACTTAGCAACTAAACAACAACAAACATCTCTATTGAGCTATCATTTATTAAGTAGTTGGTGCCAAGAAACATGCTAAGCACTTTATATTCTCAGTGAATCATCACAGCAATCAATAATATAGTGGAGGAATCATCCCCATTTTATAGAGGAGGGCCCTGAAGTTCAAGTTCACCAGCTTAGCTAAGTGTTGAGGTTTGAAACGATGTCCTATAACCTGAAGTCTGTGTTCTTAACCATCGTGCAGCATTGCTGGTCACTGAGAGTGTTCTTTGGGCTATGCCCTGAGTGGTGTAGAGAAATCAGTAAGAAAGAGATTCTATCATACAGGAGCTCACCATCCGGTAGGAAAGGCAGCCACGAAGGCAAGTAAGGTGCATAGTTCAACAGTTCAGCAAGCACACACATGGGTAGAGATGAGTACATGGACGACCTAGAGAAGGACATGATTGACCTTGTTTGGACAAAGGGCAAGGAGGTCTGGGAAGTGTCTCTAAGAAAACAGGGCTTGTGCTGGGTCTTGAACATGGTCAGAACCCAGGTCTCTTGACTCAGCCAAAGGCTTTCAGCTAGAACACAGAGAAAAACAATACAAAATACTAAAACCAAAACCTCAAAGCTGCACTTCCCTGGTGGCTCAGATGGTAAAGCATCTGTCTACAATGCGGGAGACCTGGGTTCAATCCCTGGGTTGGGAAGATCCCCTGGAGAAGGAAATGGCAATCCACTCCAGTTCTATTGCCTGGAAAATCCCGTGGACAGAGGAGCCTGTAGGCTATGGTCCATGGGGTCGCAAAGAGTTGGACACGACTGAGCGACTTCACTTCATTCCACTCATAGAGTAGACACTCAGTAAATGTTATTTGGAATCAAGTTTGAACTAAAAAGGAATTTGAGGGAGAAGAAACAATAAGGCTGTCTCAATTCCATATGAATTCAATTCCATATAAAACTTACACTGTTTTTTCCCTGAATTTCAAAATTCACAGTGGTGCACCGTAGATTACACACGAATATAATCTGTCAGTAATAACATTAACTAGATTACACACGAGTATAATCTGTCAGTAATAACACTAACTAACATTATTTTACTCTTATTATTTTAAATGCTTTAAAATGTTTATAAAAATGGACCTACCTTCACTTTGGTTCCAACACTGATTCTTGCCTGTTGGCCCATTGCTAGAAAAGTGATTGAAATCTTGTCTTGTTCTAAGATGCGGATTCCAACATAATGGTTCAAAGCCAGAAACACAGGTTTAAATGAAACAAAGGGTGAGGAAGTGATGGAACTTGACCAATTCCAAGCCCTTACTCTGTTGCCAGCTTGATCTGAATATTGACCACCCAAGATATTGATGTATACCCTGAGGAGAAAGGAAATTAAAAATCACAAACAGGAACGTTATAATTCAACCTTGAAATTAGCTCTGCCACTTGCTAACCAAAGAGAGTAGCAGTTTATACTAGCCAATAGTCTATGGCTTCCCTGATGGCTCAGCGGTAAAGAATCTACCTGCAATGCAGGGGACACAGGAGACACGAGTTCAATCCCTGGTTCAGGAAGATTCCCTGGAGTAGGAAACGGCAACCTACTCCACTATTCTTTCCTGGAAAATCCCATGGACAGAGGAGCCTGCAGTCCATGGGGTCACAAAGAGTTGGACACAACTGCACACACACACAATGTGCACAATAGCATGTGAATAGTGGGAAACCTCATATAATCATAGAAACCATAATACTGTGACAGAATTCGATACCAATTTGAAGTACTGGGTGTAGTTTAAGACCTAGTGATAAACCTAGTGGAACCAGGATGATAAAGGGGCCTGGAAAATGATGTGCTGGGGAGGATTAAGAGGGAGCAGGGAAGATTTAGTCTGGACATGAAAAAACACAAGAAGGCAGGCTCTCCCTGGACGATGGGCGAGGACTGGTGCTTAGACTTTTCCTGTGCCAGTATGGATATCAGTGAGTGTAAGTTCTAGGAAAGGCTGTACTGGCCTCAATACTGAGACTTGTTTTCTAACAGCAACTGGGGAGCCAGGACTTCTAGGATATCAAGGCTGGTGTGGGTAGAAAGGGCTCAAAAGTGAGTGAAAAGTGAGCAAAGTGAAGTCGCTCAGTCGTGTCCGACTCTTCGCGGCCTCATAGACTGTAGCCTACAAGGCTCCTCTGGCCATGGGATTTTCCAGGCAATAGTACTGGAGTGGATTGCCATTTCCTTCTCCAGGGGATCTTCCCAACCCAGGGCTCGAACCCAGGTCTCCTGCATTGTAGACAGACGCTTTACCATCTGAGCCACCAGGGAAGTCCTAGAAAGGGCTCAAGGAACATTTTCGAGATCACTGTGGTTGAGAAGAGCCCAGTAATGGATTAGAAGGGGGAACTGACACCAGCCAGGCGCCCCAATCTCTTAGAGTCGCTAATGACACATTTTACTACATTACCAACAGAAGCAGCCCTGTACCATCTGAGATCTGGCGTCACTCGTGACTGCCATTCTATTCCATGATCTCCTCTGCACACTCTGTCACATTCTTCCATCTCAGCTCACCATGTATTTCTCAGGGACAGAGGATAGGTAGGTTTCTAGGTACTTAGAAAGTTGGCTTAATTTGATAATAAATAATTTTTTAAAAATCAGATTAATCAGCCATGAGGGCCCCCTAGAGTAGGATAACTCATGTCTTATTTTCCCAATTTTGAGTAGCAGCAGTAATCTAATAGCAAAAATGCAAATGAGAAATTGAGGTGGTTATCTTATCGTTTCTGGGAAGGAGATTTATTTTTATCATGCTATGTGGGAGAAGAAAACATTTGGTTAACATTATCTAGATGAATTGTGTGCCATTTACATAGTATGTAGTGGCAAAGATTCAGGGTGTGCCTTCAAGGGACTTCAATCCTACAGGAGAGGTGGGCTTGCTACACAAGAGGCTATGAGGGTGTTAAGGAGCCATGTCAGGGGGCCCAAAGTTCATTTGGTGGGTAGGAAGGGTTCACTGGTACAGAAAAGTCCTAGAAGCCAGTGAATATTTGGTGACAAATAATATTGTGCCTTACCAAATAAATGTCATACAGAATTACTGCTGTTATTGTTCAGCTGTCAACTCGTATCTGACTCTTTAGCCACCCCACAGACTAAGGCCTGCCAGGCTCCTCTGTCCATGGAGTTTTCCAGGCAAGAATACTGGAGGGGGTTGCCATTTCCTTCTCCAGGGGATCTTCCAGACCTAGGGATCAAACCCAGGTCTCCTGCATTGGCAGGCAGATTCTTTACCACTCAGCCACCAGGGAAGCCCCACAGAATTGCTACTGAACCCTGAAGGATAAGTAGAAATCCTCCAATATAATTGGGGATAATGGTTTGACTACTCTTTTAAACTACAAGTGCAATATTAATAGCTCCCTGTGTCCTAACTTTCTCAAGTACTGGCAGAGTGTTTAAACTTTTGTCAATTTATTGGCAGAGTTTCTCAAGATGAGATTGTTATACTTGTAAATAGTTTAAAGGCAGAGAATATCTCTTTCTGAAAAACTTAAAAAGTTGAAATTGTATTTGAAGTTAGAACCCAAATTTCACTTTCCCTGGCTAAATGAAATAATACAAGGTCACAGAGCATATGGGGAAGGCAATGGCACCCCACCCCAGTACTCTTGCCTGGAAAATCCAATGGACGGAGTAGCCTGGTGGGCTGCAGTCCATGGGGTCGCTAACAGTCGGACAGACTGAGCGACTTCACTTTCACTTTTCTCTTTCATGCATTGGAGAAGGAAATGGCAACCCACTCCAGTATTCTTGCCTGGAGAATCCCAGGGATGGGGGAGCCTGGTGGGCTGCCGTCAATGGGGTCAAAAAAAGTCGGACACGACTGAAGTGACTTAGCAAGCAAACAGAGCATATAAATAGTATATCAAAGGCGTCAGGACCTTAATCGCTAGAGATTTTGTATATTGTTGTTAAGAATTAATTTTTAAGGAATTATATAGTTGCTCATAGGAAAAGTGCTATTCATTGTGGCTATGGGGTGCCTTGTTTAGTCACTAAGTTGTATCTGACTATTTTTGTGACCCCATGGACTGTAATCCACCAGGCCCCTTTGTTCATGGGATTTCCCAGACAAGAATACTGGAATGGGTTGCCATTTCCTTCTCCAATGGGATGCCTACTTGTTAGGACTATATCTCAAACAACAACAGCTGTCCGTTGCAAATTATTTCCATTGATGAGGCCAGAATTTAGGCTAAAGAGAGACTGCTGGGTTTATATCTCACATCCCTAGAGTGGTCATGTAATTTATCTGGGGTTCTTTTTTTTTCCTAATATTAAAATTGTACAGCTATATTTTCTTGCTGCTTATAGAAAAAATATGATGAGCTTTGTTTTATGTAACTGCCTGGGATTTTTCCACTGCATATGGGATGACATAAATAAAAAAACTTCTCTGAATTGAACATTCCTATCCTATGACCACTAATTTAAATAAATCTTCTTAAATTCATTTTTGTCTTTCTAGTTATAAGATGAACAAAATCTGGCCATCTAATGTATAGCACAGTGATTTTCATTAACACTGCAGTTATGTAGTTGAAAGTTGCTAAGACAGTGGATCTTAAATGTCTTAGAAAGAAATGGTAATTATGTGACATAATGCAATTGTTAGCTAGTGCTACAGAGATAATCATTTTGTACCATATAAGTGTATCAAATCAATAACCATTGTACACTTGTAACTTACCCAGTATATGTCAGTTATATTTCACAAAAGTTGAAAAAATAAAAAGAAAAATAAAATTTCATGAAACTTGAGAAACAAAATGACTGCAGGAGGAATCTAGAAGCCTACCAGACATTTCCATTGGGATGATAGCAGGAACTTCTACCAGAAGAATCTAGCAATGCCAGGATTGCAGGGTTAGTGGGCATGTCTTCTTGGACTATACAAGTGAAACCATTTATCTTGTTGGGCACTCGGATGATGGCTAGGTTTCCAGATGGGTAACTGAGATCAGTTAAGGTCATTTGAGTTATTCTAATGGTCTTTGACTAGCCTGAGAATAAATTTAATTTATGAGAGAGTCCTTTGAAGCTATAAAGCATTCTGAAAATGAATGGGAAGCACCGTTAATTACTAAAAAATTTTATGCTTTCTGTGTGCATCAAAATATATTTATGAGACACAAAAATACTCACCAAAAATGCCAGCAAATGGAATCTAGCAAAATATAAAAAGGATTATATGTACAACGACAAACTGGAGTCTATCCCAGGAATGTAAGGTTGGACTACTATCTAAAAATAAATTAATGGAAACATACTACATTGATAAAGAAAAGAACAAAAATAGAGATGATCATTGCAATAGACACAGAAAATGCATCTGACAAAATCCAATACCTTATCGTGATAAATGACTCAATGAACTAGGAATAGAACGGAACCTCCTCAACCAAATAAGGCATGTCTAACAAAAACCCACAGTTAACGTCACACTTACTGATGGCAGACTAGGTGTTTTCCCCCTAAGATCAGGAAGCAGACAAAAATGTCCACTCTCCCACTTCCAGTCAACCCCATGGTGGAGGTTCCAATCAGGAAAATATTATGGAAGAGAAAGAAATGAAGGCATCTACATCGGAAACAGAAGAAGTTAACTCCTATCTCTAATTGTAGATAACATGCTCTTGTATAAAAGAAAATCCTAAGGAATCTACAAAACAATGTCATAGAACTAACAAAAGAGTTCAGTGGGATTGTAAACTAAAAGGTCAATATATATGAAAAAAATTATATTTCTAAGCAGTGAACATTTTGAAGATGAAATTAAGAAAATAATTCCATTTACAATAGCATCAAAGAGTGAAATATACTGAGGATAATTCACGGACTGTTAATATTCAGTCCTATCTGAACTGATTGGAAGTCTAGCAGTGAAATAAACACAAAATTGATTCTGAATCATTTTGAAAATCAGCCTTAGTCTTCAAAGGGGTGAAAAAGAATTAAAGCCAGGGCAGGAAGTGATAAGTAATGCTACAAGTTGGAAAGTTATTTTAAAATTTTTTGATATAATGAAAGAAAAACCTACTCTCTTTCTCATAGGGCTTGGGGAAGTAAAACTTCTTTATACTTCTTATGCCATAAAGTCATTTTTCTGGGTTCTTGATGGGATTTGACTAAACATTTAGGCAACCATGGCTAAAAATGACTTTCTCCTACAAAGTGAGGACCTTAATTCACCAAAAACTCCTCCTAATTTCATAGCTTTGTTTTACTTTCCCAGAGATATTAAATGGCCTTTGTGTCAAAATAGCAAATGGCCTGGCCATCAGGCAGAAGTTCAAGTGATCAATAACTTAGTGTTCCATAAAATGGATATTGAATTTTTGTATTAAAAAACAACATACTGCTCATGGATGTGTAGACTGGTACACATTTTCTGGGGGACAAAATCTGGTAAAGCTTTTTTCTTACCCAGAATTTCTATCTCTAGGTATTTAATTCAAGGAAGTAAGTGATAAGTATGCACAAAGCTGTTCATTTAGCCATTGTATAAAACAGCCCCAAATTGTGAAATCACCTTTGATCAGCACTAGTGGATAGATTAAAGGAATTACAGTTCCTCCCTATGATGGAATACCATATGCACATAAAGATGGTATAGTATCTCGGTATTTATTGCATATTATATACTCATAATGTTTATGAGTATTTATTGTCTAATATTATTATGTAAAGGGAGCAAGTTATAAAATAATGAAGAACTTGTTTAGAATTAATTTTTAAAGAATTGTATAATTGCTCCTAGGTAAAAATAAGGAAAGATTTATAAACAGATGTTAATAGCTTTGTTCTGTGTGATAGGATTTGGTCATATCTATCTTTTTGCTTCATATTTTTTTAATCTTTTTTCTTTAGCTTTCTTTTTGTGGATAAATAAGCTAATGAAAATAAGTTGTTGAAAGAAAGGATACAATATTTGCGTTGTCCCGTCTGGAAATGAAGTCAGAAACTTGCTCCCATGTTTGTAGCGCTTCTCAAACAGCTCATTTGTCACGATCTACACACCACAGAAAACAAAAGGATGGTTATATGATGACAACAGGCATCCTTGGCTTGCTAGATAGTGATACAAACCATTTCTTAATTTAAAGTTTTAGTCCCGCATCAACAACAGGGGACAGTCCTTAGGAATCATTAAAGATTGTCCCTAAGCCATGCAGATAACTTAATAAAATCTTTCTGGCAAGAATCTGACATTACTTATCTGTTTAAAGGGTCTGTGTTTTTTGTCTTTTTAAATTTATTTAGAAGTTTAAAAAAATTTATTCAGTAGGACAAGATAGAAGGGAGTGCTTAGGCTTTAGTCAGGATTATATTTTAAGCAATTGTTCTCATCAAAACAGCAAACACTTAAAAAGAGCTTATCACATGGTAGGTATTTTTTTTTTAATTGAAGTATAGTTGATGTACAATATTATATAAGCTTCAACAGAGTGGTTCACAATTTTAAAGGTTATATTTCATTTATACTTATTATAAAATATGGGCTGTATTCTCTGTGCTGTATGGTATTATCCTTGTAGCTTATTTATATTATACGTAGTTGTTTGTACCTCTTAACCTCCTATCCCTATCTTGCTCTTCCCCACTCTGGAAGATACTCTGGAAAATACTGGTTTGTATTTTCCTCTCCCCACTGGAAAATACTGGTTTGTATTTTCCTCTCCCCACTGGAAAATACTGGTTTGTATTTTCCTCTCCCCACTGGAAAATACTGGTTTGTTCTCTACGTCTGTGAGTCTGCTTTTCATTATATTCACTAGTTTATTTTCTTTTAGACTCTACATATTAGTGATACAATGCAGTATTTGTCTTCTCTGTCTTATTTCACTTAGTCAAATACCCTCCATCCAGGTTGCAACAAATGGCAAAACTTCATTCTTTTTTTGTGGCTGAGTACTATTCGTATCTATGTGTGTTAGTCATTCAGTTGTGTCCAACTCTTTGCAACCCTGTGGACTGTAGTCCCCCAGGCTCCTCTGTCTTTGGAATTCTCCAGGCAAGACAGGAGGGGTTGCCATTCTCTTCCCCAGAGGCTCTTCGCAGCCCAGGGACTGAACCTGTGTCTCCCGTCTTTCCAGCAGATTCTTTACCATCGGAGCCACCAGGGTAAGGCACTCACATGTATCTGCATGTGTGTGTGTGGGTGTATGTCGCGTCTTCTTGATCCATTCATCTGTTGATGGACACTTAGGTTGTTTCTATGTCTTGGCTACTGTACAGTAAATAACGCTGCTATGAACATTGGGGTGCCTCTTTGCAAATTAGCATTTTCCTTTGTTCATGTATACGCTCAAGAGCGGAAGCGCTGAATCATATGGTAATCCTATTTATAGGTTTTTGGGAAACACCATACTGTTTTCTGTAGTGACTGCACCAGTGTACATTCCCTCTAACAGTGTATAAAGATTCCCGTTTCTCCACATCCTTGCCTGTATTTTTTATTTGTGTTCTTCTGGATGACACCATTCTTGACAGCTGTGAGGTGATACGTTATTGTGGTTTTAATTTGCATTTCCTTGATGATTAGTGAAGTCGAGCATCTTTCAATGTGCCTGTTGGCCACCTTTATGTCTTCTTTAAAAACAATGTCTATTCAGGTCTTATGCCAGTTTTTCAACCAAGTTTATTTTTTATTTATCTACTTTTACTTTATTCACATATTGCTGTGAAAACAGAAGATTAAAAAAAAAAAAAATACCCAGTATATGTCAGTTATATTTCACAAAAGTTGAAAAAATAAAAAGAAAAATAAAATTTCATGAAACTTGAGAAACAAAATGACTGCAGGAGGAATCTAGAAGCCTACCAGACATTTCCATTGGGATGATAGCAGGAACTTCTACCAGAAGAATCTAGCAATGCCAGGATTGCAGGGTTAGTGGGCATGTCTTCTTGGACTATACAAGTGAAACCATTTATCTTGTTGGGCACTCGGATGATGGCTAGGTTTCCAGATGGGTAACTGAGATCAGTTAAGGTCATTTGAGTTATTCTAATGGTCTTTGACTAGCCTGAGAATAAATTTAATTTATGAGAGAGTCCTTTGAAGCTATAAAGCATTCTGAAAATGAATGGGAAGCACCGTTAATTACTAAAAAATTTTATGCTTTCTGTGTGCATCAAAATATATTTATGAGACACAAAAATACTCACCAAAAATGCCAGCAAATGGAATCTAGCAAAATATAAAAAGGATTATATGTACAACGACAAACTGGAGTCTATCCCAGGAATGTAAGGTTGGACTACTATCTAAAAATAAATTAATGGAAACATACTACATTGATAAAGAAAAGAACAAAAATAGAGATGATCATTGCAATAGACACAGAAAATGCATCTGACAAAATCCAATACCTTATCGTGATAAATGACTCAATGAACTAGGAATAGAACGGAACCTCCTCAACCAAATAAGGCATGTCTAACAAAAACCCACAGTTAACGTCACACTTACTGATGGCAGACTAGGTGTTTTCCCCCTAAGATCAGGAAGCAGACAAAAATGTCCACTCTCCCACTTCCAGTCAACCCCATGGTGGAGGTTCCAATCAGGAAAATATTATGGAAGAGAAAGAAATGAAGGCATCTACATCGGAAACAGAAGAAGTTAACTCCTATCTCTAATTGTAGATAACATGCTCTTGTATAAAAGAAAATCCTAAGGAATCTACAAAACAATGTCATAGAACTAACAAAAGAGTTCAGTGGGATTGTAAACTAAAAGGTCAATATATATGAAAAAAATTATATTTCTAAGCAGTGAACATTTTGAAGATGAAATTAAGAAAATAATTCCATTTACAATAGCATCAAAGAGTGAAATATACTGAGGATAATTCACGGACTGTTAATATTCAGTCCTATCTGAACTGATTGGAAGTCTAGCAGTGAAATAAACACAAAATTGATTCTGAATCATTTTGAAAATCAGCCTTAGTCTTCAAAGGGGTGAAAAAGAATTAAAGCCAGGGCAGGAAGTGATAAGTAATGCTACAAGTTGGAAAGTTATTTTAAAATTTTTTGATATAATGAAAGAAAAACCTACTCTCTTTCTCATAGGGCTTGGGGAAGTAAAACTTCTTTATACTTCTTATGCCATAAAGTCATTTTTCTGGGTTCTTGATGGGATTTGACTAAACATTTAGGCAACCATGGCTAAAAATGACTTTCTCCTACAAAGTGAGGACCTTAATTCACCAAAAACTCCTCCTAATTTCATAGCTTTGTTTTACTTTCCCAGAGATATTAAATGGCCTTTGTGTCAAAATAGCAAATGGCCTGGCCATCAGGCAGAAGTTCAAGTGATCAATAACTTAGTGTTCCATAAAATGGATATTGAATTTTTGTATTAAAAAACAACATACTGCTCATGGATGTGTAGACAGGTACACATTTTCTGGGGGACAAAATCTGGTAAAGCTTTTTTCTTACCCAGAATTTCTATCTCTAGGTATTTAATTCAAGGAAGTAAGTGATAAGTATGCACAAAGCTGTTCATTTAGCCATTGTATAAAACAGCCCCAAATTGTGAAATCACCTTTGATCAGCACTAGTGGATAGATTAAAGGAATTACAGTTCCTCCCTATGATGGAATACCATATGCACATAAAGATGGTATAGTATCTCGGTATTTATTGCATATTATATACTCATAATGTTTATGAGTATTTATTGTCTAATATTATTATGTAAAGGGAGCAAGTTATAAAATAATGAAGAACTTGTTTAGAATTAATTTTTAAAGAATTGTATAATTGCTCCTAGGTAAAAATAAGGAAAGATTTATAAACAGATGTTAATAGCTTTGTTCTGTGTGATAGGATTTGGTCATATCTATCTTTTTGCTTCATATTTTTTTAATCTAGGTACACATTTTCTGGGGGACAAAATCTGGTAAAGCTTTTTTCTTACCCAGAATTTCTATCTCTAGGTATTTAATTCAAGGAAGTAAGTGATAAGTATGCACAAAGCTGTTCATTTAGCCATTGTATAAAACAGCCCCAAATTGTGAAATCACCTTTGATCAGCACTAGTGGATAGATTAAAGGAATTACAGTTCCTCCCTATGATGGAATACCATATGCACATAAAGATGGTATAGTATCTCGGTATTTATTGCATATTATATACTCATAATGTTTATGAGTATTTATTGTCTAATATTATTATGTAAAGGGAGCAAGTTATAAAATAATGAAGAACTTGTTTAGAATTAATTTTTAAAGAATTGTATAATTGCTCCTAGGTAAAAATAAGGAAAGATTTATAAACAGATGTTAATAGCTTTGTTCTGTGTGATAGGATTTGGTCATATCTATCTTTTTGCTTCATATTTTTTTAATCTCTTTTTTCTTTAGCTTTCTTTTTGTGAATAAATAAGCTAATGAAAATAAGTTGTTGAAAGAAAGGATACAATATTTGCGTTGTCCCATCTGGAAATGAAGTCAGAAACTTGCTCCCATGTTTGTAGCGCTTCTCAAACAGCTCATTTGTCACGATCTACACACCACAGAAAACAAAAGGATGGTTATATGATGACAACAGGCATCCTTGGCTTGCTAGATAGTGATACAAACCATTTCTTAATTTAAAGTTTTAGTCCCGCATCAACAACAGGGGACAGTCCTTAGGAATCATTAAAGATTGTCCCTAAGCCATGCAGGTAACTTAATAAAATCTTTCTGGCAAGAATCTGACATTACTTATCTGTTTAAAGGGTCTGTGTTTTTTGTCTTTTTAAATTTATTTAGAAGTTTAAAAAAATTTATTCAGTAGGACAAGATAGAAGGGAGTGCTTAGGCTTTAGTCAGGATTATATTTTAAGCAATTGTTCTCATCAAAACAGCAAACACTTAAAAAGAGCTTATCACATGGTAGGTATTTTTTTTTTAATTGAAGTATAGTTGATGTACAATATTATATAAGCTTCAACAGAGTGGTTCACAATTTTAAAGGTTATATTTCATTTATACTTATTATAAAATATGGGCTGTATTCTCTGTGCTGTATGGTATTATCCTTGTAGCTTATTTATATTATACGTAGTTGTTTGTACCTCTTAACCTCCTATCCCTATCTTGCTCTTCCCCACTCTGGAAGATACTCTGGAAAATACTGGTTTGTATTTTCCTCTCCCCACTGGAAAATACTGGTTTGTATTTTCCTCTCCCCACTGGAAAATACTGGTTTGTATTTTCCTCTCCCCACTGGAAAATACTGGTTTGTTCTCTACGTCTGTGAGTCTGCTTTTCATTATATTCACTAGTTTATTTTCTTTTAGACTCTACATATTAGTGATACAATGCAGTATTTGTCTTCTCTGTCTTATTTCACTTAGTCAAATACCCTCCATCCAGGTTGCAACAAATGGCAAAACTTCATTCTTTTTTTGTGGCTGAGTACTATTCGTATCTATGTGTGTTAGTCATTCAGTTGTGTCCAACTCTTTGCAACCCTGTGGACTGTAGTCCCCCAGGCTCCTCTGTCTTTGGAATTCTCCAGGCAAGACAGGAGGGGTTGCCATTCTCTTCCCCAGAGGCTCTTCGCAGCCCAGGGACTGAACCTGTGTCTCCCGTCTTTCCAGCAGATTCTTTACCATCGGAGCCACCAGGGTAAGGCACTCACATGTATCTGCATGTGTGTGTGTGGGTGTATGTCGCGTCTTCTTGATCCATTCATCTGTTGATGGACACTTAGGTTGTTTCTATGTCTTGGCTACTGTACAGTAAATAACGCTGCTATGAACATTGGGGTGCCTCTTTGCAAATTAGCATTTTCCTTTGTTCATGTATACGCTCAAGAGCGGAAGCGCTGAATCATATGGTAATCCTATTTATAGGTTTTTGGGAAACACCATACTGTTTTCTGTAGTGACTGCACCAGTGTACATTCCCTCTAACAGTGTATAAAGATTCCCGTTTCTCCACATCCTTGCCTGTATTTTTTATTTGTGTTCTTCTGGATGACACCATTCTTGACAGCTGTGAGGTGATACGTTATTGTGGTTTTAATTTGCATTTCCTTGATGATTAGTGAAGTCGAGCATCTTTCAATGTGCCTGTTGGCCACCTTTATGTCTTCTTTAAAAACAATGTCTATTCAGGTCTTATGCCAGTTTTTCAACCAAGTTTATTTTTTATTTATCTACTTTTACTTTATTCACATATTGCTGTGAAAACAGAAGATTAAAAAAAAAAAAACAACCAACCAGCTCTAGCACAGTGGAGATATCCTATATCCTGACTGTAGACATGATTATATAACTATCAATATTAATGGAGCTGTACATATAAAAAAGGTGAGTTTCACTATAAATTATACTTCAATAGAATGACTTTACACTCTAGTATAAGCTGTAGCATCTGGTGTCTCTTCAAGGTTGCTCTTGAAATTGATTTGAGCAAAATACTAGTGAAATACGGGAAGATGAAGAAAGAAATACTGAGAGATATTCTGTATTATAGCTCTAAGCCTAACTATTTTGTTATCTAGGTAATACTGAGTAGGAAAATGAATTTGTACCCAACAGGGTTTTATAATGAACTAAAAATTCAGTTTAATTCTCTTTCTTCCTAATCTTGAATTATAATAAAATAGATATAAGAATTCCTAGGGCTAATCTAAATTTTCATGTAAATGTTGCCATTTATTTGGAAAGATAATATGTTTCTCATTTTTATGAAATATAAAATACATTCAGAGAGGCACTAAAATATGCTATTTTGTTAATGGATAGTTATAACGTGAACATCCATGTTATCACCATCTGGGTCAAGAAATAGAACAGTGCTAAAACTCTAGAAGTCCCCTGCATGCTAACCCAAAGTCAGTGTTCTATAATATCTAAACAATATAGCTTCTTTCCCATTTTGAATTTTATGTAAATGGAATCATATAATGAGAATTTTTTATATTTTGTTTCTTTTAATCAACATTACATTTGTAAGATTCATATGTGTCCCAGTGTGTAGCCATAGTCCAATAGCTTCCATTTGTGTATAGTATTCAATTGTATGACCTCACCATTTATTTATCCATTGTATTTTTAATGGATATCTGGGTTGTTCCCAGTTTTTGGCTTATAAATAATGATACTCTGAACACGCTTATGCATGTATGCTGGTACCCAGTTCCTCTCAGATCTTATATCCAGAGGAAGAATTGTTGAATTCCACTTTACAAAAGAATATGTGTCTTTCACTTTACAAAAAACTGCCAAAATGATTTTCAAGCTGTTGTACCAATTTGCATTCCCACTACAGGCTAAATTGTAGCAACTGTTATTCTACATCCTTTCTAACATTCAGCAGTATCAGACTTTACAATTGATTTATTTAGCCAATATGATAGGTATGCACATACGTGTGTGTGTGTGTGTGTGCTTAGTTGCTCCGTCCTGTCTTGCCCAATTCTTTGCGACCCCATGGACTGTAGCCCACCAGGCTCCTCTGCCAGTGTACACTGATCTCTAATTGTGGTCTCAGTTTTCTTCTTCTAGGTTACTAATGAGGTAGAGCATCTTTTCATATGTCTATTGACCATTTGGATTTTTCCCTTGGAGAAGTGGTCAAGTTTTTTTTAGTTCATTTTTTTCTACTAGGGAGCCTTACTTTTTTTCATGCTGATTTATAAAAATTCTTTATACATTTAGGATAAAAGCCCTTTGTATATCATATGTGCTATAAAATATCTCCCTTCTTGGCTTTAAAAAATTTTTTTAATTTATTGATTCCTTTATGGATACTGCTTTTTAGAATTAGTAAATCTTTCCCTAACCTGAAACAATAAAGCTATTTGCCTATTTTTTTTAAAAACCATTGTAGTTTTACATTTCACATTTAAGCCTTTAATCCACTGGAAATGAAATATTATTTCAACTTCATTAAAAAATATGGATATCTAACTGTCCCAGCACCAAGTGTTGACAACATTTTCCTTTCTCCATTACCTTGTAGTGTCACTGCTGGCACATTTCAGATGTCTGTGTGTGCATAAGTTTGATTCTGTATCATGGATTTTTTGTTTATCCTACTCCCAAGCTGCTAAGTTGCTTCAGTCATGTCCGACTCTGTGCGACCCCATAGACGGCAGCCCACCAGGCTCCCCCTTTCCTGGGATTCTCCAGGCAAGAACACTGGAGTGGGTTGCCATTTCCTTCTCCAATGCATGAAAGTGAAAAGTGAAAGTGAAGTCACTCAGTCGTGTCCGACCTTTAGCGACCCCATGGACTGCAGCCTTCCAGGCTTCTCCATCCATGGGATTTTCCAGGCAAGAGTACTGGAGTGGGGTGCCACTGCCTTCTCCGACCCCCAAGCTACACCATCTTAATTACTATTCTTTGTAATATTGCTGTTGCTCAGTTGCTCAGTTGTGTCCGACTCTTTGTGACCCCATGGAATGCAGCATGCCAGACTTCCCTGTCCATCACCAATTCTCTCAGTCATTATCTGAGGTTGTTGATATTTCTCCCAGCCTTTTTGATTCCAGCTTGTGAGTCATCCAGCCCAGCATTTTGCATAATATACTCTGCATATTAAACAAGGGAATGGCAACCCACTCCAGTATTCTTATCTGGAGAGTCCCATGGACAGAGGAGCCTGGCATGCTACAGTCCACAGAATTCTCCAGCTCAGAATACTAGAGTGGGTAGCTGTTTCCTTCTCAAGGGGATCTTCCCAACCCAGGGATCAAACCCAGGTCTTCCACATTGCAGACGGATTCTTTACCAGCTGAGCCACCAGGGAAGCCCACAAATACTGGAGTGGGCAGCCTATCCCGTCTCCAGGAGATCTTCCTGACTCAGGAATCAAATTGCATTGCAGGAGGATTCCATGCTTATATAAAAATAAATTTATGTAAAAGATATTCAAAGCAACATTATTTAGTAAAACAAAAGAACTTTTAATAATTTTTATTTACAATACCAGTAGAATGGTTAGATACTATATGAAAAGGCTCATAGATATTAAAATGATGTTAATGTAACCTATGGGCTTTCCTGGTGGCTCAGTGGTAAAGAATCCCCCTGCCAATGTGGGAAGTGCAGGTTTGATCCCTGAGTTGGGAAGATCCTTTGGAAAAGGAAATGGCAACCCACTCCAGTATTCTTGCCTGGGAAATCCCATGGACGGAGGAGCCTGGAGAGCTACAGTCCATGAGGTTGTAAAAGAATAGGACACAACTTAGCGACTAAACAAGAGCCATGTAAGCTATATAATATCATGGAAAAATTGTTGAAAATCAGGGCAACCCATTCCAGTATTGTTGCCTGGAGAGTTCCACGGACAGAGAAGTCTGGTGGGTTACAGTCCATGGGGTCGCAAAGAGTCGGACACAATTGAGCAAGTAACAGCAACCCACTCCAGTATTCTTGCCTGGGAAATCCCATGGACGGAGGAGCCTGGAGAGCTACAGTCCATGAGGTTGTAAAAGAATAGGACACAACTTAGCGACTAAACAAGAGCCATGTAAGCTATATAATATCATGGAAAAATTGTTGAAAATCAGGGCAACCCATTCCAGTATTGTTGCCTGGAGAGTTCCACGGACAGAGAAGTCTGGTGGGTTACAGTCCATGGGGTCGCAAAGAGTCGGACACAATTGAGCAAGTAACACAATAACACAAATTTAAAAGTAGAAAAAATTACATATGTAATATAATTACAGGTCTGTTAACAAAAACCTATGCTTAAAAACTCTGGAACAGTGCTGTTTAATAGAACTTTTATTGATCATAAAAGTTTTCTATAACTGCCTTGAAATATGGTTGCCATTAGTCACACATAGTTATTTAAAATTTAGCAAGTGTGACTGAAGAATTAAATTTAGCAAGTGTGACTGAAGAATTAAATTTAAATTTTATTTTATTTTAATTCCTTTAAACTTGGATAGCCATGTGAAATATCTGTTACCACACTGGGCGGTGCAGATCTAGATAATATTGAAATATTAATCATGATTTTGGGGATGAGGCTGAGACTTCTGGTGGTTTTCTACCATTGATTTTAAGTTTCTAAAGGGTTCCAAATGTTCCTCACTATACAGTGTTCACATTTTAAAGTAAAAAGGCTTTAACCAAAATAGCCCCTCATAAGACACATGTAAGGTATTGTGATAAAGTCTGCGTGCGTGCATGTTAAGTCACATTAGTCTTGTCTGACTCTTTGTGACCCTATGGACTGTAGCCCACCAGGATCCTTTGTCCATGGGATTCTCCAGGCAAGAAAACTGGAATGGGTGGCCACACACTACTTCAGGGAACTTCCCAACCCAAGGATTGAACCTGTATCTCCCACAGTTCCTACATTGCAGGTGGATTTTTTACCACTGAGCCACCAAGGAAGCCCATTATTCTAAGGTAGAAGTTACAAGGCCAACTCTGTACCAATTCTTTATGACTAATAGTTAAACGCGTCCTGTAACAAAGCCACCATCTTCACTGAGACAGCTTTTATAATTTTAGGTAAAACTGGTTTTTAAAGAGTAGCAAATAAAAAAATTACAAGCTAATTACCTTTCCACATGCTATCCTAGAATCACAGCAAACAATGGATATATTTCTTTTGTCCAGTTGATAATCAGTTAGTTCTTCCTGAACTGACTCTCCTTCTGGAATATCCATGGAAAGTTGATAAGAAATTGTTTTACAGTGTTTTGCATCTAATGGGACAAGAATCACACGAAAATACATATATGTTTAAAACTTTCCAAAATCTCTCTTCTAAAATGAAATTTCAATCTCTATTACAAATGCATTGATTCATTGGACACTTTTTTCCACTGGACATTTTTTTTTTAATGAAAGAAGAATGAGGAGCTTCATTAGATTAAATTGAGGGGTCTTCTTTTGTTAAAATAATGAGAACACTCTCGTTTTGTTGGAAGAACAAAAATGATGATTTTCATTATGTGGAATTTTTTGGCTTTAGGTTTAGTAGGAAAGAGTTGACTCCCAAGGAACTTTATACTAGGGGTTGAATTGGAAAAAAAATGTTCTCAAAGTATCTTTTCAATAGCTCTGAGTTTCAGAGGAGCCTGATGCTCAGAAATATTAAAAATAAAATTTAACTCCAATTGTGCAGCCTATAAGGAGAAAAGCAAAAATATAACTCTAGAACTTCAGATTCTAAAATTGATGCCTCTTCAGTTGTACTAGTACTGTAGTTATACTGGCCAGCTGACCAATAGGGCCTATCTATAAGAAAGGAATCTCATTTATTTTTGACAGACTTTCCATATCCTAGCTTGAAACAAAATGGAATGTTTGTTTTACTAAAAGAGAGACAATGAACTCAAAAGCTCTTGGAAATGGCAACCCACTCCAGTGTTCTTGCCTAGAGAATCCCAGGGACGGGGGAGCCTGGGGGGCTGCTGTCTATGGGGTCACACAGAGTCATATAAGGAGAAAAGCAAAAATATAACTCTAGAACTTCAGATTCTAAAATTGATGCCTCTTCAGTTGTACTAGTACTGTAGTTATACTGGCCAGCTGACCAATAGGGCCTATCTATAAGAAAGGAATCTCATTTATTTTTGACAGACTTTCCATATCCTAGCTTGAAACAAAATGGAATGTTTGTTTTACTAAAAGAGAGACAATGAACTCAAAAGCTCTTGGAAATGGCAACCCAATCCAGTGTTCTTGCCTAGAGAATCCCAGGGACGGGGGAGCCTGGGGGGCTGCTGTCTATGGGGTCACACAGAGTCAGACACGACTGAAGCGACTTAGCAGCAGCAGCAGCTCTCTGTAAAATACTCTATGTGCTAAGTTGCTTCAGTCATGTCCGACTCTGGACCATAGCCCACCAGGCTCCTCTGTCCGTGGGTATTCTCCAGGCAAGAATACTGGAGTGGGTTTCCATTCCATCCTCCAGGGCATCTTCTGAACGAAAGGATCGAACCTCCATCTCTTATGTCTCCCGCATTGGCCGGCAAGTTCTTTACCATTAGTGCTACCCGGGAAGCTCCCAAGTGCTCTCTGGTGATGGTGGTTTACTCACTAAGTCCTGTACGACTCTTGTGACCCCATGGACAGTAGCCTGCCAGGCTCCTCAGTCCACGGGATTCTCTAGGCAAGAATACTAGAGTGGGTTGCCATTTCCTTCTTCAGGTGATCTTCCCGACCAAGGAATTGAACCTGGGTCTCCTGAATTGCAGGCAGATTCTTTACTGACTGAGCTACGAGGGAAGCCAGTTGAAGTCAGTGCTCTATGCTGCTGCTGCCACTAAGTCGCTTTAGTCGTGTCCGACTCCGTGCAACCCCATAGACGGCAGCCTACCAGGCTCCCCCATCCCTGGGATTCTCCAGGCAAGAACACTGGAGTGGATTGCCATTTCCTTCTCCAATGCATGAAAGTGAAAAGTGAAAGTGAAAGTGAAAAGTGAAAGTGAAAAGTGAAAGCGAAAAGTTGCTCAGTCGTGTCCAACTCTTAGTGATCCCATGGACTGCAGCCTTCCAGGCTCCTCCGTCCATGGGATTCTCCAGGCAAGAGTACTGGAGTGGGGTGGCATCACCTTCTCTGCAGTGCTCTATAGATGCTGCTAAATTATTTCAGTCAATAACAGCAGCGAACTGAAGACTCAAAACTTCAAAAGCTAGGTGATAGAAAAGTGGGGTTTTGTGACTTTTAGCCATTTTCACTGAGGCATTGACCAAAATGAAAAATTTTAATACTATTTTAAAAATACATCCGTTTTTGCCCTTGGTCAAACATGTGAGCTCTCTGATGTATAACTGATCTATAACATCAGCTTTGAGGAACTTACCTTCTTCAGAGAAAGTAGGCTGTTCTTTTGTTAACATTTCATAGTGTTTGGCCATTTGTCGCTCTTGTTTTCTACAAAATTAAAAACATGATGCACAAGTCTGAAATGTGTTCCAAGTTTAAAATAGTATACTATAGTGTGGTGGGAGAAGGAGGAGGTGGTGGTGAATCACTTATAGATGACTCCAAAGCAGGACCCAGAGCCTAAATTCCAGGAAGGTAATGGTCAAAGACCTGAGACATGGAATCAGCGGTTGTAGCCTTTCAGTGTGAGTCAGCAGGCCCTGAGAAAGGGGAATACCTGCCACCAAACCTTCATTCAACTGCAGCCACTCCAACCACTCCCTCTTGTGAACCTAAAGGAAACTCTGAGAATGCAGGATTACAGGCCCCAGTTAGCTAAGGGCTATAAAAAATGCAAGCCAGCCGCTTGCATTTCCCGCCCCTACCCCGACAACCTCATATGTATTTAATTGGATAAAGCCTTCTCTAACTGTGAGATGCCCCATGACCTGCAAACCAGAGGATTATACATTCTGAAAAAGACATTATTCAAAGGACTATCTCCAGCCTAGACAGAAGGACCCTTACCGGATGACACAGATTTACATCAAGATAAAGATGACGTGCAGAGAAAAACCCATGCCCCCAAAGAGATTACAGCCACTCCTCCAAACAGATCCAGCAGGAATAACCACAAAAGTCACCCCAGAGCCCCGTAATGGAACAGGGCGAGAACCCCATGACCCCACCGAAGTAGGGTCTACAAGTCCCGTATAAGCATTAAAGAAGCTACACAAGACTGACCATCTGTCCCTCATCACCCCAGTAAAGATTTCTTGGGGTTCATGTCTCAAGGAAAATTTGAAGTAGGAGATAGATAGGTCTCTGGACTGAACAGCTGGTGATTTTCAAACAGAGCAAAACTGAAGTTTGTCCTCAGCTAGACAAGAATGACACGTATTTCCCTTCCTCCATTGATATGGAGGGAATAAATGGGGGAATTTGCAGCAGTGAAAAGGAAAAAAGAGGAATGAGCTTTTCTTTTTCACTTCTTTGAGAGTAAAGAAGATAAAGAGAACAGTGAGCAGGCCTGAACATTCCTAGTTTATTTTACTTTAACTGCTCCTAATTCTGCACATCTGTAAGTTTGCTTTTCTGTCCCCTAACTCTGCAAGAGCTACACTTCACTTGACTCTATGCTAAATACATCCCCTATCTTCAGCAATCAATGCAAAGAAATAGAGGAA
>SJYX01023058.1:306554-334575 GCA_006410675.1 Oreotragus oreotragus | reverse complement strand
ACTGTGAAGAAGGCTGAGTGCCAAAGAATTGATGCTTTTGAACTGTGGTGTTGGAGAAGACTCTTGAGAGTCCCTTGACTGCGAGGAGATCCAACCAGTCCATTCTGAAGGAGATCAGCCCTGGGATTTCTTTGGAAGGAATGATGCTAAAGCTGAAACTCCAATCCTTTGGCCACCTCATGTGAAGAGCTGATTCACTGGAAAAGACTTTGATGCTGGGAGGGATTGGGGGCAGGAGGAGAAGGGGACGACAGAGGATGAGATGGCTGGATGGCATCACTGACTTGATGGACGCGAGTCTGAAGGAGCTCCGGGAGTTGGTGATGGACAGGGAGGCCTGGCGTGCTGTGATTCATGGGGTCGCAAAGAGTCGGACACAACTGAGCGACTGAACTGAACTGAACTGATCCAGTATTTACCTTTACAACAGCCTTTCCCTTGTAGTTACATGTCAGAAAGAAGGCCTCAGAGCCTCCAAACTGCCAGCTGCAGTTACTGGGTTACTGATGCCAGTTTATGACTGTCTTTGAAACAAAGCAAAAGGGAAATCTAAATCCCATCACGTTTGTTTCCTCATCACTGACTCCTGACTGTGAGCACTTGCCTTAGGGGCACAGTTCTTGAGGCAGGAGCATAAGGTGTTCCCCTCTCTGCCAGCTGAGAATAAAAGCCACCATTCTATTTCTTTCAAAAAAAGAAGTATACTATAACTTTTTACTGTTTACATGCCATTCCTTATTCTTTGTATCTGTTATTACTTGTGAACCCAGTCCTTTAATCAGTGCATGTGTGTTTCTACTGTACTTAGTGGACAAGTTTCTCTAATATATTAATAGGAATTCCCAATTTCCCTGAGAATTTGGGATGGGTAAATTTTCTACTCTAAAAGTCAGTGAGCTCACTGAGTCTCTGACACCTTCTGACTCTCATAACGTCCCCCAGGAACTGCATGAGGTTTGCTTTAGCCAATTTTTGTTTCTTCACTGGGAATGCATCTACAAAAGTATCTGCTTTGAAAAAATGAGGTTTGTTTTTACAAAAGGCTTTCTAGGGCTTCCCTGGTCGTCCAGTGGTTGACAATCCACCTGCCAACGCAGGGGACATGAGTTCGATCCCTGGTCTGGGAAGATCCCACATGCCACTAAGCCCTCAGACCACAGCTACGGAGCCCACAGGACACAGTTGCTGAAATGCCTGCACCCTCGAGCCCACACTGTGCAGCAGGAGAAGCAGCCACAGGCAGAAGCCTGGGCACCACAGCGGGAGAGCAGCACCCGCTCGCTGCAACTAGAGAAAGCCTGCGTGTAGCAAAGGAGACCCCGTACAGGCAAAAATGAATATGTAAATAAAACTCACAAAAAAAGGGCTTTCTCATTAAGTGGGCCTATCTGAGTTCCAATATCAAAGGCTCACTGTTACCTCCGCAAAGCTTTTTCTTTCGCTTTGAGTCTGTCAGCTTCACTGCCGTGGGCGGCATGAGGGTTAATACTAATTAATTCAGCTTTAGAGCTCTGGATTTTTTGGTTTTCTTCACAGATGTAGTCGATCAGATTTTGGAAATAACCACAACAGGAGGTCTGAAAAACAAAGGCGTTATTTTCTTCTCCTCAGCCCTAGATGAAGGTAATTACAGGAGGGGAAAAAAATAAAATCCAAAATGGCTAATGGGGTTTTGGATAACAATCTATCATATTTTTTTTCAGGGAGGGGGGGCTAACAGCTTTTTTGAGGTATAATCCCCATATCATACAATTCACCCATTTCAAGTGTACAATTCAATAATTTTTAATATATTCACAGAAGTGTGCAGTGGTCACAACAATCAGTTTTAGAACGTGGAATCTGTACTCAGTAACAGCTACTCCTCCTTCTCCTCCCCACATGGCTGCCGCTAATCTATCTGCTGTCTCTGTAGATCTGCTTGTTCTGTATGTTAATATAAATGATGTGGTGCTTCGTAACTGGCTTTTTTCACCTAGTACAATATTTTCATTTATGTTGAAGCATGCTTAAATGCTTCATGCCTTTTCATGGCTGCATAAGATTCCATGGTATGGGAGGAGGAACAAGATGGCGGGGGAGTAGGTGGACATGGAATATATCTCTCCCCACGGATACACCTTCAGACACAGAAGTGCATGCAGAACACCAGCTGTGAGCTGATAGGAGTACCTGACCAGCGGAAAAGAATATATAGACCAATGCAAAACTCAGTAGGACGAAGGAGCTAGGGGGACAAACAGGAGTGCTAGCAGGACTGGACCTGTCCTTGGTGGTGGGGGAACTGAAGCAGGGGTCCAATCCCCACAGCGGGGCAACTGTCTGAGTCGGAGGAGAAATATAAAGGCTGAGAGTGAAACAGCTGATCTGTGGCAGCCTAAATGGAATGAGAATCAGACAGTGCTTGCTGCAGCCATACGTACCCCGGACAGGGACACAGGTCCCCTAGAAGGCGCAACAGCTGGGAGCTGGAGTTTAGGGATTGTGGAGCAGTCGCAGGGGAGGGCTGCTGTTGACTGCGGAGAGACGGTTTGAGGGGATGTGAGGGAGGAGATTGTGATGGGAAATGCCTGTGGAGGAAAGCCAGGCAGCCATGGAAGCAAGGCAATACTGCTGAGTCATGTGTATGGGGTGGAGCCATCACCACAGCCTCTCTCTCCCCACATGCCAGCATCAGCAGCTGAAAATAGAGAGGCTGGCCCATCAAACGTCTCACCACTGAACTACAGAGTAGGACCCCAGCCAGGGGGGCCCCGCTATGTGTGTGACATGCCTAACAATAAGAAGGACCCCAGGCAAGGGAACCCTCTAAGTGCCTGAACAGACAGAGCTACAGAGAAAGACTGTTAGGGCCATAACTCCTGCAGTGGAGGCAGTCCGTGTCCCTGCACACTTGGCACTGCCAGGGTCCCTGCAAGCCAAGAAGATGCACCACTCTCATGCTCAACCCTCATTGGGGCAGAGCTGCCACAGGCCAAAAAGGTCTTGCATCTATGCACGCAGGGTCACTCTGGTCATGTCCAATTTTTTCAACCTTGTGGACGGTGGCCGCCAGGCTTCTGTCAGGGGCGTTCTCCAGGCGAGAATACTGGAGTGTATTGGCCAATACTGGTTGCCATACCCTTCTAGAGCCGTATATTTCCTGCTGCCCTAACCACCAACTCCTCTGAGTATCTGGTCACAGAAGCCCTGCAACCCAAGCAGCTGCACCACCTCCACACCTGGCCCTCACTGGGGCAGACCCAGATCCTCCAGGGCAGTCTCAGGTGCAAACCCCAGTGGACGGCCCACACATTTGGAAATAAAAGCACAACTGAAACCCAGAGGCAGTGTGGCTAAGGAAGAAGACCCAAAACCTTCCCACCAACTGTACAAGCTGCAGATTAAATCCACATGATCAACTAGGCAGACTCTGTGTCTATGGAATATATAAAAGGACATTGAGAGCTCCCCCAAAAGAAAACACACTAGTTCTGATACCTGTGGACATTGGAGGCAAGAACACACAGGAGTAGGACCAGATTAGAATCTGAGCTGCCCCCACAGCAGGTCCAGTGACCAGCACAGTGTTGGAGGGCATCCTAGGGAAGTGAGGTGGACTGTGACTCCCAGCAAAGGAAAGGACTCTGACAGCAGTAACTCAAGAAAAACATTTATTATTCTTATGTTTTGACTTGTTTTAGATTCTTTTGGATTCTTTTTTTTCTCCCCACCCCACTTCTGTTGTAGTTGTCAATTTTATTGGCACTATGAAATCTAATTAAGCTTTTTTTTTCTCATCACATTTTTTATTGTTGTTATAAACCTCTGCCTTTTTGTGGGCTTTTGCTGTTCTGGGAGTTTTCCTTTCTTCTTCCTTTTTTTTTTCCTTTCTCTTTTTTAATTTTAATTTTCTTAAACCTGTCATTATTTTTTTCNGGCACTATGAAATCTAATTAAGCTTTTTTTTTCTCATCACATTTTTTATTGTTGTTATAAACCTCTGCCTTTTTGTGGGCTTTTGCTGTTCTGGGAGTTTTCCTTTCTTCTTCCTTTTTTTTTTCCTTTCTCTTTTTTAATTTTAATTTTCTTAAACCTGTCATTATTTTTTTCTACATTTATTCCTTTGTTTGCTTTTTCTACTGTTCTTTTCCCCTTGCAGTTAATCTTTAATGTATATAAATTTTCTTTATGTACCTCTATTTATCTTTGCATGTCTATTCTTTTTTTCTTTCCTTTACTCTCAACATATTTGTTAGTTTTGTTTTCATTGCTTTATTCCCAACTTGGCACCTTGACTTAGTTATGTTTTCTAGTTTGTGCTTTAGTTTTGCTGTTAACTGGTAGATATAATTTTTGGTTTCCTTTGTTCACCAGATCTATCTATTGTACTTTATTCTTGTTGGACTGTTTTGATTTTGCTTATGGGTGTATATTCCATTATTTTAATTATTGTTTGCCTGATTTTGTAACTGCCATTTATCTGGGGTTCATCTTTGGTTTCTCATTTTCAGGTATTTGTTTTAATCCCATTTAATGCCATAACAAACCCCTTGTGAAATCTTCGTTCCTGACCAGAGATCAAGTCCTGAGCCTTTGGAGTGGGAGCACTGACTCCAAGACCCTAGACTGCCAGAGAACTAACCCTAGGGAGTATCAAATAGTGAGAACTCACACAAAGGAAACCACTTGAATACAAGACCTGGCATCACCCAACCACCAGTAGCACCCTCTGCAGGACACCTCATCTAAACAACAAACAAAATGAAAATTCATCAGCAGACAGGATTAGCACCTCACTCAGCCTTACCCAGCACAGGGAAAAACAAAGAAGCCAACAGAAAACTCAGCATAAATCTCACCCTATACGAAGCTTACACAGACCACTGGACCAACCTTAGGAGGGAATAAACCAAAAGAAAGAAAGCATTCAGCCTTGAAGTTTGGGAAAAGGAGACCTCAAACACAATAAGTTTAAAAAAATAATGAAAAGGCAGAGAAATACCACGCAAATGAAGGAACAAACTAGAAACACAGGAGTCCAAATAAATGAAGAGGAAATAGGCAAACTACCTGAAAAAGAATTCAGAATAACGGTAGTAAAGATGATCAAAAACCTTGAAAACAGAATGTAAGAATCAATCAACAACAATCTAGAAGAGTGAAAGAATAAACATACAGAGACAAACAACACAATTACTGAAGTTAAAAATACTCTAGAAGGAATCAATAGGAGAATATCTGAAGCAGAAGAATAAATCAGAGAGCTGGAAGATAAAACGGTGGAAATAACTTCTGAAGAGCCAAATAAAGTAAAAAGAATGAAAACAGTTGAGGACCAGTCTCAGAGACCTCTGGGACCATATCAAATGCCCCAACATTCAAATTATAGGGGTTCCAGAAGAAGAAGAGAAAAAGAAAATTTTTGAAGAGATTATAGTTGAAAATTTCCCCAACTGGAAAAGGAAATAGTCAGTTGAGTCCAAGAGACACAGAGTCCCATACAGGATAAACCCAAGGAGAAACATGACAAAACACATACTAATCAAACTAATAAAGACTAAACACAAAGAAAGAATATTAAAAGCATCAAGGGAGAAGCAACAAGTAACATACAAGGGAAACCCCATATGCTTAACAGCTGATCTTTCAGCAGAAACTCTGCAGGCCAGAAGAGAATGGCAGGATATATTTAAAGTACTGAAAAAATCTACAACCAAGACTACTGTACCTGGCAAGGATCTCGTTCAAAATTGATGGAGAAATCAAAAGCTTTTCAGACAAGCAAAAGTTAAGAGAATTCAGTACCACCAAACCAGCTTTACAACAAGTTTTAAATGGACTTATATAGTCAAGAAATACAACAGAAGAAAAAATATCTACAAAATCAACCCCAAACAATTAAGAAAATGGCAATAGGAACATACACATCAACAATTACTTTAAATGTAAATGGATTCAATGCTCCAACCAAAAGACAAGACTGGTTGAATGGATAATAAAACAAGACCCATATATATGCTGTCTACAAGAAACCCACTTCAGACCTCAAGACTCATATAGACTGAAAGTGAGCAGATGGAAAAACATATTCCATGCAAATGGGAAGCAAAAGAAAGCTGGAGTAGCAATCCTCATATCAGACAAAATAGACGTTGAAATAAAGAAGATTACAAGAGATAAGGAAGGGCACTACACAATGATCAAGGGATCAATCCAAGAGGAAGACATAACAATTGTAAATATCTATGCACCCAACATAGGAGCCCCTCAATACATAAGACAAACACTAACAGACATAAAAGGAGAAATTGACAGTAATACAATAACAGTAGGAGACTTAAAAAACCCACTTACACCAGTGGACAGATCATCAACACAGAAAATTAATAAGGAAATAAATCTTAAATAATACATTAGATGAGATGGATCTCATTGATATCTTCAGGACATTCCATCCAAATGCAGAAGAATACACCTTCTTCTCAAGTGTACATGGAACATTCTCTAGGATAGATAACATATTGGGTTACAAATCAAACCTCATAAATTTAAGAAAACTGAAATTGTATCATGCATCTTCCCTGATCACAGCCCTATGAGACTAGATATTAATTACAAGAAAAGAACTGTAAAAAACACAAACACATGGAGATTAAACAACACATTTCTAAATAACCAACAGGTTACTGAAGAAATCAAAAGGGAAATAAAAAAATTTCTAGAAACGAATGACAATGAAAACTTAACAACTCAAAACCTACGGGATGCAGCAAAAGCGGTTCTAAGAGGGAAGTTTATAGCAATACAATCCTACCTTAAGAAACAAGAAAAATATCAAATAGACAACCTAACTTTACATCTAAAACAACTGGAAAAAGAACAAAAAATCCCAAAATTAGTTGAAGGAAAGAAATCATAAATATCAGAGCAGAAATAAGTGAAAAAGAAATGAAAGAAACAAGAGTAAAGATTAATAAGACTAAAAGGTGGTTCTTTGAGAAGATAAACAAAACTGACAAACCTTTAGCCAGACTCATAAAGAAAAAAAGAGAGAAGAATCAAATCAACAAAATTAGAAATGAAAAAGGAGAGGTTAAACAGACAGAAATACAAATGCAGAAATACAAAGGATTATAAGAGACTATTATGAACAACTATATGGCAATAAAATGGATAACCTGGAAGAAATGGACAGATGCTTAGTAAAGTTCAATCTTCCAAGACTGAACAAGGAAGAAACAAATTATGAAAAACCAAATTATAAGCACTGAAATTGAAGCTGTGATAGAAAATCTCCCAAAAACAAAAGCCCAGGACCAGATGGCTTCACAGGAGAATTCTATCAAACATTTAAAGAGCTAGTGCTATCCTTCTAAAACTTTCAAAAATTGCCGAGAAAGGAACACTTCCAAACTCATTCTATGGGGCCACCATCACCCTGATACCAAAACCAGACAACACTCAAAAAGAAAACTACAGGCCAATATCCCTAGTGAACATAGATGCAAAAATCCTCAACAAAATTTTAGCAAACAGAATTCAGCAACACATCAAAAAGCTCATACACCATGATCAAGTTGTGTTTATTCCATGGATGCAAGGATTCTTCAATACAAGCAAATCAATCAGTGTGATACATGATATTAGCAAATCAAAAGATAAAAACCATATGACAATCTCAGTAGAGGCAGAAAAAGCCTTTGACAAAATTCAGCACCCATTTATAATGAAAACTCTTCAAAAAATGGGCATAGAAGGAACCTACCCCAACATAGTAAAGGCCATATATGATAAGCCTACTGCAAACATTATTCTCAATGGTGAAAAACTGAAAGATCAGGAAGATCAGGAACAAGACAAGGGTATCCATTTTCACCACTATTATTCAAAATAGTTCTGGGAGTCCTAGCTACAGCAATCAGAAAAGAAAAAAAAATAAAATAAAAGGAATCCAGATTGGAAAAGAAGAAGTCTGTTTGCAGATGACATGATGCTATACATAGAAAACCTTAAAGATAGTATCAGGAAATTTGGGGTCACAAAGAGTCGGACATGACTGAGTGACTGAACTGAACTGAATCAGTGAATTTAGCAGAGTTTCAGGATACAAAATCAATACACAGAAGTCACTTGCATTTCTATNAAAAAAAAATAAAATAAAAGGAATCCAGATTGAAGAAGAAGTCTGTTTGCAGATGACATGATGCTATACATAGAAAACCTTAAAGATAGTATCAGGAAATTTGGGGTCACAAAGAGTCGGACACGACTGAGTGACTGAACTGAACTGAATCAGTGAATTTAGCAGAGTTTCAGGATACAAAATCAATACACAGAAGTCACTTGCATTTCTATATACTAACAATGAAAAATCAAAGAGAAATTAAGGAATCAATCTCACCCACCATTGCAACAAAATAATTAAATATCTAGGAATAAACTTAACTAAGGAGACAAAAAAACTATACACAAAATTATAAAATACTGATGAAAGAAATCAAAGATGACAAAAACAGATGGAAAGATATTCCATATTCCTGGTAGGAAGAATCAATATTGTGAAAATGGCTATACTACCAAACACAACCTACAGATTCAATGCTGCTGCTGCTGCTGCTGCTAAGTCACTTCAGTCGTGCCCGACTCTGTGTGACCCCATAGACGGCAGCCCACCAGGCTCCCCCATCCCTGGGATTCTCCAGGCAAGAACACTGGAGTGGGTTGCCATTTCCTTCTCCAATGCATGAAAGAGAAAAGTGAAAGTGAAGTCGCTCAGTCCGTCCGACCGTCAGCGACTGCAGCCCACCAGGCCCCTCCGTCCATTGGATTTTCCAGGCAAGAGTACTGGGGTGGGGTGCCATTGCCTTCCCCGCAGATTCAATGCAATCCCTATCAAATTACCAATGGCATTTTTCACAGAATTAGAGCAAAAATTTTCACAATTCATATGGAAACACAAAAGACCCTAAATAGTCAAAGCAGTCTTGAGAAAGAAGCGTGGAGCTAGAGGAATCAACCTTCCTGACCTCAGATTATACTACAAAGCTACAGTCATCAATACGGTAACAGAAATATAGACTAATGGAACAAGACAGAAAGCCCCGAAAAAAACCATGCATCTATAGGTACTTTATTTTTGACAAAGGAGTCAAGAATATACAATGGGGCAAAGACAGCCTCTTCAATAAATGGTGCTGGGAAAACTGGACAGCTACATGTAAAAGAATGAAATTAGAACACTTCCTAACACCATATGCAAAGATAAACTCAAAATGGATTAAAAATCTAACTATAAAATCCTTAGAGGAAAACATAGGCAGAACACTCAGTGACATATATCAAAGCAAGATCCTCTATGACCCACCTCCTAGAGTAATGGAAATGAAAACAAAAACAAACAAGTAGAACCTGATTAAACTTAAAAGCTTTTGCAGAGCAAAGGAAACTATAAGCAAGGTGAAAAGAACCCTCAGAATGGGAGAAAATGATAGCAAATGATATAACTGACAAAGGATTAATTTCCAAAATATACAAGCAGCTCATACAACTCAATAACAGAAAAACAAACAACCCAATGAAAAACTGGGAAAAAAACCTAAACAGACATTTCTCCAAAGAAGACACACAGGTGGCTAACAAACACATGAAAAGATGCTCAACATCGCTCATTATTAAAGAAATGAAAATCAAAACTACAATGAGATATCACCTCACACTGGTCAGAATGACCCTCATCAAAAAGTCTGCAAACAATAAATGCTGGAGAGGGTGTGGAGAAAGGCAAACTCTCTTGCACTGTTGGTGGGAATGTAAACTGATACAGCCACTATGGAAGGCGGCATGGAGATTCCTTAAACACTAGGAATAAAACCACCATATGACCCAGCAATCCCACTCCTAGGCATATACCTTGAGAAAAACAAAATTGAAAGAGATACATGTATCCCATTGTTCATTACTGCACTATTTACAATAGCTAGAACATGGAAGCAACCTAGATGTCCATTGACAGAGAATGGATAAAGCTACAGTCATACAGAAAAGAATATTATTCAGCCATAAGAAGGAACATCTTTGAGTCAGTTCTAATGAGGTGGATGAACCTAGAGCCTATTATACAGAGACAAGTCAAAAAGAGAAAGACAAATATTGTATTCTAACATATACATATGCAATCTAGACCTAGAAAAATGGTACTGAAGAATTTATTTACAAGGCAGCAATGGAGAAACAGACATAGAGAATAGACTTATGGACATGGGGAGAGGAGCGGAGACTAGAGGGTGAGATGTATGGAAAGAGTAACATGGAAACTTATATTACCATATGTAAAACAGATAGCCAATGGGAATTTGCTGGATGGCTCAGGACACTCAAACAGGGGCTCTATATCAATCTAGAGGGACGGGATGGGGAGGGAGATGGGAGGGAGGTTTAAAAGGGAGCGGATATATGTACACCTATGGCTTATTCATGTTGAGGTTTGACAGAAAACAACAAAATTCTGTAAAGCAAAGATCCTTCAATTAAAAAATAAACAAATTTTAAAAATAAAATTAATGATCTGGGAAAAAAAAGGATTCCATAATCTGGATGTTCCACATTTCTTTACACTATCTTGATGAGCATCTGAGTTGTTTTCACTTTCTAGCTGTTATGAATTATGCTGCTGTGAACATTTATGTGTTTCTGGGGGGACATATGTTGTTAGTCTCAATGGGTATATACCTAGGAATGGTATTCTTTGTTGGGTTATATGGTATCTGTATGTTTACTTTTTTGAGGAACTACTGTTTAGACTTGTCCAAGGTGGCGGCATCATTTTATATTCCCCTGCAGCAATGTTTGAGAAGTCCAGTTTCCCTATACCCTTATCAACAGTTGTTATTATCTGTCTTTTGGGTTATAGCCATTCAAGGGAGGTGAAATGGTATCCCACTGTGGTTATGATTTGCATTGCCCCGAGAGCTAACACAGAACCCTTTTAAGAATGGCAGTTCATGGAATTCCCTGGCAATCTAGTGGTTAGAATTCCAGGTTTTCACTGCTGGGGGCCCGGGTTCAATCCCTGTTCAGGGAACTAGGGTCCTTCAAGCCATGCAGTGTGGCAAAAAAAAAAAAAAAAGGGGTGGGGGGGATGTAGTGGGAAGATGCAGAAGAACATGCTGCTTATGTTTAAAGTAATGTCTAAAAATAACATTATTTCCTCGGTAAACCTGCTCTAGAACTTACATGTTCTGGCAGTTCAGAGCTGCTGTAATCAGAGGAAACATCCACATTGGAGAGAAATGTTCTTAGGTCGCTCCCACAGAATTCACACTTGGGTGATTCCTCCTCCTCTTCTTCCTTCAGAGAGGAGAGAAAAAATGAAGATACGCCCACATGGAGGCCCAGAGCCTCTCAGAGCAGGAGAAGCCAGAACCCTGGGCAGGGCCAGCGAATCTACACGTCAAAGAGTGTGGCTGGAAAAGAGAGCTGGCCAATCAGCTGCCACCACCCCGAACCTAAACTAGTGTCAAGGCCCGTCTCAGAACACCTGAAAGGTCTGCCTGGGATTCAGGCGGAACCAGCCCTGCCCAGTGCAGGGACAGCTCTGTGGAAGGCAGCCCCCAAGGCCTTCCTCAAGCTCAGGCCCATCTCTGGGTGTCAGGGGAAGAAAGCTCAATACAAGCTCTTGTGCTTCAGAAAAAGGAAGGTGCTGTGTCTGCAATGCAAGAGACCTGGTTCGATCCCCGGGTCAGCAATATATCCTGTAGAAAGGAATGGCCACCCACTCCAGTATTCTTGCCTGGAGAATTCCATGCACAAAGGAACCTGGTGGGCTATAGTCCATGGGATCTCAAAGAGTTGGACATGACTGCACGATTAACACTTATGTTTGAAGAAAGAATTTATTTCTTCAAGAAAGAATTTACATTACATGATGTATTTAATGTGTCATGATGCATTAGAATTGCTTAGTTCAATGTGCTGCACAAAATAACAGTGAACACCAACCACGTTGTTGCATCCACAGGGCATTCCTGTCAACTCCTGCACACATATCTGTCCTGCCCTGCCTCACTTGTTGGTGAATCTTATTTTCAGCAAATAAGGCTGTACCTTTAGTGTGCCCCAGAAGAAGTAATTAAGGAGGTTCCAGTCTGGGGAGTGTGCAGCTCTCAGCACAAGTCCAAGTTTGGAAATAATCATACTGCCAGTCAGTCCCATACCTCTTTGGCCAAGCAAGGTGATGTGCATCCTGTCGGAATAACTAAGGTGACCTCTCCCTTGCCCGTTGAAAACAGACATTAATTGGTCACTTAACACTATTAAATACAGCTAACGCTCACTGTGCTTCCAGGCTTATGGCCATTGTTATAGGTTGAACTGTGTTCCCCCAAAGGCCATGTTAATCCTAACCCCTGATACCTGTGAATGTGGCCTGACTTAGAATGGGGTCTCTGAAGATGTAATGAAGTTAAGAGGAGGTCATTAGGGTGCAATAAAGCAATATGGTATCCTTGGAGAAGTGGGACATTTGGACACAGACACAGGCTGTGACAGCCGAGGCAGACGACAGTGATGCGGCCGTAAGCCAAGGAATGCTGATGACTGACGCCATCACCAGAAGCTCGGAAGAGGCAAGAAGGGACTCTCCCAGGCTGGACTTGGTGACACCTTGATTTTGGACTTTTAGCCTTCAGAACTGTGAGACAATAGTTTTCTGTTGCCATAAGCCACTTAGTTTCTGGCATTTTGTTACAGAAGCCCTAGGAAATGAACACAGCCACCCTAAGTGCTATTCCAAGTAAGTGAGCTCTTAGCCTGCTTTTTTTTTTTTTTAAAGTAAGCTCACTGTTAGGACTTCCCTGGCAGTCCAGTTGTTAAGACTTTGCCTTCTAAGGCAGCGAGTGTGGGTTTCAGCCCTGGTTGGGGAACTAAGATCCTACATGACTCTCGGCCAAAAAACGAAAATATAAAACAGAAACAATTCTGTGACAAATCGAATAACAACTTTAACAATGGTCCACATTAAAAAAAAAATCTTAAAAAAATTATGTTCAGTATCTTTTGTGCAAATCATCATGTGCCTTTTTACATCATTTATGACAGATAAAAATGTAAATGAAAATTACCTTGAACTTAATGCCTACATTGGAACTCTCTTGTTTGAATGTCAGAATAGATGGTGGCCCTATGCTGGGTAATGTCCTCAGAGAGGGCTCAAAAAGTGTTATGAAGTCTTCCTTAAACTAAATTTTAAAGAGAGAAAGAAAAAAATGGAAGATTAAATAAGTGATTTTTTTTACCATGAGTATGGTGTACTAGTTGGGTTGATAAACATCTCTTACCTCCAGTTCACATAAAATACTTAGTTTTGATTCTTCTGGGTCAATTATCCATTTTGCTGAAGAAAAAAAGGGACAGATTTAGAAGGAAAGTTTAAAACTTTTATGCAGTGTAGTTTGAAAACCATTTTCTGTAAAGTCCTAGCCCATCACACACACACACACACACACACAGTCTAAATGCCCTGAAACCCTACCTTCACCACCTTCTTGCATATATTCTTTTTTTATTGGAATATAATTGCTTTACAATGTTGTGTTGGTTTCTGCTATCTTCTTAGGGAAGCTCTTTTCTAAAGGGGTTGGACGCCATCCAAGTTAAGGCAGGCTCCCTAAGGGCAGTTTGTCTTTGTTGGAAGCGGGGGTTGATGCCAAACATCCAGTTACCTCTTAACTTAGATGCTAGATTTTCAGGTTCATCCTCCTTCTTTACAGAGGGCACTTCCTTCTCTGAAAAAAGAGCATACATTCGTCAATCAGTCCTGACAAAGGAGGAAAGAAGTCTCATAGAAAAGAAAATATGCCTCTTAGGAAAATAAGTTCCCTTATTGTGTTTATCTTTTAATGTCTTTCCTTTTCCCCAATAACATTTTCTCAACAGTAAGTAACAAACAGAGGAGGTGCGCCACTAATGAAACACATTAAAAACTGTTTCCTGGGGCTTCCCAAGTGGCACTCGTGGTAAAGAACCCGCCTGCCAATGCAGGAGATGTAAAATATGTTTCCTTGCTGCTTTTGACTCTCAGAATACTACACGAGTGCGTGTTTTACTTGATTATGATCATGGTTCGCAGATCCTTTTGTGTCCTGCCTTTTAAGCATACCATTCTGTCTAATTTATGACCATCATTCTGCAGAAGTCCTCAGCAAGAGGAGTGTTGGGCTGGGGTCGAGGAGGACCCCATTCAAAACCGTGAATTAAACCACCATGATAATTCCCTCTGCAGATTCCAGGGCAATACTGGGAATGGGAAAGACAGCCATCCACACACAGGCCACTTGGAGTAAATGTCCAGAAGGTCAAGCAAATGAGATTGGCATGATGAAAAACCAATCAGAACAATCCACAATAGGACAGAGGTAAAGGGGGAGGGTGGGCCCGTTTTCCCAGTACAGCCAGAGCCGGTGCTGGAGAAAGAGATGGGTGTCAGAGGACAAGACCCTTCCTCGGTGGTGGTGGTAGCTTAGTCACTAAGTCGTGTCCGACTCTTGCGACCACATGGACTGGAGCCTGCCAGGCTCCTCTGTCCATGGAATTCTCCAGGCAAGAATACTGGAGTGGGTTGCCATTTCCTTCTCCAACTTCCTATGTGGAGAATCTGAATAATTTTATTTTTTCAAGTGGACCATTTTTTTAAAGTCTTCATTGAATTTGTCACAGGTATTACTTCTGTTGTTTCTGGATTTTTGGTAGTGAGACATGTGGGATCTTAACTCCCTGACTAGGGATCAAACCCATATTCCCTGCATTGGAAGGTGAAGTTTTAGCCCTTGGACTTCCAGGGAAGCCCCTGAACAACTTAAAAATGAGTTTTAGGCATTTTGCCCAACAGAAATGCCAGCACAGATATTTTAAAAAAAAAAAAAAAAGAGTGAACAAAGGTTTTCATTAAGGCATATTTTGTTATAGCAAAGAGGTCAAAACACCAAACCAAACCAAATCAAATGACCTTGAAACATCTAACAATCAGATGTATTACATAAGTCACAGTAACTGTAGGTGTATAAGGGAATGCTATGCAGTCATTTCAAGAAAGTAGATCAGTTGTTCCTGCCATAGGAAGGTAAAAAAAATTTTTTAATTAAAAAAAGATAAAACTGCTGCTAATCACAGGAAATATAACTGTCTGGTAGACTTTTAACTGATAAACTATTAGAATTAGGAAGTTCAGCAAGAGAATCAGATACAAGATTAATACAATCAATAATTTTCCTCAGTTCAGTTCAGTTGCTCAGTTGTGTCCACCTCTTTGTGACCCCATGGACTGCAGCACACCAGGCCTCCCTGTCCATCACTAACTCCTGGAGTTTACTAAAACTCATGTGCATTGAGTCAGTGATACCATCCAACCCATCCTCTGTCGTCCCCTTCTCCTCCCGCCTTCAATCTTTCCCAGCATCAGGGTCTTTTCAAAGGAGTCTATACATGGACAATAACCAATTAGAAAATATAATAGAAAAAAAAATTCCAATTGTTATATCAATAAAAGACAACCACAAAACACCTCAGAATAAATTAATTAGAGCTGCAAACAAGTTCTCTGTTAAAAGGAATTATAAAAGAAGATATGAAAAAAGTTGAAAATATACATTAGGCTCCTGTTGTTAAAGTAATCAAACAAGGAAACTATTCAATGAGGTGGCTCTAATAATGCCTTGGTAACCAACTGTAAGCAAAAGGAAAACCTAAGCCAGAGCCAAGATTAGTGCCTCAAGGTTAAGAACAGCTAACTGCAAACAGCCAACGGGGCTTTCCCAAATAATGCAACCTTAAGCAATAGCCAATCAAATAACCTCCTTGGTTTGCTCTTTCGACTTCTCTATAAAAACCTCTCCAGAGCTCTCCTCTGTGAAGTGCTCCTAACCATATCTGGTTTGGCGCTGGCCAATTCCAATCCATATCTGCTCAAATAAACTCTTAAATTAACTCTAAAAAAATGGAAAATGTCTCAGCTTATATTTTGATGCTGCAAAGCAAGATCAAAGAGTCAACTTGTTAAATTCCTCTGAAAAACCTCATCGCAATTACTTGGACTATATAGATTAATTTGGGAATAATTAACAAGTTTTCTGCTGCTGCTGCAAAGTCACTTCAGTCATGTCCGACTCTGTGCGACCCCATAAATGGCAGCCCACCAAGCTCCCCCATCCCTGGGATTCTCCAGGCAAGAACCCTGGAGTGGGTTGCCATTTCCTCCTCCAATGCATGAAAGTGAAAAGTGAAAGTGAAGTCGCTCAGTTGTTTCCAACTCTTAGCGACCGCATGGACTGCAGCCCACCAGGCTCCTCCGTCCATGGGATTTTCCAGGCAAGAGTACTGGAGTGGGGTGCCATTGCCTTCTCCAACAAGTTTTCTAATAGTAGGTTTAATATTATATTAACATATGATATTAATTTTACATCTGATTTTTATGTTAGATTGTGTCACTCCTCTGGGCAGGCCCTCCAGTGACTTCAGACTTCATTCTCATTGAATAAGATCTGGTCCTCACCATCTCTCTGACCTTTATTACCTAGAATTCACTTCCTTCCTCACTCCACTGCAGCCACTCTGGCTGCCTCCATTGTTTTAGAGGGAAGTGCTTGCTCTTCCCTATGCCTGGAACAGTATTTACCCAGAGACCATCATCACTCTCACACTTTGAGGTCTGTACTCAAATACTTCAGTTTCCCTGAGCATCCTGTGTAAATTTTCACCCATCTGTCCAGCATTTCCCACCCCTTTGCCTGCTCTGTTTTTCTCCTTAGCACTTACATCATCTAAGCCATTGTGCATTTACTTGCTTTGTGTATTATTTATGTCACTATCACCATCACCTCCATCTCCCACACTTTAATAGAAGACCACTGAGACAGGGGTTTGTCTGCTTTATTCATTGCTGTGACGCTAGAAAAGGAAACTGACCTGTGACAGGTACTTGACCTATTACAGGTATGTGCTCTGTAAACATCTGATGAACACATGATCCAACATACAACAAATAATAAAGTTTAAAGGAAAGGCTATTCATAATGATGACTTCTGAGGAATATACTGGATAAGTTAAAAACTTAATGTTCCCATTATATTTTTTCTTAATGGTTTGATGTTTAAAAAACAGCATGCATATGTTACTTCTATAATAAAAAATAGAGATATGTATCAAAATATGATGGCAGACTCTCTCTTGATGTGAACACAGGTGCTACCATTTACTAAGGACTCAGTGCCAAGGATTTTCAATGTTGAATCTCATTTTGACCTTCATAATGGTCCTACGCGACAAGGATTATTACTGCCAGAAGAGGAGGAAGGAGAGTCAGTGAGGTTAACTGACTTGCCTCATTGTCACAGTGTTGGTTTGTGTTGGAGCTGGGGTTTAATTCTACCTCTCCTGGTCGCCTACCCCCAAGCTCTTTCCAGCATGCAGTCCCACCTCCCAGCAAAAGCTTCAGAACCAAACCACTCACTGGGCTTCTCCATGCCAGCCAATTCTTGAAGCCAACTTTCTTCTGTTTGCATTGATACTGGAACATTTGGATGCAGACTGTGATAGATAGCCCTGAAATTCAGACAAAATGCTTGCTTTCAGTATACCCAGAGAGTTGTTAGCAGTCTTTTAAATCTGGTACATCTAACAATCAAATAACAAATGTCCCTAGAAGACCCTGATTTCTTTTTTCTTGGAAATATTTTCTTCCATTCTTATGTCTTCAGTAAAGTCTGTGTTAGTGTCGTATCTGCTCTTTGCAAAGTACTCCTTTCTAAATCTTAGAAGATCCCAATACCATATTATTTCTCTCAGAGGGTAAATTACTACCCCTCTCTCTGTGCATGTGTGTCATTATTGTTGGCGTTGGCAATGATGTTATGTGAGGCTCCTCCGTCCATGGGATTTTCCAGGCAAGAGTACTGGAGTGGGGTGCCATTGCCTTCTCCAACAAGTTTTCTAATAGTAGGTTTAATATTATATTAACATATGATATTAATTTTACATCTGATTTTTATGTTAGATTGTGTCACTCCTCTGGGCAGGCCCTCCAGTGACTTCAGACTTCATTCTCATTGAATAAGATCTGGTCCTCACCATCTCTCTGACCTTTATTACCTAGAATTCACTTCCTTCCTCACTCCACTGCAGCCACTCTGGCTGCCTCCATTGTTTTAGAGGGAAGTGCTTGCTCTTCCCTATGCCTGGAACACTATTTACCCAGAGACCATCATCACTCTCACACTTTGAGGTCTGTACTCAAATACTTCAGTTTCCCTGAGCATCCTGTGTAAATTTTCACCCATCTGTCCAGCATTTCCCACCCCTTTGCCTGCTCTGTTTTTCTCCTTAGCACTTACATCATCTAAGCCATTGTGCATTTACTTGCTTTGTGTATTATTTATGTCACTATCACCATCACCTCCATCTCCCACACTTTAATAGAAGACCACTGAGACAGGGGTTTGTCTGCTTTATTCATTGCTGTGACGCTAGAAAAGGAAACTGACCTGTGACAGGTACTTGACCTATTACAGGTATGTGCTCTGTAAACATCTGATGAACACATGATCCAACATACAACAAATAATAAAGTTTAAAGGAAAGGCTATTCATAATGATGACTTCTGAGGAATATACTGGATAAGTTAAAAACTTAATGTTCCCATTATATTTTTTCTTAATGGTTTGATGTTTAAAAAACAGCATGCATATGTTACTTCTATAATAAAAAATAGAGATATGTATCAAAATATGATGGCAGACTCTCTCTTGATGTGAACACAGGTGCTACCATTTACTAAGGACTCAGTGCCAAGGATTTTCAATGTTGAATCTCATTTTGACCTTCATAATGGTCCTACGCGACAAGGATTATTACTGCCAGAAGAGGAGGAAGGAGAGTCAGTGAGGTTAACTGACTTGCCTCATTGTCACAGTGTTGGTTTGTGTTGGAGCTGGGGTTTAATTCTACCTCTCCTGGTCGCCTACCCCCAAGCTCTTTCCAGCATGCAGTCCCACCTCCCAGCAAAAGCTTCAGAACCAAACCACTCACTGGGCTTCTCCATGCCAGCCAATTCTTGAAGCCAACTTTCTTCTGTTTGCATTGATACTGGAACATTTGGATGCAGACTGTGATAGATAGCCCTGAAATTCAGACAAAATGCTTGCTTTCAGTATACCCAGAGAGTTGTTAGCAGTCTTTTAAATCTGGTACATCTAACAATCAAATAACAAATGTCCCTAGAAGACCCTGATTTCTTTTTTCTTGGAAATATTTTCTTCCATTCTTATGTCTTCAGTAAAGTCTGTGTTAGTGTCGTATCTGCTCTTTGCAAAGTACTCCTTTCTAAATCTTAGAAGATCCCAATACCATATTATTTCTCTCAGAGGGTAAATTACTACCCCTCTCTCTGTGCATGTGTGTCATTATTGTTGGCGTTGGCAATGATGTTATGTGTGTTTAAACATTATTTGAATTCAAATTAGAACATACTGTTCGTTTTAAACTAGCTGTAAAACAATCCAGTCTTTTTAAAGGGCTGAAGTTAAATGCATCGTAATTAAGCATTCTGTATTCATTCCACAAGTATTGTGGAGCTTAATCAGTCAGTTAACACTGACATAACCAGAAGCAGGAATTTACTGACTAGCTAAAATGACTGTTACTGGTAACAAGTAAATAGTAACTATTGCTTTTCAAGTTCCTTTGCCTCTTTGAGTTTCAGGGTTTTGTTTGTTTGTTTGTTTTGCAAACAATTTGCAAACAATTTGCTGGCTCTTCTAAAAATATCAGACAAAATTTTCCCAAAGCGTTTGGTCAACTTTAGGACTATTACTTTTTCACCTTTCTCAGTTCTCTTATGTCTCCACCTTCCTGTTGTGAAGCTTTGTTTCTGGTACAGTGTGTGTTTTAATTCTGAAACGACTGTACTGTAACGGCTGGAGAACTGCTCTGTTGAAGCCACTCCATCTGGGGCAGTCCTGTTTGTCTAACTTCCCAGGGAAACAAGTTATGAGACCAAGAGTAAAGGAACACTGATGAAATTTTAAGACAGGCAAGAACTCAGAAATTTGACTATCCATGAGATCAATACAAAATAATTACCTGCGGAATTTTCTCCAGCAAAAAGAACAGGAATAAATAGGAAAAAAGCAAAATGGAAAATAAGAAAGTATGGCCATTAGCCCAATTCAGAAAAATTGAAGACAACTAAAAACAACCAAGGGTTCAGATGTTCTCCTTTTAGAAGCCAAGTTTTATGGACATAGGATTTCATTTTCTTGTACATGCATGCAGTCACAGTATTGGTTTCTTAGCAAGAAATTATGAGTTTTGGTTATTGGTTTTCAGCTTTTAGAATCAACTTGCACCCAAAGCACTAAGAACTAATAATAAATACAAAACACACAATCACAATAAAGCTTAGTAAAGTAATATGACTCTATATGACTATATTATATATTTTAATAACATCTGTTAAATAATTTGTTGTTTATTGGGAAAGGAAAGGGTAAGAGGAGAGAAGTAGCAGTTCATTAAGGTGTTAATTTTTTAAAAGAGTTAATAGTCACTGATCACTAATCTAGAGCCAGACATCTTGGAATGTGAAGTCAAGTGGGCCTTAGAAAGCATCACTAAGAACAAAGCTAGTGGAGGTGATGGAATTCCCGTTGAGCTGTTTCAAATCCTGGAAGATNTGACGGGGGGCGGGGGGGAGGGGAGGCAGGGCTGTTTCAATAGCAGAGCATCCTTAAAGCACTACTCCTTCCTCTCCCTCGTAGTATGAGAGAGAGGGGCGGGGCGGGGGGGCGCGGCGGGAGGACAATGAATATGAGAGAGAGGACACAGTCACTGAACGCGCTCGTACGTGTTATAAAGTGAGCACTCGGTACAGTACTGCCTGTTTCCTGTTTTAGGAGGATGCTTTCCCTTCGTTCTAAACTGTGAACCATCACAGCCGCTCAGCCAAGATTTCAGTGTCTCTGATAGAAGGGACTGAGATAGGGGTGTATGGGAAGTGGTGAGTGTATTTGGAAACTGACACCCCGTAGACGAAGGTTCTAGAGTAGTCGGACCAGCTCTCCCCTAGGGATCGGGAAGCCTTAGAGGAAAGGGCTCGGCGTGGGGGGCGAGGTGGGGGGAGCGGTACTTTTTTGGGAGGAGATCCTGGAGGGGGCGCTCTCGCTGGGCACGGACGTCGGGCTCCACCACGACAGGCTCGGCGTCCTGAGCGTCAGCGCTGGGCTCAGGCTGGGGCTGACGACGCTGGCTAAGCGGGGGCGAGGCCAGCCTTCCTCACTGGTATCTCCGAAGTCCCAGAACTTCCAGAAGTAGTTCTAAACTGTGAACCATCACAGCCGCTCAGCCAAGATTTCAGTGTCTCTGATAGAAGGGACTGAGATAGGGGTGTATGGGAAGTGGTGAGTGTATTTGGAAACTGACACCCCGTAGACGAAGGTTCTAGAGTAGTCGGACCAGCTCTCCCCTAGGGATCGGGAAGCCTTAGAGGAAAGGGCTCGGCGTGGGGGGCGAGGTGGGGGGAGCGGTACTTTTTTGGGAGGAGATCCTGGAGGGGGCGCTCTCGCTGGGCACGGACGTCGGGCTCCACCACGACAGGCTCGGCGTCCTGAGCGTCAGCGCTGGGCTCAGGCTGGGGCTGACGACGCTGGCTAAGCGGGGGCGAGGCCAGCCTTCCTCACTGGTATCTCCGAAGTCCCAGAACTTCCAGAAGTACTCCTCGCGGAACCTCCCAAAGGCCTCCAGCTCCTTCTCCAGGTCCGCCGCCGCCTGCTGCTCCTTTTCCTCCTCCTCCTCTTCCTTCTCCACCACCTCCTCTTCCTCTTCCTCCTCCTCCTCCACGTTCACCTCCTGCTCCTCCTCCTCCACGTTCACCTCCTGCTCCTCCTCCTCCTCTTCCTCCTCCTCCCGGCCCTGCACCTTCTCGGGGCTTTCCGAAGCTGCGTTGCGAGGGCGTGTTGGCCGTGGCGGGCGGGAAGCGGGATCCCCGCTAGCACAAAGGACGCCGGCGGGCCCAGGCCCGGGGGGCACACCGCCCTCTGTGCGTCCGTCTCCCTGGCAACCGCCCGCAGTTCGGCCCACGAGCCTGGAGATTAAAGTCGCAGGAGCTCTCAGCCGGGGGACTGTCGCTGGGGGGAGAGGGGCCGACGGGGAGGGTAGCCAGGACCCCTGCAGGTTACTTCGGCGTCTGCGTTCCGGACTCCAGCAGGAAATTCTAACGGCCTGCTGCGAACTGATCCTCCTTTCTAATTTCTCAGCTTATTTGGAGCCAGTCTTTAAAATTTTTTTTAATTAAAAAAAAAAAAGGAGGTATAGTTGACTTAAAATATTATATTAATTTCTAGTGTACAACACGGTTCGATATTTTTTGTAGAACTTACTCCATTTTAATTTATTATAAAATATCGGGAAGCTAGTTTTTGGAGCCGGGAAAGGAGAGTGGCTACTAGCGATGGACACCCATAAGGCCACTTGGTATTGCTGAAGTCAGGGTTTGGTTTTGGAGTGGACAGGTGCTTGTCGGAGCTTATGATAAAACTTTATCTACAAAAGCTGGCACCGGTCCACCGTGGTAGTTTGCTAGTTTGATTTTTTTAAAACACTGCTTTAAATGTGGGCTTCCCAGATGGTACTAGTGGTAAAGAACCTCCTGCCAATGCAAGGGACATGAGAGAGTTTCCATCCCTGGGTGGGGAAGATCCCCTGAAGGAGGTCACGGCAACCCTCTCCAGTATTCTTGTCTGGAGAATCCCATGGACAGAGGAACCTGGCAGGCTATAGTATATAGGGTCACAAAGAGTTGGACACGACTGAAACGACTTAGCATGCACACCTTAAATTTTGTTTATCTTGATTAGTGAGATTTTTGATGCCAGTTATATTTTGCCATTGAGGTGAGTGCCTTGCTGTAATCTGGGGCCTGATTAATGCTTGTTCTATCCATCCATACAGGGTCTGGACAAGGCCTGAGGCATTTGGCCACCAATGCACCTCCCGTGGCTTTGTTTTCAGCTCATTGTGCTTTTTACCACCGGGCTGGAAACCAACTCAGATTTGGTTGCTCATTGCTCCAAACTTAGTGCTCAACAAGCAAGGGTTGAAAAAGAAAGGTGCTTTGCCTGGGAAGCTGGCAATCTGGGGAGGTGGTGAACTAATGTCCCCCAAACCATCTCCCAATGAGCAGATCAGGGGGCAAGAGCTTTAGAGGAAAGCTTTAAGGATGTGCAGATAGGGGCTGTGCAGAGCAGCACAGTCAGCTCTTGACCACCATCTTGAAACTGGTCATGCTGTGGTTTGGTCTTGATTTTTTAAAGCATAATCATTCTCAGTTTCAGGGTGGTTTGTTGCCATTTTCTTGAAGCCAGCTCCTGGAATTGTGCTAGTCATTGATGCAGAACTGCTCAGGGTGCAGCAGCTTATATCATGGTTACAGTCTGGTCATTGTGCTGTTTAGCTTTTTCCCTTTGGTGGTGGTTATAGTGTCTGCAAAATAACTCAAGAATGTGTCTCAGATACTGGTATCTATGTCCTTCAGGGCAGAACTAAAGATTCTGTGACTGCCTTATGGGTGATTTCCTGCTTGAATTGTTACCAGTTCTCTAGGCCTAATGGCTGTTTTTGTCACTGCATGTCTACATCCTTTCAATCATTAATTCTATGAGCCAGGCTTTTGTGACCCAGGGGAGGCTCCTAGGGGACTAAAGCCTTTTTCTACAAACAAGAAATAGGGCACATGGAAGGGCTTTTGTACCTGGGAGAATCCTGTGGGATCCTGCTTGGTTTTGTTAGGGGAAGCACTGACTGAAACTGCCCACCCTGGCCAGGAACCATAGTAACTATTTGCTGTTGCTGCTGCTGCTAAGTCACGTCAGTCGTGTCTGACTCTGTGTGACCCCATAGACGGCAGCCCAACAGGCTCCCCCATCCCTAGGATTCTCCAGGCAAGAACGCTGGAGTGGGTTGCCATTTCCTTCTCCAATGCATGAAAGAGAAAAGTGAAAGTGAAGTCGCTCAGTCTGTCCAACTGTTAGCGACCCCATGGACTGCAGCCCACCAGGCTACTCCGTCCATTGGATTTTCCAGGCAAGAGTACCGGGGTGGGGTGCCAAGTTGTTTTATGACAGGAGGTCCTGGTAAGGAACATGGAACTAATAAGCCACCACTAACCAGGAGAGTTCAGAAAAGGTCAAAAAGTAACACCACGTGTCCAGCCACCTCCCAGAATCCTTCTCACTGGCATCCATCTTGGCTGAACAAGGCATGCACCACCAGGAAGGATTCTGAGTCAGAATGATTGGCTAAAGACAACCCAGAAACTAATTCCATCATCATAAAACCCAAGACTGGGAGAGCATTTCTCCTGGGTTCCCTTACCCTGCTGCTCTCTGTGGGGTGCCCTTTCCCAATAAAATCTCTTGCTTTGTCAGCACATGTGTCTCCTTGGACAATTCATTTCCAAGTGTTAGACAAGAGCCCACTTTGGGCCCTGGAAGGGGCCCCCTTCCTGCAACAGTTTCATACTTACTAAAATTTGTGTAAAATATTTTAGTACACATAAAGTGTACAGAATAATATAATGGATATCTGTTTACCTACTGCTCAGACTGCAAGTTATAACTTCACTGGTACAGTTCAACTTCCTTTTAAAAGCCTGTTAAGACTGACAAGGGTTCCTGGTGGGAAGGATTGTGTCCTTGCTGTTTAACTTTACCTCTAATAAAGGAAGCCAGCTGAGACTCTATGTGGCTGAGGACATTTAGGTGTTGTGAAAAGGGTCTGGACTGACCCTTATGTTAAGTAACGAGGGTTAGGCTTAGAGTCCCCTTCTGTGTTCTCTGCTAAATAACCTTACATCTTCAGCCTCAGTTTCCCTGGGAGTATATTGGGAATAATAACATTTACCCCTAAGGTGTATGTAGCTTCCCTGGTGGCTCAGATGGTAAAGAATCTGCCTGCAATGCAGGAGACCTGGATTCAATCCCTGGGTCAGGAAGATACCCTGGAGAAGAGAATGGCTACCTGCTCCAGTATTCTTGCCTGGGAAGTCCCATGGACAGAGGAGCCTTTCAGGCTATAGTCCATGGGGTCACAAAGGGTCAGACACCACTGAGTGACTAAGAAAGATGTATGTGAAGACAATAATGGTGAAATGACTGCCTATTGCTGTAAGGACATTTCAGCCAAAGACCACCAGGAATACATATATAGTTAAATAAGTTGGGTTTATTTCTGTTACACCAAGATGTTTTAGTAAGAGAATGTCAGAAAGAATGTAATACAGGATTTCATGTTTGGTTAGATGATTTGCGAGAGGTCTAAGGAAATGAGCTTTTACTCCGAAGTGGATATTGTCAGAAAGTGAAGTATTCTGCACCAAAGACCTATTGTATAGCACAGGGAACAATACTCAATATTTTGCAATAACCTATAAAGGAAAAGACTATGAAAAAGAATAAATATAACTGTATACTTGAAACTAAAACACATTACTTTGTCAACAAAGGTCCATCTATTCAAGGCTATGGTTTTACCAGTGGTCATGTATGGATGTGAGAGTTGGACTATAAAGAAAGCTGAGTGCTGACAAATTGATGCTTTTGAACTGTGGTGTTGTAGAAGACTCTTGAGAGTCCCTTGGACAGCAAGGAGATCCAACCAGTCCATCCTAAAGGAGATCAGTCCTGGGTGTTCATTGGAAGGACTGATGCTGAAGCTGAAACTCCAATCCTTTGGCCACCTGATGTGAAGAGCTGACTCACTTGAAAAGACCCTGATGCTGGGAAAGATTGAGGGCAGGAGGAGAAGGAGACGACAGAAGATGAGCTGGTTGAATGGCATCACCGACTCAATGGACATGGGTTTGGGTGAACTCCGGGAGTTGGTGATGGACAGGGAGGCCTGGCATGCTGCGGTTCATGGGGTCACAAAGAGTCGGACACGACTGAGCGACTGAACTGAACTGAACTCACATGCATGAAGGAGAGAGGGAACTCTCTGGGCCTCTTTTTTTTAATTTTTTTGTATTTATTTATTTTTTTACACGAACTCCCAAACATGAACCCCCCTCCCACTGGGCCTCTTTTTTAAAGGCATTAATCCTATTCATGAGGGCTCTGTCCTTATGACCTAATCATTACCCTAAGGCCCCACCTCCAAGTACCATCACATTGGAAATTAGGTCTCAACAGATGAATTTTAAGGGGACACCAACATTCTAGTTTGTAGCCCCTTGTTTGAGGTTTTCTTCAAGAATCTTTCTGTCCAACAGGAGGACTACATGGCCTGGCAGTGAGCTCCAGCCTAGCTTGCAATAATATGGAGGTCTAGCTGTGAATATCTGGTCAGTTCCCAACAGGGACTTTCAGCCTTGAGTCTTCCGTCCCAGGGCACTTGTAATAACAGGGCTTTCAAGGGAGCAGAAAGTGAGAAGTTAAATGTCTAGAATCACTAAGCCATATGTAATTTATTTATTTACTTTAAAAATATATAATTTGGTACAGTTTCTTAATTTTTTGGCCACTCCATGCAGCATGTGACATCTTAGTTTCCTGATCAGGGATCAAACCCATGTTTCCTGCAGTGGAGGCTCAGAGTCCTAACCACTGGACCACCAGGGAAGTCCCTAAGCAGTATTTTATGATTGTCAGATCAAACTAATATTTACTAAGGACTATGAGCCAGCTCTCTATTGCCTTGGCCAGGCGATGAGTAGGAAACCTGTGGTCCCTGCCCTCCCCACCTGCCAGCAGTACCTGAGCATGGGGCAAGAGTTCAGTGAGCTCGCAGGCACAGGAGCAGAACAAGGCAGGAGAGAGGCACAAAACTGGCATGCACTTCAGGGAGTCAGAGAGCTGATACATAGACTGTTGTTGGAAGAAGTGCTCTTATAGGCTATCAAAGCAGTCAACACAGATGAGAGGACGTTTCCAAGGCTCTGGAAGGAAGGGGGAAATGTGGGTGTTTGGAGAGGAGAGTGAAAAGCATTCAAAAGCATCTCAGGGTACCTAGGGTAGGGAAGGGGGCTAGCAATGGGAAGTGTGCGTGGAGATTCAAGGTACAATGAAGATAAATGGATTAAGAAAACAGCCCAACACTTTTCTGGGCATTTTGATGCCGGAAGGGAACCTAGAAGTCACGAAATTCAGCTGACCATTTCTCCTAGGGACATGACCTGTCTGAGGAGAGGCAAGTTGGTTTCCAGGGTCCTCAGAGAGCAGAATGGGAATCAGGATGTGTGTTGAAGTTGGAGCTGGAAGAAAGCCCCCACCAAGGGTAAAAGTGCTTCTTCTGAGCTGCCTGCCTCTAGCAAGGTTCTGTGGCTGGTATAGCATTTTCTTAATTGCATGGAAAAGTAGTTTTTTAAAAGCATCCCTTATTTATAATCTTCATTAAGGCCTTTTTGAAAATCCTCAGAACCTTCTCGGACCTACTCACTGCACAAAGAATGACTTTTTACTTTCTCACAGTGGAATCACTCTTTTGTTTTGGCCCTTCAGGGGCCAGATGATTCTGGGTCTTTCAGCATACCGGAATGGGTTGGCATTCCCTTCTCCAGAGGATCTTCCCAAACCAGGGATGAAACCTGCGTCTCCTGCATTGAAGGCAGATTCTTTACTGCCTGAGCTACCAGAGAAGCCCTTTTAGTGTTCTCCCCTCCTCTATTCCCTGTGCCTCACTGGAGTTGGGGGTTTGGGATTTGAGAACCAGGCACTGCCCTACCTACTTTGTGACTTGGAGCTTAATGGGCTTCAGCTCCCTTATCTGAGATTCCCAATCGGTATACTTGACATGCTATTTTGAGATAAAGTTTATTTTTGTTTTTGTTATATATAATAATTTTATTATTGAGAACTGATCTTGTATTGAATGTTTCATTTTTTAAGACCACATAGTTTTTTAAAAATTGAAGTATAGTTGATTTACAATATTGTGTAAATATCAGGTGTACAACAAAGTGATTAAGATATAGTTATATATTTTTCTTTTATAAATTAATT
>SJYX01023058.1:285590-304239 GCA_006410675.1 Oreotragus oreotragus | reverse complement strand
CTCAGCCTGCATCTCACATCTCTTCGTGGGTATGGTGCTGTCTCTTATACACATCTAGATGTGTATAAGAGAATGGTGTTAGAAAGTGTTCTAGTTTCATTCTTTTACAAGTGGTTGACCAGTTTTCCCAGCACCACTTGTTAAAGAGACTGTCTTTTCTCCATTGTATATTCTTGCCTCCTTTGTCACAGATAAGGTGACCATGGGTGCATGGTTTTATCTCTGGGCCTTCTATTTTGTTCCATTGATCTATATTTCTGTCTTCATGCCAGTACCATACTGTCTTGATGACTGTGGCTTTGTAGTAGAGCCTGAAGTCAGGCAGGTTGACACCTCCAGTTCCATTCTTCTTTCTCAAGATTGCTTTGGCTATTCTAGGTTTTTTGTATTTCCATACAAATTGCAAAGTTATTTGTTCTAGTTCTCTGAAAAATACCATTGGTAGCTTGATAGGGATTGCATTTAATCTATAGATTGCTTTGGGTAGTATACTAATTTTCACTATATTGGTTCTTCCGACCCATGAACATGGTATATTTCTCCATCTATTTGTGTCATCTTTGATTTCTTTCATCAGCGTTTTGTAGTTTTCTATATATAAGTCTTTTGTTTCTTGGGGTAATTTATTCCTAAGTATTTTATTCTTTTCATTGCAATGGTGAATGGCATTGTTTCCTTAATTTCTCCTTGTTTTCTCATTGTCACTGTATAGGAATGCAAGGGATTTCTGTGTTAATTTTATATCCTGCAACGTTACTATATTCATTGATTAGCTCTAGTATGTTTATCTGGTTTATATATAGTAGTGTGTACATATTAATCCCCCAACTTCCTAATTTATCCTTCCCCTCAGCTTTCCCCTTTGGTAACCATAAGTTTGTTTTCTGTGTCTATGAGTCTGTTGTTGTTGCTGTTTAGTTGCTAAGTCATGTCTGACTCTTTTGCAACTCTAGGGACTGTAGACCTCCAGGGTCCTTTGTCCATGGGATTTCCCAGGCAAGAATATTGGAGCGGGTTGCCATTTCCTTCTCCAGGGGCTCTTACCAACCCAGGAATTGAACTGATGTCTCCTGCATTGGCACATAGGTTCTTTACCACTGAGCCATCAGGGAAACCCTATGAGTCTGTTACTATTTTGTAAGTAAGTTCATTTGTACCCTTTTTTAAAGATTTCAAACATATAAGCAATATCATATGATAATTGTCTTTCTGTGTCTCACTTAAGTCCCTCAGTATGACAATCTCTAGATCTTTCCATGTTGCTGCAAATGGCATTATTTTATTCATTTTTTATGGCTGAGTAATATTTCATTGTATATATGTACCACATCTTATTTATCCATTCATCTGTTGATGGACATTTAGGTTGCTTCCACATAAGACCATATAGTTTGTTTAGGAAAAAATATTACTTCTAGTATCTGTAAAATAATGTTTTATGGTTCTGGTGTAAGTAGATTTTTAAAAAATATTTTTTCCTGTGGAACGGTCTCTGTTGTCATCATTTGGAATTTTGTTTCCCTTTCTATTTGTAATTTTCTCTCTGAAGACTGCCATGAATACAGCCACTTTGAGAAAGTCAAGTGAGTGGATTTTTGCCCAGTGCAAACTTATTTGTATACAGACTATTTCAAATGTGTTATAAGACAGTTCTCTGTTCAGGAAGAAAGTTTAGGGTCTTTGGATGCTTTTGCTAAGCATTGTTCTCATTCACAGTGGAAGAACAATAGCAAAGAACTGCAGCCTTAATGAGGACTGATGAAGGATGTGCCTGGCATCATCAGTGTCTTGGTCCATTTAGACTGCTGTAACAAAGCACCATAGTCTGGGTGTTTATTTCTCAGAGATTTATTTCTCACAGTTCTAGAGACTGGGAAGTACATGATCCGGGTGGTGGTAGATTTGATGCCTGGAGAAGGCCCACTGGCTGGTTTATAAACCTCTGTCTTTTCACTCTGTCCTCAGAAAGAGTGGAAGGGGACCAGGGAGTTTTTGGAGGATCTCTTTTATTAGTGAACTAATCTCATTCATGAGGGCTTCACCATCATGACCTAAGCACCTCCCAAAGGTCCTAATTCCTAATACCATCACACTGGGTTTTAAAATTTCAATATATAACCTTTGGGGAGGTGGACGACAAAAACATTTAGATCATAGTAATTAGCTATGAGGAGCATCTTTCTAAATGTCAGAACCCTCTCCTTTCCCACAAGCTCCTTTCAGAAGATTTTTCTCAGAGCATGTTTAATGCCTCTTAATTAGCAGCAATGCCCACTTTATCTTTCCCCTCAGTGTTTTCTATGAGTGCTCTCTCTTGATTGCCATGCAACCAGCAGAGACAGTCTTGGGAAAAGGAGATGTAGCAAACATTCCTCTTTACCAAAGTCCTTAAATCCTTTTGCTGCTCTCCCCTCCCTGACTTCATATCCCCTTATGACAATTTTTTTTTTTTTTGCAGTCAAACCCAGCTTCAACTCTTTTGCTTCCATCACTTTCAGTCCTTAAGCTTAACTCTATTTCTTGTTTCTAGTCTCTGGACTGCCCCTGAAGTTCAGAGAAATAAATACTCTTTATCTTTGCTGAAACTTAACCACTCCAGGGTCATCCTTCTCTTTTCTGCCTCCTACAGGACTCACCATCCACCACTTCATTCATTCATTTAGGGCACTCAGGAGTCAGTCATTTATTCAAAAAATGCTGAGTGTGTACTATATACCAGGGACTGTTCCCCACCCTAGGGGAGCAGTAGTACAAAAGGCTTTTGTTCTTACTCATGGTGCTTACACTAGGGGAGGACCACTCAATAAATAATCAGTATGTCTCAAGGTCATAGTGCTATGGAGAAAGTATGTGTGGGAGGGACACAGAGTTGTGGGTAGGAATAGTTGCTTTTAAGAGTGGACCCAGAAGACCTCTGTTCTACTCAGTTCAGTTCAGTTGCTCAGTCATGTCCAGCTCTTTGTGACCCCATGGACTGCAGCACACCAGGCCTCCCTGTCCATCACTAACTCCTGGAGTTTACTCAAACTCATGTCCATTGAGTCAGTGATGCCATCCAACCATCTCATCCTCTGTTGTCCTATTATAGATAGGGTAATATTTCAGCGGAAGCCTGAAGAAAGCCAGGGAGCTGGGTTTAGGGATCCTGGGGAAGAGTATTGTAGACACACAAGGGCCAGTGTGGCTGGAGCAGAGGAAGCAAGGGGTCAATAGGGTGGGCCTTTGCTTTTACTCTGAGTGAGATGGGGAGCCACTTCAGGGCTTTGAGCAAGGCCTGGTTTACATTTAAAACTAGGCTCTACTAGACTCAACTAGATTATTCGACTAGACTCACTAGATTATGGGAGCACAGAGGCTTAATTAGTACGGAGACTCAACTGAAAATTATTGTAATGGGCAATATGTTGGGCAGTGTGTTTGAAGTGCAGCCCCAAGGGCAAAATAAATACCACTGGGAGCACAAGTGAGTAAGGAAAGTCTCTGCCCCTGACCAGCAGATGGGAAGGAGCTATGACTAGCTTCCAGATAATTCTAACAGAAAATAAAATGTGACTTATGCCACCACACAGGCATAAGGGGGTGTCTTAGAGTTCGATGACATTACTACTGGGAAGGCACTCAGGTATGACCTGGCAGATCATTTCTAACTCAGAGCCCTAGACACTGAAAAAAGTATTAATAATATGTATTCCAATTGTACTTCAGTAAAGCTGGGGTGAGAGGATAGTGACACATGCTCATTGTAGCAAATCTGAAAATTCAAAAAATAAAAATAAAGGAAGGGGAAAAAGCCTACTCCCATTTCTAACAGCCCAAAGAAAACACTATTAACATTTGAGGCATTTCCTTTACTCATCTTTCTCTGTATACTCATTTGTTTTACATCTTGTGATTATATACAATTTTATATCTTGCTTTTTTCATCTGACATGATGTCACAATCATTTTGTTAATTTTTGTATCACATCAAGTAAATATGCCCCAGTTTATTCAATTATTTTTACATTCAGTTAGAGAATTATCCATTAAATACTTTATTTCAGTGCTTTAGGCTCTGAGGATACACATGAGGGTAAGACCATTGGTTACCTCCTCACAGAGAACTACCACTCAGGCCTCCATTACATTCTCTTTTATTTTTTTGAAAGGAACTAGCCCTGCTAATCGGGGAAGGCAATGGCACCCCACCCCAGTACTCTTGCCTGGAAAATCCAATGGACGGAGTAGCCTGGTGGGCTGCAGTCCATGGGGTCGCTAACAGTCGGACAGACTGAGCGACTTTATTTTCACTTTTCTCTTTCATGCATTGGAGAAGGAAATGGCAACCCACTCCAGTATTCTTGCCTGGAGAATCCCAGGGATGGGGGAGCCTGTTGGGCTGCCGTCTATGGGGTCACGCAGAGTCGGACACGACTGAAGTGACTTAGCAGCAGCAGCAGCCCTGCTAATGGGCTTCCCTGGTGGCTCAGTGGTAAAGGATCTGCCTGCCAAGCAGGAGACTCTGGTTGGAGCTGCCTTGGGAAGCCTGGCCTTGCCTTCATAAAGTTAGTATTCTGGAAGGAGTTAGAGAAGGAAACTAACTAAACAGTGCTATCTGTAAGATAATACATTTATGTTGTTTTAAGTTACCAACTTTGTAGTAATTTGTTATAGCAGTAATAGGTAACCAAGACACTAAGGTCCACCTTAGGGCTCTAGCTCTGGATCTTCCTTCAGTCCTTTGCAAGACTGGTTCCTCCTCACTCAGTTCTCTTTTTGGCTGCACTCCTGCACTCTGCAACATGCAGGATCTTAGTTCCCTGACCAGGGATCAAACCCATGCCCCCTGCAGTGAAAGTGCGGACTTCTAACCACTGGACCACCAGGGAATTCTCATTGAGGTCTTAAGGCACATGTTACCTCCTTACAGAGAACTACCACTCAGGCCTCCATTACATTCTCCTCTTTTATTTTTTTGAAAAGAACTAGCCCTGCCAATGGGCTTCCCTGGTGGCTCAGTGGTAAAGAATCTGCCTGCCAAGCAGCAGACTCTGGTTGGATTTCTGGGTCAGGAAGACTCTCTGGAGAAGGAAATGGCAACTCACTCTAGTATTCTTGCCAGGAAAATCCCACAAACAGAGGAGCCTGGCATGCTACAGTCCATGGGGTTCCAAAAGTGTGGGACGTGACTTAGTGACTAAATAACACCAAAGCCCTGCCAACACGGTGACTTTAGCCCCATAAGACTCATTTCAGACTTCTGACCATGAGAGAATACTGAAGAACTGGGAAAGGCGGCAAAGCAGTTGGAGGACCAGGTTAAGTTCACTGTCTTAATTGGCTAGGGCTGCTAATACCACAGCCTGTTTAAGGGCGGCTTAAACAACATGAACTTATTTTCTCACAGTTTTAGAGGCTAGAAATTCATGACCAAAGGACCAGCAAATTTTCTTACTGGCTGCCTTCTTGCTTTGTCTTCATAGTCCTTGCCTTGGTGCATGATCACCTGGGGGTGGGAGTGGGGGTGTGTGGAGTTCTCTGGTGTCGCTTCTTGGAAGAACAGTAATCCTATCAGATCAGAACCCCTCCCAAATGGGCTTCCCTGGTGGCTCAGTGGTAAAGAATCTGCCTGCCAAGCAGCAGACTCTGGTTGGATTTCTGGGTCAGGAAGACTCTCTGGAGAAGGAAATGGCAACTCACTCTAGTATTCTTGCCAGGAAAATCCCACAAACAGAGGAGCCTGGCATGCTACAGTCCATGGGGTTCCAAAAGTGTGGGACGTGACTTAGTGACTAAATAACACCAAAGCCCTGCCAACACGGTGACTTTAGCCCCATAAGACTCATTTCAGACTTCTGACCATGAGAGAATACTGAAGAACTGGGAAAGGCGGCGAAGCAGTTGGAGGACCAGGTTAAGTTCACTGTCTTAATTGGCTAGGGCTGCTAATACCACAGCCTGTTTAAGGGCGGCTTAAACAACATGAACTTATTTTCTCACAGTTTTAGAGGCTAGAAATTCATGACCAAAGGACCAGCAAATTTTCTTACTGGCTGCCTTCTTGCTGTGTCTTCATAGTCCTTGCCTTGGTGCATGATCACCTGGGGGTGGGAGTGGGGGTGTGTGGAGTTCTCTGGTGTCGCTTCTTGGAAGAACAGTAATCCTATCAGATCAGAACCCCTCCCGCCAAGACCTCATTTAACCCTAAGTTCTTAGCTGGACCCATCTCCACATAGAGTCACCCTTGGCGTCAGGGCTTCAACATATGAATTATGAGGGGATGAAAACATTCAGTCCATAATACCCACCTTGAGGAAAACAAAAGAGCCAAGGTTTCCAGTGAGCCATTGTAGCAGGGTGGTGACCAAGAAGCAGAAGCAAATTTAATGAAGTAAACATATTAGGACAAGTTTTAATGACCAAACATTAGCTAAAATATGTATAATTAATATAAGCTTATGATTAATATAAACTTCTCCATAAATGGTGTGAAAGTGGTCACACTCATTGCCTTTCCCAGGTTAATCACTTAAGCCCTTACCTGCCTGGTTGGCACAATCTCAACGGCAAAGGCCACTGCCCTGAGTTTTCCAGAGAGGATAATTCTCATCCTGGTTGCTAAGTGCCCCTTGCTTGGGTCCACAAACTTACAGCTCTTATCCCATTCTGTTCCTATAATAGCTGCTCCGGACTGGACCCCACTGCCCACCACCTCTTAGATCAGAACCACTGATTGCCTTCCCTCTTAGGCTCTGCCTTTGAGAGAGGAGCTTTCCCCTTAAACATCCTGAGCACGAAGAATCTGAAATCCAGATGTGCCTTTCCCATAGACATTCTAGCTTGTTCTGGCCAGGTCAGACACTCCTAGGAATTCCCACGTGTCTTACACAGGTCTTTAGGGAATCTGGTCCGTTGAACACTAAAGTGGCTACAAATTTCTCCTCTCCCTGCCTTCACTGTTATGGTAACTTTGCAGCTTCTCTCCTCAAGAGGTTAGAGTCCATTTCCCCACTCCGTGAAGTTAGTTCTGGTCATGTGATCGGCTGTGGCCAATGGAGTGTTTGCAAACATGACATATGCGGAAGTACCTACACACTTCCGCTTTGGGAGGCTTACCTGTTTTTACTGTTGGGAACGTGGAAGCCCTTAGGTGCTGAAGCCTGGGTTAAGCTGCTGGCGAATGCTTGCCCGCTTCGAGGCAGGCGGAGCAGTTGCAGCAGAGGGTCCTGCACCCAACAGTCAGCCAGCCAGCTACTGTGAATGAACACCCCAGCCCACCCACCGGCTGACCAAAGGGATGAACCAGCGGGCCCAGGTCAGAACCTCACAGCTGAACTCCAGAACTGCAAGTGAAGTAAAATGGTGTTCTGTTTTGTTTTTAAAGTCACTACCTTTGTGAGTGGTGTGTTATTTGGCACAGGTGACTGAGTTTAAAGCAATTTTTTGTTCTAGCCTACAGAGTGCAGTAGCTGAGACTTATCTAAGGAAATGAACAAACACGCATTTGACACCTCTCAGGTATGGCAGGTAGCTCTCCAGATACAGATGGAGNACCTTTGTGAGTGGTGTGTTATTTGGCACAGGTGACTGAGTTTAAAGCAATTTTTTGTTCTAGCCTACAGAGTGCAGTAGCTGAGACTTATCTAAGGAAATGAACAAACACGCATTTGACACCTCTCAGGTATGGCAGGTAGCTCTCCAGATACAGATGGAGATAAACACACGTACGAACATACATGGGGCTTCTTGGGTGGCGCTAGTGGTAAAGAACCCACCTGCCAATGCAGGAGACTCAAGAGACGCCAGTTCAATCCTTGGGTCAGGAAAATCCCCCTGGAGCAGGACATGCCAATCCACTCCAGTATTCTTGCCTGGAGAATCACGTGAATGGAGGAGCCTGGCAGGTTACAGCCTATAGGATCACACAGAGTTGGACAGGACTGAAGCGACTTAGCAGGCATGCACGCATACAGGCAGGAAAAGACTTTTTGTTTTTTTAATGTTAAAAACAAATTCCTCTAGGGAGCGGGAATGAAGGAGGTATGGAAGGAGTGAAGAAGTCTTTTAACTTTAGCTGTATGTATACCTGTATGTAGATAGTTTTCAACAAATATGTATTTACAATATTACCTGAGTTATTTTGAAAAGTGAATAAATACCCATATCATGCTGAGGAACTTTCATGATATCCCTAAGTTGTGGCCTGGAGGACTAATTCCCCTTCCCTCTCAGCCATACTCCTGTGGAGTATCCCTTCCCTCAGGAGGTGAGGGGAAGTGTGCCTAAACATGGCTCAATATGGGAGGCTTCAGAACAGCTGGAAAGTTGCCTACTCCCCTTTCACCACCCCCACCCCCATTTCCACTGGTGGGAGTAGGGTGAGAGGCAGGTATGGGTGGCAGAGAGAAGGTGGCGGGAAAGGCATGGAGGAGGAAGTAGAAATGTGTTCTGCTATTTCCAGATGCAAAGAAGTAACCTCAGGTCTTTGGGGGCAGTGCTAAAGGCCGCCTTCTGGTCTATCCCAGCATCCCATTTGCTGACCCAGAAACTCCTTCCAAACCTCACTGGATGGCTCAGTGGAAAAGTTGTGGGAGCTTAGATTTCGAATGCAGACCAGAAAATTTGCAAACAGATGGGGTCTGAGCTCCCCAAGACAAAAAAAAAAAAAAGGGATTTGTTTAGGAAATGAACATGGCTGAGCATAGAGGAAAATGTGATAGCTGAGTTTCTGTACTAGGGATGAGTTTGATATGAAAACTTTATGAAAGGTCACATTTCCCCGGGTTTAATTTCATGAGTAATGGTGGCTAGTGATCACTGAGATGTCTTTGTTCTGCTTCCTTGTGAAGCACCCATTTCATGCGAGTTTCTCGAGGATGATCTTTCATGGCTTCTTGCCATAATCAGGGTTCAGCACAGCACGTGGTTTCCTAATTTTAGAATTTTGATTGGGAAATTATATGGAATATAGAATATTACATTACAAAATCTTCTCTGTCCTTAATGTTTTAATATTTTTGAATCAAAACTTTCAGTCTTTTGTCTCCTTTAACATTGTAAGCATAGTTATCTTTAAGCCTATGTCTGATAGCTCCAGTATCTAGAATCCTCTGGGTCTGCTTCTGTCATCTCTTTTTCTGCTCATTTGTTGTCATTGTTCCTATAATCTTGTCACTTGGTTGTTTTTTTTTTGTTTGTTTGTTTTTTTGAGTACCAGACTTCCCTGGTGGCTCAGTTGGTAAAGAATCTTCCTATAATGTGGGAGAAGCTGGTTTGATCTCTGGGTCAGGAAGATCCCTTGGAAAAGGGAATGGCTGTCCACTCCAGTTTTCTTGCCTGGAGACTACCATGGACAGAGGAACCTGGCAGGCTATAGTCCATAGGGTTGCAGAGTTGGACTTGACTGAAGAGACCTAGCACGCATTGCATTGTTATTTGAAAATATTGGAGGAGTTAATTTGGGGGTTTAGGATTATGTCATCTGTTTCTGGAGAGGAATTTCATTTGCTGCGGGAAGGAACCTAGGAAAGCTCGTAATCCAGGGTCACGTTAACCCAGTTTCAGGGATTACCGTGATTTAATGCTTCCCTGGTGGCTCAGATGGTAAAGAATTCTCCTGCAATGTGGGAGACCTGGGTTCAATCCCTGGGTTGGGAAGATCCCCTGGAGGACGGCATGGCAACCCAGTCCAGTATCCTTGCCTGGAGAATCTCCACGGACAGAGAAGCCTGGTGGGCTACAGTCCATGGGGTCACAAAGAGGCAGACACGATTGAGCGACTAAGCACACACTGTGTTTTAATCTAGATTGCATCTCTACAAGGATTATTCTATTTCCACTTCACCCTGTGGTTTGAATGCAGCCTTCAGGGTCTCAGCCTCAAGTGTGGGCATTCCCAGCACCTCTCTCCCAGACTTGGTGGGCTTGGACTCTTTTTTTTTTTTCCGTGGCTCATTCAAGGCTCAGAAATCTTGTTCTGCCTCTCAGTTGCCTCTTCTAGAGTTGGTAAGTGTGCAGGAAAACAGCAAATCCAAATTCATCTCTTTCGATTTCCCCACTCTCCACTTTCTTAGCTAAGTTATTTTAACTGCCTTGTTAGCTCTTCAGTGCCTTTAAGTAGATTTTTAAAAATTAATTGCATCTGGCTTTCATAGAGGTCCTCAATGGGAAAGGTGGTCCAAGTTTCACTAGCCCATCATTAGTTAAAGTAGAAGTCCTTATGTAAAGTGGCAACTGTTTTGAATGGGAATATATATAAAAGGTGGATGTATGGGAACAAAGACATGAAATCTCAGCCTTAGGAAAGGAAAAAGGATTAAAGCTCTAGAAAGGAAGCTCTGCCCTCTAAAGAAGATACAGGCTAGGTTATGACAAAAAGAAGTATAGTTCAAACAAAGTCACAGTGTGTTTATTTCTCTCATAATAGTCCAGAAGAAAGTAGGTTAGGTTCTTGAGGCAGGTCTGATCAAGGAACGTCTAAGGACCCAGGTTATTGTCTGTCCTGTTGCTCCACTACAGAGCAATGTGATCCTCATCCTTGTAGCCAGATATTAGCATTCCTGGTGATATCCATGCTAACTGGATATGAGCATTCCAGTTGGAGAGGAGGGGAAAAAGAGGAAGGCAACCAGATTCGTTTGTTTTTTAAAGCCATAATCTGGAGGTTGCATGCATCACTTGCATTCGTATACTCTTGGTCCAAACTAATTATCTGCGGAACTATATCTAGAAGCAAGAGAAGATTGACTCTGTAGTTTCCCACTTGTATTAGAAGAAGAGAGAAGGGTGGAATGGATCCTCAACAGTTAATAGTCTCCGTCATGGGCCCTAGTTAAGAGAGGTACAGAATAACATCTCACACTCAGGATGGGCTGATGGGACAAACAGAGATGCCAGTATGACCTCACACAAAAATAGGGGTACCTGATGTTTCTGTTTTAAGGGGAGATGTGTTTGAGTGGTGGTTGTTAGATTCCAGTAGGCATCAGAATTGTCTAAAAGGCTTGTTAAAATACAGGTTGCCTGGTAGTGCCTCCCAGGCACTACCTATATTCATTTATAGGCTTCATTTTTGAGAGTTTCGGTTGTGTGGGTCTAGGGTCAATCTGAGAATTTTCATTTCTAACAATTATCTGGATGATACTGATGTTACTGGTCCATAGAACAAACTTTGAGAACACTATATTTTGTGCTAAAATAGCTTGGATCCGTTTTGTTTCTGAAAGTTGATAGAGTGTGTATAACAAAAATAATATAATTTAGCAATATATTTTTAGTTTTAAAGTTCTGAAATCCTTCACCATGGTACTCCCGAGGGGATTATTCGGTCTAGACGAGGTAAACTTTTTAACATAGGTGAGCAGAACCGCTTTACTCTTGATTTCCTGATACTTTCTCTCTCCCTGTTGATTGTGATAGAATATCCTGGAAAGTCCCTTAAAGCTCTTCACTTGGAGATTCTCTGATAATCAGATTTCAATGTGTTCACTAAGATATGTGCAGCATATTTTAATTTACATTTTAATTTAATTATTTAATTTAATAAATAAAAATTTTTAAGCTTTTAATTTACTTTTTAATGAAAATTTTATGTATTACAGGTCTTGGCTCTTCAGGACAAAATGAAATACAATTTATTTAGTTGCTTTCTTCCCTTTTAAAAAGTTAGGAAAGATTGTATTTACTAAGCGAGGGACCTGGATTTCCATTTACTATTTATAGAATAGAATTAAGGGAATTCCCTGGCAGTCCAGTGGTTAGGACCCAGTGCTTTCATTGCCGGACCCGTGTTCTAGTCCCTAGTCAGAATTTAATTTAATAAATAAAAAATTTTAAGCTTTTAATTTACTTTTTAATGAAAATTTTATGTATTACAGGTCTTGGCTCTTCAGGACAAAATGAAATACAATTTATTTAGTTGCTTTCTTCCCTTTTAAAAAGTTAGGAAAGATTGTATTTACTAAGCGAGGGACCTGGATTTCCATTTACTATTTATAGAATAGAATTAAGGGAATTCCCTGGCAGTCCAGTGGTTAGGACCCAGTGCTTTCATTGCCGGACCCGTGTTCTAGTCCCTAGTCAGTGAACCAAGATCCCACAAACCTTGTGGTGTGGGGAAAAAAAAAATGGAACTGGACACAAGGATCAATTTGAAAATAATTATGTTTCCTGAGGAAATTACCAAAGGTATGGAATGGATGAAATTCATTTATAGGCTTCATTTTTGATTATGGATATCCACCACTTAGCTAAACTTTGGGTGGTTTTATTTCGAATTCCAAGTGGCATTCAGCAGGCAGGTGGGGAAAAGAGAGAGGGATGACCTTTAACCCTGCAGTATAGCAGTTGACCCTGAGCAGGACGTTAGGGGACACAACTGGGAAAATGAGAAGGAGCCCAGGTATGAAGAAAATAAGAAATGTGGGAAGTAATGCTGAGGAAAGAGCTGCTATTCAGGTCAACTCCCAAGTAGCATGTGGCTCATCCAGGGCAGTTCTCCCTTTCTCAAATCTAATATGGTGGAAACCTAACATGGCAGAAACAAGCTGGAGGTACAGTTTGAAAGAAAATCTGGTAAAGATCCTTATATCAGGTTCAGACCTAGTTACCCATGTAGAAGAATCGTAGGCAGGACTATGGCCACCACCCAATGGCCTCTCTGAAACATTCAGGTGTTTAGATTTTATGTGGAGAAGTAACTGTCAGTCCAAGCTCCACTAGTTTTCTGGGCAAGCATGTAGAGAGTGTCAGAGCAGTTTCGTGACAGTTAGATGCTGTTTCAGAGACTGCCTGAGCAGACTGCCTGATTCTACCTGGAGCTGAGGTTTTTGTATACCACAGCTGAATCTGGAAGAAAAAAAAACAGAGACATTACTTTGCTGACAAAAAGCCGTCTAGTCAAAGCTATGGTTTTTCCATTAGTCATGTATGGATGTGAGAGTTGGACTATAAAGAAAGCTGAGCACCAAAGAATTGAAGCTTTTCAACTGTGATGTTGGAGAAGACTCTTGAGAGTCCCTTGGACTGCACTGAGATCAAATCAGTCAATACTAAAGGAAATCAGTCCTGAATATTCATTGAAGGGCTGATGCTGAAGCTGAAGCTCCAATACTTTGGCCACCTGATGCGAAGAACTGATTCACTGGAAAAGAGCCTGATGCTGGGCAGGATTGAGGAGGAGAAGCAGACAATGGTGGCTGAGATGGTTGGATGGCTTCACTGAGTCGATGGACATGAGTTTGAGCAAGCTCCAGGAGTTGGTGATGGACAGCAAAGCCTGATGTGCTGTAATCCATGGAGTCGCAAAGAGTCAGACACAACTGAGCAACTGAACTGAACTGAGCTGTACTGATGGCAGCTGACCCTGAATATAGGGTCAGTATTTACTTCACTACCCTGATACAGGAACTTGAAAGATGGCTGTGGAGAGTATTAAGTATTTTTCCCATATATATATATATCTTTTATTGAATGTTCTTTAAAAATTATTATTAAAGTACACATTCTGACCCCTGCAGGAAACTTCCTTTTGTCCAGCCTTGAGTGACTCACCCCAAGGGAAATCCCTGTCTTGATATCTAACAGTATTGACTAGTTTTGTCAGTTTTTACTCTTTATATAAGTAGAACATATACTCTTTTGTATCTGGCTTCTTTTGTTTTTATCACTGTTGTATAGTTGTGGATTGTATATTCTCGTTGCTGTATAGTATTCATTGCCTGAATGTACCAGTCTATTTATTGATTATTCTGTTGATGGATTTTGGGATAACTTTCTAATTTAGGGCCGTTATGAGTCATGCTGCTGTGAATTTTCTAGTTTATGACTTTGGGTGAGCACATGTTCACATTCTTTTGGTACTTTTTATTTAATTTTTATTGGAGTATAGTTGATTTACAGTGTTGTGTTATTACAGTTTCTGTTGTACAGCAAAGTTAACCAGTTATACATAGACATATTAATATATCTTCTCTTTTTTAGATTCTGTTCCCAAATAGATCATTGCAGAGTATTGAGTTCTCTGTGCTATATAGTAGATTGCTTAATAGTTACTGACTTTATTATATATAGTAGCCTGTATATGTCAACCCCAGTCTCCCAATTTATTTAAAAATAGTTTACCATTGCCAACATCTTCTTTGAGTCAGGAATTGCATGGTAGACGCTGTGAAGAATTAAAAGGGAGCAATTCAGTGTGTCTAATGGCAAAGCTCGGGTGAGGAGTAAAGACAGTTAATGTGACTTTGGAATCCTGCATTGGCAAAGGGACTCTATTCAAACCCCAGCCCTTCCCATATATTCTTTTATTTAATCCTCCCAATGGAAGTTCCATTTTCTCTTCATTTTACAGATAAGGAAACGGAGGCATAAAGGCCAAATATCCTGCTCCAAGCCACATGGGCAGCAGGTGGAAAAACCAGAATTGAACTCAAGCTCTAGATGCCAGACCACTGGGGTTGTCGCTAAACTTTCTTGCTTTTCTGTGCCTTCATCCTCCCATCTCTACTAGTAGGGTGGATTCTTCTCATTCACATGTAAATATGCCTCCTCTTGTCACCTTAAAGTCAACTCTTCCTTGACTCACTGCTCTTTTCAGCAGCCTCCCTGTCTTCTGCCCTTTATTTCCATAGTTCTTGAAGGAGTTGGCTACTTGCATTGTCTGTTTCCTCACCTCCCACACCCTCCTCACTTCATTCCAGCCTAGCTTCAGCTCCTGCCACCCAGCCAGCCATGTTAGATCTTGCTAAGGTCTCCAGTGATCTTTGCAGCTAAGTCCAGTGTATGTCACATTGTACATGCCGGTGGTTTCCAGTGTTGTCACTCTCTCTCCGAAGGTCTCTCATCTCTTGACTTGAATAATGTTCCCATTTCTCATCCTACCAGTTGACTGTCTCCTCAGCCTGCCTCTTCTGCTGACCAGTCCTCATCTGTATGTCCTTTAAATATTGCAGTGACACATGCCTCATCCCTGGGTTCCCTTCTAACTCCATACTTTTTTTCCTTAATAATCTGTTCTCAAGGTTACATTTACCACGAACATCCTGAGCATCCCACGTGTATACCTTTAGCTTGATCTTTCCTCAGAGTTCTAAACTGGCATATCAGACTGCCTACTCCACCTTTCCACCTGGTGTTTCCTGGGCCCTTGTAGCTTCTTGGGAATAAACTCATGATCTTCCCATCCCCAACCTGCTTCTTCCCTGGAGTTTCCCTGATCTAGCCTATGGCCCCAGCAGCTGTCCAACTGCAGAGTCAACCTTGACATCTACCACTTCCTAGCCCCTGAATTTAATCATTCACCAAGTTCTTTAAAATATCTCCCAATTTTCTCTCAAGTCTCTCTACCATTTCCAGCCCTAGACTCAAGTTACCTTTCTCTCTGGTCTGGAATAGTTTAATTCACTTCCAGAAAGTTCTGCTTTTATTCCTTCTTTGTAGTCCTTGCAGTGAGAGTGATCGTTGGAAATCCTATATAGAGTCCTAATACCTGCTCCCCGACTTAAGACCCTTTAACAGTGATTTCTTATTGTTCTTGGGGGTAAGGTCAGAACTCTGAACACTAGTTGTAACGCCTTGCATGACCAGCCTCCACTCACCTTGGAACTTGCAGTTGTCGTTCCTGCTCAGCCCCTCCCTTTCCACCCTTCCTACGACACAGCCCCCGCTTCCTATAACAGTGAACCCGCCCTGCAGATCTCCACTCAAACTTCCCTTCCTCTGAGAAGCCGTCGCTGAGCCCTCAGACGAAGTCAGGATCCTCTAATACGTGTCTCACAGCCTCTGTTAGCTCTCTTTCACAGAGCTTTTTGTGACTGTAATGATTTCATTGTGTAAAGAGTTGCTTAGTTGTCTCCTCTGATAGAAACTGCCCCCATGTGGCTGTCTACCCCTTTCCCAGCACCTCACATAGCCTCGTCCCTCTACTGTTGCTGCTAAGTCGCTTCAGTCATGTCTGACTCTGTGCAACCCCATAGACGGCACCCCACCAGGCTCCCCCGTCCCTGGGATTCTCCAGGCAAGAACGGTGGAGTGGGTTGCCATTTCCTTCTCCAATGCATGAAAGTGAAAAGTGAAAGTGAGGTCGCTCAGTCATGTCCGACTCTTAGCGACCCCATGGCCTGCAGCCCACCAGGCTCCTCCATCCGTGGGATTTTCCAGGCAAGAGTACTGGAGTGGGGTGCCATTGCCTTCTCCTAACAGGGGCTCAAATAAAAGAATAAATGAATGACTTGCCATTTTCAGAATTTTCAGCTCCATCTCCTCTGATTATTTTTTGCTCATATTTTATCTGAGGCATTTAGACTGTTAATAAAAGTAAAACTAGATTATATTAATTGGCCTATGTGGCTTCTGTATCAGGAGTATCAGAAAAGTGAAACACTAGCCTTCAGAGAGAACGCAAAACAAAACCACAACGAGACACTACATCCACTAAGATGGAGGTAGAAGAAAAGACTTGCTGGGAAGAATATGGAGAGATTGAACTCTCATGCACTTACAGGAGTGCAGAATGGTGCAGTCACGTTGGAAAACAGTCTGGCAGTTCTGTGGTATGTTAAAAGTGGAGTCACCATATAACCCAGAAATTCCACTCCTAGGTGTACGCTCGAGAAATGAAAACGTATGTTCACATAAAAACTTGTACATGAATATTCATATCAGAGTTATTCATAACAGTCAAAGAGTGGAAACAACCTGTGTTCATAAACTAAATGGATGATTAAAACGTGGCTTATCTAAGTAATGAAATATTATGTGGCGATAAAAATAAATACAGCATTTATACATGCATTAGTGTGGATAAACTTTGAAAATACTATGTCCAGTGAAAGAAATCAGTCGCAAAGGACCCTGTGATTCCATTTTTATGAAACGTAGAATAAGCTACATAGGCAGACCTGTAGAGATCGATAGCAGATTCAGTAGGATTTGGGGAAATGGGGAGTGACTCCTCGTGGCATATTGTTTCTTTGGGGAATGGTGAAAATGATCTAAAATTAATTGTGGTATTGCACATCTCTGTGAACATATTAAAAACCATTGAGTTGTACCTTTTAAGGGGGTGAATTATATGGGATGTGAGTTATCTCTGTAAAGCTGCTAAAAAGAAAAAGATGGTTTACTTTTAAGGGTAAACCGAAAGCACACCTCCCAGATGTTATTGACAATCTAACAACAGCATGAAGCCCTGGCTCTGCCGTCTACATGTTTATTCCAGGGTCCTTGCTCTGCATGCCATGTTTGTGCATGTTCTGATGTACAAACTGATGTTCTCAGTACATTTCAGTACATCTGGAAGTTCTCAATTTTGATGGAACATTTTCTGTCTGTCCCCTCCCTTCCATTCACGGCACTTCACGAGCTCAGAGCAGCTTATAGTTCTCCCCTCTTAGGATTATTGTGATGAATAAATGGACTAATATATACAATGCACTTAATATTGTGCCCAGCACATGGGAAGTGTACAATAAATATTTTTTATTATTACCCCTACCAAAAATTAGCAAATTTTACGTGGTTAAAGAAAATGCAGAACTGTGGCTTATGTTTTGCAATTTAAGTGGCAGTTATCTGAGTACTTTTGACAGTTCTGTCACATGTCCGATACACTTATTTTTTCTTCTGAGAAGTTGAAGGGCACAGACCTACCTCTCTGCTCCATGCCCACCCTATTACAACAGAGTGCAATAATGTAGATGAACACTAGGGGGCAACATGCAATTGCAGTTAAAAATCACACTTGCAATTCAGACCTTAAAAAAGTGTCAAAGGAAAGGAAAATGTCTTCCTTTAATATAATGCTTTATGGTATTCTTCTGTAGGAGGGAAAAATTATTACTGTATCAGAGGAGTGTTGCTTCCAGAAGGATGGCTTCAGCATTAGTCAGATTCTACCTCTCTCTATATATGTGTGTCTGACTCTGCAACCTCACGGACTGTAGCCCGCCAGGCTTCTCTCAGTTCAGTTCAGTTCAGTTCAGTCGCTCAATCATGTCCGACTCTTTGCAACCCCATGAATCGCAGCACGCCAGGCGTCCCTGTCCATCACCATCTCCTGGAGTTCACTCAGACTCACGTCCATCGAGTCCATGATGCCATCCAGCCATCTCATCCTCGGTCGTCCCCTTCTCCTCCCGCCCCCAATCCCTCCCAGCATCAGAGTCTTTTCCAATGAGTCAACTCTTCGCATGAGGTGGCCAAAGTAATGGAGTTTCAGCTTTAGCATCATTCCTTCCAAAGAAATCCCAGGGTTGATCTCCTTCAGAATGGACTGGTTGGATCTCCTTGGAGTCCAAGGGACTCTCAAGAGTCTTCTCCAACACCACAGTTCAAAAGCATCGATTCTTTGGCACTCAGCTTTCTTCACAGTCCAACTTTCACATCCATACATGACCACAGGAAAAACCATAGCCTTGACTAGGCGGACCTTAGTCGGCAAAGTAATGTCTCTGCTTTTGAATATGCTATCCAGGTTGGTCATAACTTTTCTTCCAAGGAGTAAGCGTCTTTTAATTTCATGGCTGCAGTCACCATCTGCAGTGATTTTGGAGCCCCCAAAAATAAAGTCTGACACTGTTTCCACTGTTTCCCCATATATTTCCCATGAAGTGATGGGATCGGATGCCATGATCTTCGTTTTCTGAATGTTGAGCCTTAAGCCAACTTTTTC
>SJYX01023058.1:266556-284085 GCA_006410675.1 Oreotragus oreotragus | reverse complement strand
TAGAAGCAAGATCCGATGCTGTAAAGAACAATATTGCATAGGAACCTGGAATGTCAGGTCCATGAATCAAATTGGAAGTGGTCAAACAAGAGATGGCAAGGGTGAACATCGACATTCTAGGAATCAGCGAACTAAAATGGACTGGAATGGGTGAATTTAACTCAGATGACCATTATATATACTACTGTGGGCAAGAATCCTTCAGAAGAAATGGAGTAGCCATCATGGTCAACAAAAGAGTCCAAAATGCAGTACTTGGATGCAATCTCAAAAACGACAGAATGATCTCTGTTCGTTTCCAAGGCAAACCATTCAATATCACAGTTATCCAAGTCTATGCCCCAGGCTTATCTATCCATAGGATTTTCCATGCAAGAATACTGGAGTGGGTTGCCATTTCCTTCTCCAGGGGATCTTCCCAACCAAGGAATCGAATCCAGGTCTCCTGCATTGCAGGCAGATTCTTTACTCTCTAAGTCCGGGAGTTGGTGATGGACAGGGAGGCCTGGTGAGCCGCAATTCATGGGGTCGCAAAGAGTCGGACATGACTGAGCGACTGAACTGAACTGAGCTATATACGTCTGCATAAAAAGGGTATATAACCATTTCCTCACATGCTACAAGCTTTGTGTACATGTGAGAACACATAGCTTTTCCTGTTAGGTGGTCCCACGGATGGGAAGTGTTTGAGCTGCCTTTCAGAGCATTTTAACATAATATCTCGTCTCTGGGAGACCTAGATGTCTTTCACATCCTAGGCTTCCCTGAAATTGCTGATGAGTTTCTGTTGAGATATAGGTGCCCCCACTTGAAATTAGTCCCCCAAGGGCAGGGACCATAGCCCCTCTTCATCTTTGTGTCCCCAGAAGTTTGCAATACCGGACATGTCCCAGTGAAGCTGGATAAATGTCTACTGGACCAGACTACTCTGTGAGCTGAAGCTGGAAAAAGAGGGAAATTAGGACCACCTTAAGTGTGAGCAATAAGACGACCCCAGTGAAGTTTCTTTAATTATTTTTCCTAAGGAAAAAGAAAAAAAGAGTTTAGTTTCAGACTTCCTTGGTGGTCCAGTGATTAAGATTTTGTGCTTCCAATGCAGGGGGTGCAGTTTCAATTCCTGGGTGGGGGGGATCTAAAATCCCACATACAGTGCAGTGTGGCCAAAAAGAAAAAAAAAAAGCAGTTCATGCTTCTAAGGAAAAAGCAGCAAAAAGAACACTTAAATTGCTCGTCATCTCATCCACCCAAACCTGGGGATACCACAAATTCCTTTTACCTTGTGTCAAAGCATAAAATATAAATGTGTGTGTGTGTGTGTATATATATATATATACACACATATATAGTGTTTACATTTATGGCATAGAACATGGTATTCCATTACATGATGGTATTATCTTTATTTAACTAATCCCCTCCACTTTGGGAACTCAGGCTATTTCTAAATTTTTGCTCTTTTAAAGAGCGGCCTGGTGAATAACCTTGTAGCAAAAGCTTACCCCACATTTTTTATTAGTTCTTTAGGATAAATTCCCAGAAGCAGAATTGCTGGGTGATGGGTAATTTACATTGTCACCCGCAGTGACAGTGCCCTTGATCAGGTGAAAAGTTTTAATTAAACATCACACAGAATTCTGTAATCTTGTCTCAGTAGTGTCATCACCACTCAAAACAGTTAGTGAACTCTGTTTGGTGATCCAGGCTATGATTCACACAAGAAAATAAATCTTAATCTCTCCTCTTGCCTTTGATCTTAGACTACTCAGGAAAATCTAATTCATCACACACAAAAAACAAAGTAACCCTGGAGGATACTTGTGTACATGTGCCACCAGAGTCAGGAGGTAAGAACAGAAACACTTGCTATGGTGGAGCAGGGGGCACATCAGAGCATAAGTATTAGGGGCCCCTCAGGCCAGCTTTCATTGTATGTGTCCTGATAGAATTATTCGAAACTCATGTCATTGCACCTCATGTACTCTCCATGTGCCTCTCTCTTGATGCTTTTCCAATTTGAAGGTTTTTTTCACCTATTATTTTTATAATTTTTTTTTAATTTGGGTGAAATCATCTGAAGACCCCTTATGGGTTACAACAAAGAAGGCTCTCTTAACCGGTTTTTTCCTTAAAGGTTCCAAACCTCTTTCTTTAGCTCTTAAAGTGAAAGTGAAGTTGCTCAGTTGTGTCCGACTCTTTGCGACCCCATGGACTGTAGCCTACCAGGATTCTCTGCCCGTGGGATTTTCCAGGCAAGATTACTGGAGTGGGTTGCCATTTCCTTCTCCAGGGAATCTTCCCAAGCCAGGGATCGAACCTGGTCTCCTGCATTGTAGGTGGACACTTTACTGTCTGAGCCACCAGGGATATACATAAATAAAGAACTAAGCGTTTCAAAATGTTTTTATAGGATTTCTTCATGGAAGATAAAGAGACACAGTAGGATCCAACTGGGGCTTAGTCTTTCTTTCTTTCCTTTTTTTTTTAGATTTATCTTTTTGGCTGTGCTGTGCGGCATGCGGGATCTTAGTACCCTGACCAGGGATCAAACATGTGCCCCCTGCAATGGCAATGCTGAGTCTCAACCACTAGGCCACCAGGGAAGACTCTGGGACTTAGTGTTTCTATATGGAGGGGTTTTCTTGCTTGCTCCTTATAAGAAAAGTTATGACCAATGTAGACATCATATTAAAAAACAGAGACATTACTTTGCTAACGAAAGTCCATCTAGTCAAAGCTATGGTTTTTCCAGTAGTCATGTATGGATGTGAGAATTGGACCATAAAGAAGGCTGAGCACCGAAGAACTGATGCTTTGGAACTGTGGTGTTGGAGAAGACTCTTGAGAGTCCCTGGGATTGCAAGGAGATTCAAACAGTCCATCCTAAAGGAAATCAGTCCTGAATATTCACTGGAAGGACTGATGCTGAAGCTGAAACTCTGATACTTTGGCCACCTGATGCGAAGAACTGACTCATTGGAAAAGACCCTGGTGCTGGGAAAGATTGAGGGCAGGAGGAGAAGGGGATGACAGAGGGTGAGATGGTTGGATGGCATCACCGACTCGATGCACATGAGTTTGAGCAGGCTCCAGGAGCTGGTGATGGACAGGGAAGCCTGGCGTGCTGCTGTCCATGGGGTTGCAAAGAGTCAGACACGACTGAATGACTGAATTGAACCGAACTGATGGAGGGGGTTAGACGTGGCTCTTGATTGATGCACTGATTTTTGCTGTGATTATATGCTTAGTTGGTGAAATCTTGGTGAAGAGCTGTTATTTTATGGAGGGAACAGGCTGAAATTAACTCAGGCCAACCATTATTGCTGCCATGTATATTACTGTATTGCATAGAACTCCTCAGTGGCTCTTGGCAGCCTACCAAGTAAAGCTGCGATGCTTGGGCTGATGTTCAGGGTCCTCTGCAACGTAACTTCCACCCTGTTTCTCCAGCTTAACATCTCCTACTCCTTGTGCAGCCCTGTGTGGATACTCTTCATCTTTTGACCCACCTCCTTTCTCCAGCCACTGCCATGGTAGCCAGCTTTGTACACATGTGACCTGGAAACTCTCACTTAGCTGCACGGAGAATTGTTCACATGTCCCTGACTCTGCAGTGTGGACACATTGGTCTCCTGGTTGCCTTCTGGGCATGCAAGGGACTGACCATCAGTGGGGCAGCCTCTGATAAGTGGGGATGGGAACTGGAGGGTGAAGAGCCCCCTTCCTGTCAGCTGGGTGATTCTCAGGTCCTTCCACACGACTCCTCAGAAGTCCCCACAGGACTGTGCCTCAGATGTCCACAGCAGTGCCCAGCTGATAGCCCACCTCCATCCTCAGGCTGGTCTTCCCTCCTTGTCTACTCCCCTCCCCCAGTCCCTCACCCCCTTTCGCTGGGATCATTTCCCCAAATACATGGCATCGAAGCCTCTTCTAATGCTTCACTTGTTGGCAGGAATGACAGTCCCGTTCTATTTTCTGATCATGTTCCTTGCTCTTGTCTCTTCATTTCTTTAATATTCACAGGGAACATCTAGAATGTTCCTTGTCAAGAGAAGGGCCCCCAATACAAAAAGGAATCAGGCCCAGGCTTGCTCCTGAGGTGACAGAATAACTGGTCTGGTTTGGGGCATCTGAGGTTTTCTCCAGAATGTCTTCTTAAGGAAGGAATTTGCTGGGAGACAGTGGTGGAAGACGCTCTGCTTTGTTTTTGTATACGAGATGGCAGAGGGAGTGGTGCAGGCAGGGAAGTAGCGTGGTGAACGTGGTCTGTTTGGGGACTGGAAAGTTGAGGGAGACTGGAGTGGAGGGCCTGGAATGTGCACATGCCCACAAGGTCAGGGAGGGCCCTGAGTGGCTCCTTACATGTTGCTTTCCCCGGTCTGGCCTTCTGTTCTAGGTGGCCCTTGCTGGGCTGTGGCTGCTGACCAGGTGTGGGTGCTGGCAGGCATGGCCTGGCACAGGCCTCAGTCTGAGTCTCTCAGTACAGGAGCTCTGGGCAGCTGAGTCTCGCCTCACCCAGGCCATCCTGCCCCACGGCCAATCTCTGGAACACCTGGCAGGCCCAGGAGGGTATGTCCTTCACCCTTCTTGAACGCCCCAGATCACGCTGTGCAATCTCCTGCTTATGTGTGTTTCTGTTTTCTTTGCTCTGAAGCAGTCCTGCTGTGGGGGTCTTTATGCTGAGCCCATCCCGCTGTGGTCACCATGCTGCTCCTGGCTCAGGGACAGGCCAGTGACTTTACAGTGGGGCAGGGTGACTGGTAGCTGCCCCATCAAGCGGACCCAATCTTGGGGACTTGAAATTAAAAGACGCACAGAGATGGCAGCAGAGAGAAGCAGTGAGGACGAGACAAGGCGAGCAGAGGCAAGCAGCGTTGCTGATGGCAGGACGAGCAGGGTCCCAATGATGTGGCCGCACCAGGACCTGTGAGACAGTGAAGGATCCCCAGAGAGCCCTGGAGGGTCTTTCTGTTTCTGAACAGAACCCCAACCCTCACCCCCACTCTGATCTCCTGCCCCTGCAAAGGCCAGTTCAACTGGAGATCAAAGGACAAGGCAGTTATGAGGATACAAAACCCAGAGGTCAGCCTGCCAGGGCCAGGGCAGGAGGTGAGGGTAGGAGCAGAGGTACAGCCCTTGGAGCCTGTGTAGCAGCCGTGCCGGCTGAGGTGGTGTGACTGTTGTGACGGTAAATGCCTGTCACTTAGAGACGCAGCAGGTCTCCATTCCTTGCAAGCAGAGCAGCCCGACACAGCACACTGGGGAGGGCCACTTGGTCTGCTGGCTCCCAGAACGTCCTCCTACATGCCCACAGAGGGCCAGTACTTGTCATCAAGGCCTCTGATGGGCCATGGCTGAAGGAACCCCAGAGACACATCAGGCCTTAGTTACATTGTGAGCTGTTTATTCACCATGTAGCTAGACTTAGGAATGAAGACTCTCACAAGGACTCTTCCCCTGTATTTATCTACCAAACTTTATTCTGTCAGATCAAAAAGAACACTCTGAGTACCCTTCCCCCACAGAAGTTTAAAAAGATTGAAAAAAAAAAAAAGAAATATACACCAGCTCTCTCAGGGCAGCTGGCCTCCTTCAGGAACCAGCTGAAACTCCAGGGGACAAGAGCAGAAAAGCAACTTTAGGTTCAGAATGCTGAGTCATATAGAGCATGTGCTGGCTGCTGTGGGAGGCGATTAGGGAAGAAAATTGCTGTGTGTGTGAGTGTGTGTGTGAGAGAGAGAGAGAGAGAATATTTACGAGGAGGAGGTGTGGACTGGAAGGCGGTGCCCAGCTTGGATCAGGGAGGAGGCCAGGCCCAGACCAGACTCCTCGCTGGGGCCCTTGTTTACTCAGCCAGTTGTGCCAGACCCCGGGCTTGTTGTAGCATCCCTGTGGTGTCACCCCTGTTGTCCAGTTCAGGACCCTGGGGCTCCAAGTTCCAAAGCCAGCGAACGAGTATGTTAAGCTATGGAAATGACAGTCACTCAGTCGTGTCCAGCTCTTTGTGATCCCGTGGACTGTAGCCTCTGTCTGTGGGATTCTCCAGGCAAGAATACTGGAGTGGGTTGCCATTCCCTCTCCAGGCGATCTTCCTGACCCAGGGATTAAACCTGGGTCTCCTGCATTGCAGGCAGATTCTTAACCATCTGAGCCACAGAGGAAGCCCTAAGATAGGGATGTTGGTTGATGTTGTCAGGGTTACAGTGAAGCAGCAAACAGCATTTGTCAGAATTTCACTAGTTCATCCACTTCACCAAGGATACGAGTGACTTTTTTGCCAAACTGGGTAAGAGATTTAGAATCCTGGGAAAATATTTCCTCATTTTTTTGTTCTATTTGCAATGTAATGGGTCCCAAATGTGACACACTTTTAAGTGAATGCTGTGCTATTAATACTTTCTCCTTCACTTTCTTAGATATAGATAACAAGACAAGAAATAAAACCCCAGTCTGTAGCATTTGCCAATTTCTGTGGTATAAATATTCCTACTATGGCACATTTCAAATTACCGACACGACACTGCTGAGAGTGATGCAGATTTGGGAAGAGAAAGGCAGAGCACGCCTTTTATAGTATTTTCACCATACAGATGCAATAGATGTAAATAACCAGAATAGCCTGGGTAGTAGTTAGATATAGCGAAATAATTGGGAATGTGTGAGTATTTAATACTTTTGTGTTTAATATAATTTATTAAATTACAAATTGCTGTAACTTAGTTTTTAATAATGGAGAAGGCAATGGCACCCCACTCCAGTACTCCTGCCTGGAAAATCTCATGGACGGAGGAGCCTGGTGCGCTGAGTTGGACACGACTGAGCGACTTCACTTTGACTTTTCACTTTCATGCATTGGAGAAGGAAATGGCAACCCACTCCAGTGTTCTTGCCTGGAGAATCCCAGGGACGGGGGAGCCTGGTGGGCTGCATAGTCCAGTCTATGGTGTCGCATAGAGTTGGGCACGACTGAAGTGACTTAGCAGCAGCAGTTTTTAATAAGAGCTGTATTTATCACCTGGGTCTCCAGATTCTTCAGAAATTCTCTCACCACTGGTGTGTGTCAGCTCCAGTACATCAGATTGTCGCCTTATCTTGAAACTCGGCAAGTCGCACATGCACCGTGTGGAGCCAAGATCCTGAATCATTTCTGCTATTTTCAGATGTACACACACCACTGTGCCCCACCTCAGTGGAACAGCGGAGTTTGTCTCTCGTCTTACTTGTCTAACTTCATGTCCTGTACTTTCCTCCTCACTGACTCTGCTGCCTAGATATTCCTCGAACACACTGGGCTTGTCTACCTCAGGACTTCAGCACTTGCTATTTTCCTGGCCTAGAATGTTCTTCCTCCAGCAGTCTGCATGGTTCATCCCCCCACCTCCTTCAGATCTTTGTTCAGATGTCACCTTCTCAGTGAGGTTTTCCCTGCCCACCTTGCTTACAACTGCAGCCCCTCCTTTCTATTCCCCTGCTGACCAGCTCTCTTCCTTGCTTTACTTTTCTCCCTAGTTTTTAATGTATCACACTGTACAAATCCTCCTATTTATTCATTTTCTTTATTGCCTGTTTTCATCCATGAGGATGTAAGCAGTTCAAAGGCTAGATATTTTTTGCACGTTTTGCTGGATCCTATGTGTATAGAACAGTGCCTAGCACAGGATGGGAGGTCAATATATATTGTTGTGTAAATAAATGATTGAACAGTAGATGCCCAGTAAATATGTATTGAGTAAACAGATGAATGTTGCCTCAAGGTCTGGAGGCATCAGATTACCAAGGGGGGGGATTTAAAAACTGTATGTTTGTATGTATGTGTATATATATATATATGTATGTGTGTGTGTGTGTATATGAGAGTTTTATTGAGATGTAGTGTTCACCCACTTGATGCTTATAATTTAATGGCTTTTAAAAATTATTGATTTATTACTATTTATTGATGCTTTATTGATTAATTATTTGTTTATTGAGCAACTGAACAACAACAACAAATTGATTCCTTCCACTATATGGGTTCAAATTTTTGGCTGTGCTGGATCTTTGTTGCCGCATGTGGGGTTTCTTCAGTTGCATCAGGGAGGTGTTACTCTTCGTTGCAAAGGCTTTCCGTCGTGGCGGCTTCTGTGGTTGCGGAGCACAGGTTCTAGGGTACGTGGGTTTTAGTAGTTGTGGCATGTGGGCTTGGTTGCCCCACAGCACATGAGATCTTTTTGGATCAGGGATCGAATCCATGTCCCCTGTACTGGCAGGCAGATTCCTAACTACTGGACCACCAAGGAAGTTCAGACAATTCAGTGTTTTTTTTTTAATGTTTTCAGAGTTGTGTGAGCATCAATGATACCAATTTTAGAACATTTTTATCACTCCAAAAAGAGCCTCATGCCCATTAGCGGTCACTCTCCATTGCCTCCAAATCCCCCCAGCCCTAAGCAACCATTAATTTACCTCCTGTCTCGATAGACTTGACTATTCTGTACAGTTCATAGATATGGACTTGTACAACATGTCACCTTTCATATCTGGCTTCTTTCACTTAACATAGTCTTTTCAAGGTTCATCTATGTTATGGCATATATTAATACTGCTTTATATTGGTGAATGACTTCCCTGGTGGCTAAGATGGTAAAGCGTCTGTCTACAATGCAGGAGACCTGGGTTCGATCCCTGGGTTGGGAAGATCCCCTGGAGAAGGAAATGGCAATCCACTCCAGGACTATTGCCTGGAAAATCCCATGGACAGAAGAGCCTAGTAGGCTACAGTCCATGGGGTCACAAAGAGTCGGACACGACTGAGCGACTTCACTTCACATATTGGTGAATAATATTCCTTGTGGCTGAGAGGTTAAAGCCTCTGCCGCATTGCAGTCTGCCTGCAATGTGGGAGACCTGGGTTCGATCCCTGGATCGGGACGATCCCCTGGAGAAGGAAATGGCAACCCACTCCAGTACTCTTGCCTGGAAAATCCCATGGACGGAGGAGGCAGGTAGGCTACAGTCCATGGGGTCGCAAAGAGTCAGACACGACTGAGCGACTTCACTCACCTTCATTTATATGGATATATCAAGTTTTATTCATTTGTCAGTTGATGTATGTTCAGATTTGTTCTATTTGGGGGGCTATAATAGATAATGCTACTATGAACATTCATGTACAAGTTTTTGTGTGGGTATGTGTTTTCATTTCTGTTAGATATATACCTAGAAATAGAATTGTTGGGTCATATGACACTAAGTTTAATATTTTAGAGAACTACCCATCATCTATGTAGATTTCCAATTTCTTCACATCCTCAGCAATTCTTGTTAGTATCTGTTGGTTCTATTATAGCCATATTCAGTTCAATTCAGTCGCTCAGTCGTGTCTGACTCTTTGAGACCCCATGAACTGCAGCACACCCCGCCTCCCTGTCCATCACCAACTCCTGGAGTCCACCCAAACCCATGTCCATTGAATCGGGGATGCCATCCAACCATCTTATCCTCCGTTGTCCCCTTCTCCTCCTGTCCACCGTCTTCCCCAGCATCAGGGTCTTTTCATATTAGGAGGTAAGAAGTCATTTGTTAATTTGGTTTGCAGTTCTTTTTTCTAAATGAAGTATACTTGTTTTACAATATTGTGTTAGTTTTAGATAGATGTACAGCACAGTGTCTTGGCTATTGTAAATAGCGCTGGTTTACATTTCTTTGGTGACTGACGATGCTGAGCATCTTTTCATGTGCTTATTGGCTATTTGCATGTCTTCTTTGGAGACATGACTTTGCCAGTTTTTAAATTTGGGTTGCCTTTTTGTTGAGTTGTAAGAATTCTTTATATATTTTGCATACTAGACTTATTAGATATATCATTTACAAAAATTTTTGTGCACTGTTTTTTCACTCTCTTCTTGATAGGTGTTCTAAGCACAGATGTTTTCATTTTGATGGTGCCTCATTTACCTCAGTTTGCTTTTGTGTCTTGTGCTTTTGCTGTCACATCCAAAAACAATCACTTAACCCAAGATTATAACGATTTACAGCTTAGGTTTTCTTCTAAGACTTTTATAATTTTTGCTCTTACATTTAGGTCTTTGATTCATCTTGAGTTAACTTTAATGCATGGTGTGAGGTACGGATCCAACTTAATTCTTTTGCATGTACATATCCAATGATCCCAGCACAATTTGTTGAAAAAGGTATTTTCACCCATTGAATTGTCTTGGCATCATTGTCTAAGACAAGGGGAGATTTTAAATCAGATTTTTGTGATTAGGTTTATTTATTTGTGATTTATTTTCCTGGAAGCATTGAGAAGTCTAGTTAAACTCTATTTATGTAGAAGGCAGGCAATTGCTTTCAAACTATTTTAAGAATAAAGGGAATGCTCTTAATGCCTAGACTGTGATTTTTTCAAAAATGTTTTACCTTTTTTTGAAATTGAGGTATAATTACATATAATATTTTATTAGTTTTAGGTATACAAAGGAATGTTTCAATATTGCAAAATGACCACTGAAATAGCTCTGTTTAACATTTGTCACCATACATGGTTATAAAACTTTTTTCTTGCAGCGAGAACTTTTAAGATTTACTCTTTTAGTAACTTTCCTATATGTAATACAGTATTATTAACTATGTGCTTCCCAAGTGGCTCAGTGGTAAAGAATCTGCCTCCCAACCAGGAGACTTGAGTTTGACCCCTGGGTCAGGAAGATCCCTTGGAGAAAGAAATGGCAACCAACTCTAGTATTCTTGCCTGGAAGATCCCATGGACACAGGAGCCTGGGCTACAGTCCATGGGGTCACAAAGAATCAGACACTACTTAGCTAGTAAACAACAACAACAATTGTAATTATTATTAGTAACTATTGTCACTGTGCTATAGATTGCTTTCCCATGACTTATCTACATTGTAACTTTTGACCCCCTTCACCCATTTTGCCCACCCTCAACTCCTTTCTCTGGCAACCACAGATCTGTTCTCTGAACCTATGAGCTTTCTAAATTTTTGTTTTCGTTTTTAGATTCCACATTATAAATGAGATCATGCAGTTGGCTTTCTCTGTCTGACTTATTTCATTTTGCATAATACTCTCCAGATCTGCCCATGTTGTCACAAATCTCAGATTTTTACCCTTTATCATGGCTGAATACTATTCCATTGTGTATATGTACCACTTCTTTTTCATCCATTCATCGATCAATGGACATTTAGGTCATTTCCATGTCTTGGCTAGTGTAACAATACTGAAGTAAGCATTAGACAGTGATCTTGAATTATTATTTTCTACTAAAAGAAACCAAGGTCCCTTGGAGACATAATTAATTCTAGGTTGAGGGCAGGAAAAGCTTGGAACAACAAAGACTGCTATCTATGGTCATGTCAAAAAGACTCAAAAACCAAGCTACATAAGCATTCACTAGGCCAAGATGGAATGGTGATTATTAACAAGAATAATAACTACAGTGGACTGAAATGCATTAAAAATGTTTAAATCCATGATTCATCGTGATGTTTTAAAAATATTTCTTCACTGGTTACTTTTGGAGGATGCCAAGAGATTACCTCATTATTTTGTAAATTGATGGAGGAAAATAAGTATTTATCTTACCTTGCCCCTCTAAAGTGTGCCCTATGGTAACCAAATAGTTGAAAAGAAAAAGTTTCTGTAAAATTTTTCCAGCTATTAAAGGAATGATAGGTTTGGAATGTAATTCTGTAATCCCTAATAAATGAATATGGGCCATCAGTGACTGATAACATCGTCTAAATAGAGAAAGAGGGAGAGAAAAAGAGAGAGAGAGAAAAGTGGGGGAGAAAGGAAAAGGAGAAGGAGAGAAGGAAAAGATTATTTTGTCCTTCCTACTATGGCAGTACACAGTACCCCCACATCTATGAAACAGGTTAAAAAATAAAACAGAACTTCCCTGGTGATACAGGGGATAGGAGTCCGCCTGGCAATGCAGGGGACACTGGCTCAATTCCTGGGCCAGGAAGATTCCACATGCCAGGGGGCACCTGAGCCCGTGTGCCACAACTACCGCCCCTGAGTGCTGCAACTACCGAAGCCTGTGCACTGCAACAAGGAGCAGCCCCCACTCACCTCAACTAGAGAAAGCCCGAGTGCAGCAGTGAAGCCCAGCGCAGCCGCAATGAAAGAAAGAAAGGAAGCCAGCTAGCTTCCCTGGTGGTAAAGAGTCCGCCTGCCAATGCAGAAGACATGGGTTCAAGCTCTGATCCAGAAAGATCCCACCTGCTGAAGAGCTGCTAAGCCTGTGTGCCACAGCTGCTGAACCTCTGCTCCACAGTTTGTGACTCACAACCACTGAGCCCATGTGCCGCAACTACTGAAACCCCCGCACCATAAAGCCTGTGCCCCACAACGAGAGAAGCCACCACAGTGAGAAACCCGTGGGCTGCGGTGAAGAGCGGCCCCCGCCCACGGCAACTGTATAAACAGTCTGAGCAGCAACGAAGACCCAGCACAGTCAAAAATACATACATGCATACATAAATTAAATAGGAATCTAACCAAGCCTCTTGTCCTAACTACTCATTGAAAGAAAATACAGCAAGCAGAGGAATATGTTAAATGATATTCTGGGGATATAATGAAACTACAGGAAACTCTGTTGTAGGAAGCCTGGGTTTCTGAATAAATAATTTCATGGAAAAAAAAAAGAGATGGAAGGAGAATCTATAGATTCTATAGATTAAGAGATGTAACCATTTCATCAGTTCAGTGTAAGTCTCCAACATGGATCCCAGTTCAAGTAAAGGATCCCAATTCAGAGTATACATGGACCAGAGTAACATGTACGTTGATTGGATATTTGATTATACTAAGGAGTTATCACTGGTTTTTATACATGTGATAGCAGTATTGTTATATACTCTGAAGTATTGTTATATACTCTGAAGCCATTGTCATCTACTTTAAAGTCCTAGTTTTTCTACACTTAAATATATACATATATACCCACACACATACATACATACATATATATAGAGAGAGAGAGAGAAAGAGAGAGAGAGAGATGAAATGATACAATGCCTGGGATTTGATTGGAGAAATCCACCTGTGGATATAGGTGAGGGTATAGAGTTTTGCTAGGAGAACACACTGGTCATAGCAAACACCCTTTCCCAACAATACAAGAGAAGACTCTACACATGGACATCACCAGATGGTCAACACTGAAATCAGAATGATTGTATTCTTTGCAGCTAAAGATGGAGAAGCTCTATACAGTCAGCAAAAAGACTGAGCACTGACTGTGGCTCTGATCATGAACTCCTTATTGACAAATTCAGACTTAAATTGAAGAAAGTAGGGAAAACCACTAGACCATTCAGGTAGGACCTAAATCAAATCCCTTATGATTATGATTATACAGTGGAAGTGAGAAATAGATTCAAGGGACTAGATCTGATAGATAGAATGCCTGATGAACTATGGACAGAGGTTCCTGACATTGTACAGGATACAGGAATCAAGACCATCCCCAAGAAAAAGAAATGCAAAAAAGGATAATGGCTGTCTGAGGAGGCCTTACAAATAGAAGTAAAAAGAAAGGAAGTGAGAAAAGGAAAGATACAAGCATCTGAATGCAGAGTTCCAAAGAATAGCAAGGAGAGCTAAGAAAGCCTTCCTCAGAGATCAGTGCAAAGAAATAGAGGAAAACAATAGAATGGGAAAGACTAGAGATCTCTTCAAGAAAATTAGAGATACCAAGGGAACATTTCATGCAAAAATGGGCTCAATAAAGGACAGAAATGGTATGGACCTATCAGAAGCAGAAGATATTAAGAAGAGGTGGCAAGAATACACAGAAGAACTGTGCAAAAAAGATCTCCTTGACCCAGATAATCACAATGGTGTGATCACTCACACTCACCTAGAGCCAGACATCCTGGAATGTGAAGTCAAGTGGGCCTTAGGAAGCATCACTATGAACAAAGCTAATGGAGATGATGGAATTCCAGTTGAGCTATTTCAAATCTTGAAAGATGATGCTGTGAAAATGCTGCACTCAATATGTCAGCAAATTTGGAAAACCTCAGCAGTGGCCACAGGACTGGAAAAGGTCAGTTTTCATTCCAATCCCAAAGAAAGGCAATGCCAAAGAATGCTCAAACTACTGCACAATTGCACTCATCTCACATGCTAGTAAAGTAATGTTCAAAATTCTCCAAGCCAGGTTTCAGCAATACGTAAACAGTGAATTCCCATATGTTCAAGCTGGTTTTAGAAAAGGCAGAGGAACCACAGATCAAATTGTCAACATCCGCTGGATCATGGAAAAAGCAAGAGAGTTCCAGAAAAACATCTATTCCTGCTGTATTGACTATGCCAAAGCCTTTGACTGTGTGGATCACAACACACTGTGGAAAATTCTGAACGAGATGGAAATACCAGACCACCTGACCTGCCTCTTGAGAAACCTGTATGCAGGTCAGGAAGCAACAGTTAGAACTGGACATGGAACAACAGACTGGTTCCAAATAGGAAAAGGAGTACGTCAAGGCTGTATATTGTCACCCTGCTTATTTAACTTCTATGCAGAGTACATCATGAGAAACGCTGGACTGGAAGAAACACAAGCTGGAATCAAGATTGCTGGGAGAAATATCAATAACCCCAGATATGCAGATACCACCCTTATGGCATAAGGTGAAGAGAAACTAAAAAGCCTCTTGATGAAACTGAAAGTGGAGGGTGAAAAAGTTTGCTTAAAGCTCAACATTCAGAAAACTAAGATCATGGCATCTGGTCCCATCACTTCACAGGAAATAGATGGGGAAACAGTGGAAACNGACCCAGGGATCAAACCCAGGTCTCCTGCACTGCAGGCAGATTCTTTACCAACTGAGCTACAAGGGAAACCCAGATCTTTCAGAGTGTGCATGAACTTAAGTAACATCTGTTTTAAATAGATAGATACAGTTATAAAGGACAGTGTTTTCAACTATCATTGGTGGGAAAGCTAGATATCCACATGCAAAAAGAAGTTGGGAGTTGACCTTATAGAAAAAACAACTCCAAATGCTTCTGAGATCTAAAGTGAAGTGAAGTCACTCAGTTGTGTCTGACTCTTTGTGACTCCATGGACTGTAGCCTACCAGACTCCTCTGTCCATGGGATTTTCCAGGCAATAGTGCTGGAGTGGGTTGCCATTTCCTAGACACACAAAATATAAATATGAAACTCGCAGAAGAAAACCTCTGGAAAAAGTTTCTCATCATTGGATATGGTCAAAATTTGGGGGATTTGACACCAAAAGTACAGGCAATAAAAGAAAAAATTATTAGTAGTCTTTATCCAAATTCAAAACTATTTTGCACTGAAACAAATTACCGGAGGGGGGAAAGACAAACCACAGGATGAAAAAAAGTCTTTTCAACTCATACTTGTGATAAAGCTGAACAGAATAACATCTGTCAACACTTAACCACACATCGTCTTCGCTCAACTGACAGACATTGCATGGTATCCCTTAGTCGCTTTTGTTTACTATTTCCATAATATTATTCTTGGTTATGCCTCCCTATTGATACGACATTGGGATTTTTTATATTTAATCACTTTACTTGAGTTTATCTTGAATACCACCTCTTCTCTCCTAAACTCAGAATGTTTGGATTTATGCCTTGAAATAATCCTTGACCTAATCTTTGGCCATCTAGGGTTTGGAGTTGAGGTTCTTGCAGATCTCCTGAGGGTCCCCCTGGGTTCACAGCAGCTATGGGGCTGTGACCTCGTGGGGTCATCCCGGGGCTGCAGTGCCCAGTGCGTGGTGTGCACAGGTCTCTCCAGGGAGGACCTCCGAGCCCTTGTCCCCACTCCTCGTCTGGGGCCCTTCCAGGGGCTCAGTCCTGATCCCTTCTCTTCCCTTCCCACCCAGCTCCATGTGGACAGTTCTTTACAGCCTTGGCGTGGACAAGGCTTCCTGCTAGTGTCATGTGTTTTCAGAAGATGGGACCCTGATGTGCTTCTGGGGGAGCTGAGCCCAGTGTCCTCTTGCCCACCTGGAGCTCCTCCCCAGGACAGTGCGTGACACTCACTGTTCACTAAGTGTGGCTCCTGTGACTGTTCAGAAAGAGTCGGTGCCGATTTATTTTCCTCCTTTCCTGGACCATGGTTTCCTTTTTCTTTTTTTCTTTCTTTCTCCTTCCTTCCTTCTTTTCTTTCTGTTGTGTGTGTGTGTGTGTGTTCCTGTGTGTGTGTGTATGTGTTCCTGGGTGTGTATGCATTCATCTTTGGGTATTTGAAACAACAGGCAACTACTCACTCTTGGTTGATTTCCTCCACATCATGACTGGTCTTCACTAGTTAGCTTGGCATGCTCCTTGTCCTGGGATCAGTCCAAAGGAAAGCTAAGGGCTGCTCAGTTTATTTCTGCGTCAACATCTTGCCTGGCACATGGGTGGCCGTTTTATTCCCATGAATATATGGCTGCTTTTGAATGCCCTATGTCCCCCAAATCCACATGCCAGTTCTATTCAGGGTTTTACATAGTCTAGTCTAGGTTTCCACCCTTAATCCTGGTCCCTAGTCCCACATATATATAGTCCGCCTGCAGCTGTAATGAGACACTCCAGCTGCCCTTCAGTTTGTTTGTTTAGGTAAAGCAGACATTCATCTTCAGGCTGTCCCCAAGTAGGCTGGAACATTGCATTAAGGTTTCCTGTGATCACTCTGGTTTGAGGGAGCTGGGCCACTGCTCTTTGCAGATCAAGACTGCACTGCCCGAGGCAGGAGGAGGGTACAGGTGAGTAAAAACACCACAAAATGCCCCTCCATCCTGTTCTGGATTTTTCATAACTGTGTGTTCACTTTGTTGCCATAGATTTTGTTTGACTGTTTTCTAGAGCTCATATGACATTTTTCATCTGGGTTCTGATTGTTTTCTCATGTTCCTAACGGGGAATTCAATACATCTTAGCCCACCATTTTGCCCACGTCATTCTGTTAAATTTTATTTGGTTTCACAACATTTCACTATATCAGTGCCTACAATTTTCCTTACTTATCCCAAAGTTGTTACAATTTAACTTGCTTACAAGTTTTTCTTTCACGGGTAAGGCTGAGCAAAATAGCAAAGTATGTAATATGTGTATAATTTACATTATGATAGCGTTCTAAAAGTTATATAACTAAGTTCAAGGTATAAACCCTCTAGAGTCAGTTTTCACACTGCATATGGTATCCAAAAATCAGCCAGAATGTGTGGTTTTTGTGTCCTTTTCAGGATTTCACCACCATCAGGTATGTAAAGCAAAATAATTTTGCTGGTGGTAAAAATTAAAGGCAAATTTATTTTCATTTGAAGTTTTCATTCTTTATGAAGGGGTATGAGTCTGAGTGGAGAAGCCAATGGCACCTCACTCCAGTACTCTTGCCTGGAAAATCCCATGGATGGAGAAGCCTGGTGGGCTGCAGTCCATGGGGTCAGTGAGGGTCGGACATGACTGAGCAACTTCACTTTGAATTTTCACTTTCGTGCATTGAAGAAGGAAATGGCAACCCACTCCAGTGTTCTTGCCTGGAGAA
>SJYX01023058.1:242813-262132 GCA_006410675.1 Oreotragus oreotragus | reverse complement strand
TCCGTCTAGTCAAGGCTATGGTTTTTCCAGTATAGCCATGTATGGATGTGAGAGTTGGACTATAAAGAAAGCTGAGCACTGAAGAATTGATGCTTTTGAACTGTGGTGTTGGAGAAGACTCTTGAGAGTCCCTTGGTCAGCAAGGCTATCCAACCAGTGCATCCTAAAGCAGATCAGTCCTGGGTGTTCATTGGAAGGACTGATGTTGAAGCTGAAACTCCAATACTTTGGCCACCTGATATGAACTCATTTGAATAGACCCTGATGCTGGGAAAGATTGAGGGCAGGAGGAAAAGGGGACAACAGAGGATAAGATGGTTGGATAGCATTACTGACTCAATGGACATGAGTTTGAGTAGACTCTGGCAGTTGATGATGGACAGGGAGTCCTGGCGTGCTGTGGTTCATGGGGTCACAAAGAATCAGACATGACTGGACAACTGAACTGAATGTACATCTTCATCTTTTGCTTTCAGACTACTGCTGGGCTGCAGAGTCCGTATCTCAGCCACATCTGTAGGCTGGCCAGGCTGTTGGAAGGGCTAGAGTCCTGGGTTTGAATCCCATTTTCACCACTTGCAAACTGTGTGACTTTGAGCCAAATCCCTTAGCCTCCCTGAGCTGCTGCTTTCTTTGTTAATGGGAATGATACTGCTCACCTCAAAGTGTTTTGTGAGGATTAAATTCTATTAGGGATGTAAAAGCACGGGACTGGGCACAGATCAATTGACTGATGTGCCTTAAATGAGCAGAAATGTTAGGCCATGAAGGGTGAGAGGCGTTAGCATAGCTGGAAAGACAAGAAAGGTTAGGAAAAGTGAAGTGCCTCCCCAGCAGTATGCCTTCCTCCGGAAACAGGTGAGAGGGTGGGTTGGCTAGGCAGAGGGTCAGCACTCATGTCACTCTGGATGGGATGTCTTTTCCTGTTGTTGCAGAAGCCACTGTAACTCTAGGACTTGGGTAGCCCCATGTGCTTGTCTGGTGTAATCGAAACTCTGCCCTCTGGGCTGCACTGTGCCTCTTACTTGATATCATTGCCCCAGCCACTGGTAACTTGAGCAGGACATGGCGCTTGGCTCTCAGTACAGTTTGACATTTCTCCTCAGTAGCATTCCACAACCAATCCCTCTGTTCTACCTGAGTCCAATATTTTCTTGGGGGTGGGCATTGTGACACCACATTCTCTGGGATTTCCCCCCACTTAAAAAAAACACGTTTTTATTTATTTGGCTGTGCTGGGTCCTAACTGCAGCATCCAGGATCTTCAGTCTTCATTGCAGCACCCAGGATCTTCAGTCTTCATTGCAGCACCCAGGATCTTCAATCTTCACTGCAGCACCCAGGATCTTCAGTCTTCATTGCAGCACCCAGGATCTTCAATCTTCACTGCAGCACCCAGGATCTTCAGTCTTCATTGCAGCACCCAGGATCTTCAATCTTCACTGCAGCACCCAGGATCTTCAATCTTCACTGCAGCACTCAGGATCTTTAGTTGCGGCATGTGGGATCTAGTTCCCTGACCAGGGCCCCCTGCATTAGGAGCACAGAGTCTTAGCCACTGGACCACCAGGGAAGTCTCAGGACTTCCCCCAACTTTGACAGCCGCTCCTGAAGGTCTCCTTTCCCGTCTCTGGTTCATCATGTCACCTCCACAGGGTTGGCAGTTTTGGGACACAGGACTGAGTCACTCCCTCATTTCCATGCATATCGCTCCCCAGGTCTTCTCCCCCGACCCCACATCTCAGATACTCTACAGATGCTGCTCCCTCCAGCCTGGCCTCCCTCACAACTCCAGACTCAGATAAACATCTGTCTGCTTGCTGCCTTCAGCCATGAGTCTCTCTCTGGCTTTCTCTTCTGAACCAACCCTTTCCTGTCTCTTTCATTTCAGTAAATGGAACTTAGTTACTCAGGATAAACACCTAGGAGTGGCCACCTTTGGCTCTTTCCTTTTTCTTATTCCTATAACCACTTCTCCACCCCATCTCCCCATCCAACCCTTTAGTAACACCTGTTGACTCTCCCTTTAAAACACAGCCCCCAGGTACCCCCCTTCTCTTTAGCGCTCCCATTCTTGTCCAGGCCAAAATCGTGTTATCCCTGAACTAATGCAGCAGCTTCCTGAATGCTTCATTCCTTCCTGAATGCATCCACTATACTCATGCTTCTTCACAAAGCAGCTCGAGCTAGTTTTAAAAATCTAAATCATGCCATTTACGCTCCTTCTTAAAATTCTTCAGTGGCTTCCTTTTGCTGGAAAGAAATCCAGTCCCCTAGCTTTGGCCTCTGAGGGCAAGGATCTAGCTTCCCACGGACCTCCTCTTCAAACCACTTCCCTGCATCCACTGGCCTCTGGCCTTGCTGGCTGACGCAGCCTCAGGCCTTTTGCACCTGCCATTTTCTTCTTGTTAAGATGCTTCCCTCCAGGTGACTTCGCATGTATTTGCATCCCTTGGCCACTCCATCTAAGGTAGCCATCTGGTCAGTTTTAGCATCCTACTCCATTCCTGTTCTCTGTAGCATGCTTCTGATATATTCTTGTTTGGTTCCTCATCTGTTTGTCTCCCCCAGTTGCATGTACACTCCATGAGAACAGGCGCCTGGCTGGTTTTGTGCATGGCTATGACCTCAAGGGCCCGCACAGGGCCCACCACACCCCAAGTGCTGTCTGGTCTGGAATTTGATTCTGCCCCGCTTTCAGGCTAATGAGTTAGCCTTTGGCTCCTGCATGGGTGCTGGCAGGAGACGTGAAACTCGGAGGTTGGAAATTAAGGACCTTATTCCTCCCAAGACAGCAAGCAGCGTGTGTGCGCCAGGTTTCCCTTGCTCCTGGTTCTCACGAGGGAGACAGGACCTGGGCCAGATGGTGAGAGCATGCACAAGGAGCTTGTGCTCCGGGCGAAGGACACAGAGCTTGGGGGAATTCATGACTCTGACAGTCAGCAGTGTGCAAGCCTGTCCTTCATCCAAAGGGAGACATTACCTCATCCCTCAAGGTTTCTTGCTGATGACATAACCCTGAGAAATGAGTAAAGAGCAGTCAGGCCTTGTATGCCTGGCACACCCAGCTAGGTGTGTAGGTGCGTGAGTCACATGGAGGAATGTGGTGAATATTTGTTGAATGAATGAATGAAAAAAACCTAGTCGAGTGACCAGGTGCCAGTGTTGATGCCTGCAGATGGACTCACCTGGCGTCAGTTCCTGCCTGGATCCCCACCCCTTCCTTACTCTGGGCTTCCCTTCTACCGCTGTTCTTCTCAGCCCTCACCACGCCTCACTCCCGCCTGCATTCACTGAGGCTGAATGCTTGCTGGGACTGGTGGCATCTTCTGCTACCGCCTGAGCCAGATACCATCTTTTTCTGCTTGCTGGATGGGGATTCCCCCCGGTGTCTGTGGCTGGCAGTCACAGAATCTGCCCTGCCCCACCCCCACATCCTACTGCTGTTCAGTGGCCCAACGGTGGCCCTGTCCACGTGACATGAGGCGTGTTAACGATGGTGCTCTGATGGCACTTTCTGTTACATACTGGGTGTGTGAGGTGTGGCTCCTCATGCTTCTCATCCTAGAAAGTACTCTGTGAAATGGCATTACATTGTCCTCTTCCCTAATCCAGTCTAGACTTACAGATTTAGAAAGTTCAGATTTCTAAATTTTTGAACTTGAATCCAGGCAGTGTCCAGGGTTGACATAATTTAGTGATGTTGACTGACCAGTTAGAGAGCTCTAAGAGAGTGAAGAAATATTTGAAAAGCAATTAATTTAATTAGCAGGAAGTCCTGTCAGATAGTTGGAACATTGACAGTAGTATGCCCGAACATTCTCACACTGTATGTAAACTCCATGGGAAGTTAAATTCTATTCAGAAGTGGTCTGGCAGGCACAGAATTAGACAACACACTAGGACGAGCTGGCTAGGGAGGGTTAATGGCATCCTGCTTCGGAAGCCTCATGTATCTGTCTTCATATTAGAGACAGTCCTAGGAATTTCTTGGTGGTCCACTGGTTAGGACTCTGTGCTTTCACTGTTGAGAGTGTGGATTCAACCCCTGGTCGGAGAACTAAGGTCCCACATGCCTTGAGACCAAAAAGTAAATAGGTTAATTAAAAAACATTAAAAAAAAAAAAGAAACATTCCTGCTAACGAGCCTTATCGTTATCTTGAAGAGTTCTTATGAGCCAATTGTTATCTCTTGGATTCTCCTTTTTTACTATTTCTAGGGTTGACCATTCTCCCTTTTTGATCAACACATTTCTTTTTCTTTCTTTGGGTTACACTTCCATTTTTTTTTTCTGTTCTTTTACTACATAACTAATACATAAATACATTTTGATGTAAAAGATCCAAGCAACACATACATCTCTAGAGACAAAGCACATGAAATTTCTCTGTCACATCCCTCTGCCATCCCCTCTCCTGTCCTGCTTTCATGGAAGTAAATAACCTGGAATATGGAAAGAATCAGGAAGACCTCAGTACGTATAAGTGACTGTTTCTGAGAGAGGAGTTTGTTAGTGATATATATTTATCTTTACATTTTACTGTTTTCTTAAAATAATGACTCATTATTTTTTATAAGAAGAAAAAACTGTTTTCCTAAGAAAAAGCGGAAAAGAGCATAGCCTCTGGAATCCCACAGACATGGATCTGAATGCTGGCTGTACCCCACCTTGCCCCCCGCCCCCATGTGTACACAGTACTTTTCCTCCTTGAACCTCAGTTTCCTCATCTGTAAAAATGGGTATAACACCCCCTTCCCCCTCTTACGAGGTTGTTATGAATAAAGTACGTGAAAGCACCTGCCACGTGGTCATCGCTCACTACATCTGCTTCCTCCCAAGGAAAAGAAAAGGCGCATTGCCCTGGGACACCTTGGCAGGTCATTTCTAATTTTACACGTGAAAGGTTCCAGAGCTGAAAAGTTGTGAAGATACTGTGTGTGCACACATGTAGGTGTGTGTGGAAAGAAAAGGAAATATAAGAATAAAATTCTTAAAACGATGCAAACTATGGGAGTGTACCTAATACCACTGAATTGGGCACTTAAAAATGGTTGGAATGGTAATTTGATGTTAACTAATTTTACCACAGAAAAACATGTTTTTTAAAAAACTGCTAAAAGAAGAGTGAGAACATCTTTCTTTCTTACACCCTTTGAGCCCCAGACTTTCTCAGGTAAAGCTGCAAAGCCACGTTTTGGGTTTTCTTATAGAGTTTCAGTCAAAGGAGCTCTTTTTACCTGTGTTAATTCTACTGTTCCAGTAAATACAGATAAACATGCAGTATGGAAAGTGTCTTTTTGCTAAGTTTCAAAAACACACACAAACACAACTCAGTGATTATAGGTCTTTGGCCACTGGCACAAGCTGTTTCTCCAATCAGGGTAGCCATCGGAATGCAGGGGGGAGGGAATGGAGTGGGACTAAAGGTACGAGCCGGGGAAGGTAATGGCACCCCACCCCAGTACTCTTGCCTGGAAAATCCAATGGACGGAGTAGCCTGGTGGGCTGCAGTCCATGGGGTCGCTAACAGTCGGACAGACTGAGCGACTTCACTTTCACTTTTCTCTTTCATGCACTGGAGAAGGAAATGGCAACCCACTCCAGTATTCTTGCCTGGAGAATCCCAGGGATGGGGGAGCCTGGTGGGCTGCCGTCTATGGGGTCACACAGAGTCGGACACGACTGAAGTGACTTAGCAGCAGCAGCAGCAGCAGAGGTACGAGCTGGTGCAGGGGCCAAGTGGCTGGAACATGTGGCAAAGGAGACTGCCTTTGCTCTTTTCCCCTTGGCTCTCACTTCCGGCCTCTTCTGCATCTCTTCATTGCTGCTGTTGTTCAGTCACTAAGTCGTGTCTGATTCTGTGACCCCGTGGACTGCAGCATGCCAGGCTTCCCTATCCTTCACTGTCTCCTGGAGTTTGCTCAGATTCAGGCCATTGAGTTGATGATGCCATCCAACCATATCCTCCTCTTCACCCTCTTCTTCTTCTGCCTTCAGTCTTTCCCAGCATCAGGGGCTTCTCCAGTGAGTCTGCCCTTCATATCAGGTGGCCAAAGTATTGAAGCTTTAGCTTTGGCATCAGTCTTTCCAATGAATATTCAGGGTCGATTGATTTCCTTTAGAACTGACTGGTTTGATCTTGCTGTCCGAGGGACTCTCAAGAGTCTTCTCCAGCATCACTGTTCAAAAGCATTGATTCTTTGGTGCTCAGCCTTTTCATCTTAGTCTTAATGAATGTTCTTTCAGTACATTGGCTCCATACTTGGAGAATATGCTGGGGAAGAATTGCAGTGTGCCAGCTTTTTACTCCTGGGACAGCCATCTGCTGCTGCCCTGGGGTGCTCTGACTTGGGCAGTCAGGGTAGCTGCCAGTTACTAGGGTCCTACTATACCCAAGTGCAAACATTCCATTCTCCATACTTTGCTGGTATTTCTCACAGTGACCCCCTAAGGAGGGCTTTATTACCTCCATTTTATAAATGTGGAAACTAAGATCCAGGCAGACTAGTGTTTTGCCGAAAGCATCACTGCTAATAAGTGACAGAATCAAGGATCCGAATCTTGACCCGTTTAATCTCTCAAGTGCGCACACTTTTCATCATGCTTGGTAGGTCACTTCACCTGTTTTAACTGTAGTATAAAAGACAAGGGGAAAAGAAAAGAAGGCCATGCAGCTGGGCTGGATTGGTAGTTCTCAGCTCTGGCTGCATGCTGGACTCTGCCGGGAAGACTGAGAAAGAACATGTAAGCACAGCCCTAAGACTGCCAGGGATTCCCGTTCAGATCCTAACATGTTGACACTCCCCCAGTGATTCTAAAGGGCAAGTGGGTTGCGAACCCCCAGTCTGCACCAGCGCTTCGCAAACTGGAACTGCATTCAGTCCACTTGGGTCTGTCTTAAAATGCAGATTCTGATCCAGCAGGTCTGGGTGTGCCTGAGATGCTATACGTCTAACAAGCTCCCGGGTGGTGCCGATGCTGTGGGTCCGTGGACCACACTTTGAATAGTCAGCGTCTGAACCATCTCTAGGTCTCTGTCCCCTTCTAACTTAGAGAAAGACTGTAGAGAAGACTCTAGAAAAGCTGTAGAGAAAGAAGGTCTAAAGCACAGTCGTTCTGTTCTGTTTCTACCAAGCTTCCTCCATCTCTGTATCCTGTCATCTCTATCTGTATTTCTGCTGATGGTCAAAATATGTAAAGGCTAAGTGCCAACATGATGGACCGTGGGCCATGGTGAAGAAGCATGGACTAGGCCTAGGTTCACATCCCAGTTCTGTTGCTTGCCAGCTGTGTGAGTTCAGACAAGTTATTTAATCTCTCTGTATCTTAATTTCCTCAACTCCAAACTGAGGATGCTGCTGCTGCTACTGCTGCTGCTAAGTCGCTTCAGTCGTGTCCGACTCTGTGCAACCCCATAGACTGCAGCCCACCAGGCTCCCCCATCTCTGGGATTCTCAAGGCAAGAACACTGGAGTGGGTTGCCATTTCCTTCTCCAATGCATGAAAGTGAAAAGTGAAAGTGAAGTCGCTCAGTTGCATCCAACCCTCAACGACCGCATGGACTGCAGCCTTCCAGGCTCCTCCATCCATAGGATTTTCCAGGCAAGAGTACTGGAGTGGGGTGCCATTGCCTTCTCCTCAAATTGAGGATAGTAAAACTTTATTGCATTGGGACATGGGGGAGGATTAAATGGGTTAATATAGACCAAGCACTTTGTACCAACAGGTGCGCAACAAATGGCAACTGCTGTTGCCTTGGTGGACTTTCCAGGCTGACCTAATCTGATAGAGCTCCCCGTGAGTCAGAGGAACCCTGATCTCTGTCCTCTAAATTGAGGATAGTAAAACTTTATTGCATTGGGACATGGGGGAGGATTAAATGGGTTAATATAGACCAAGCACTTTGTACCAACAGGTGCGCAACAAATGGCAACTGCTGTTGCCTTGGTGGACTTTCCAGGCTGACCTAATCTGATAGAGCTCCCCGTGAGTCAGAGGAACCCTGATCTCTGTCCTCTGCACAAAGCAGAGTCCGCCTTTGATCTCAGTGTCAGGTGACACGGCGATGTAAGCCATCTCAAGGCGCAGGACTTTTGGACCAGTGTCCTTGCCTAGAGAATGACGGGCTTCCTCTTTTCTTCTCAGGACTGTTTGATTATCTCCCCATCTCTGTTCCCTGCCTACCTGTGGAAATTCCCTGGGGGTTTTGTTATTAAAAACAGAGAAGTTTAGCTCTTAAGGTATAGGTTCTTAAGTGCTGCTCTGAGACTAATCGTTAGGAGTAATTTATTCAGTCAGTATTAATACACGCCCAGGTGCCAGGGATACCAGGGACAAACAAAACCTTCACAGTCTCTTTCACCTTAGAATTTGTCAAGAGGGTGGGGGCAGATGTTGAACAAACACAACATCCATTTGCCACTGTGGGAAGTGGGGTGAAGGGAAAGAACAAGGCTTCCTGGAGAGAAAATACTGCCAAGTCTGTGGCACCATCAGTTTTGACTTAAAAGCCTTGTGATTGCCTGTGTGTAGACTAGGCTGGAGCAGGACAGGAGGGAGGCAGGCCAAGCTGTTAGGAGCTCTGACAGTGGTCCGGGCCCAGGTGGTGGCAGTGGAGCCGGAAGAAGTTGGTGGAATCACGACTAGGGGCAAATTTCTTTCATTTGTCTTGAGTATCATAAAGTGTCAGTTTGTAGATCGAATAGTTTTATAGTTTTTCCCCTTTTGTTCAATACAGATTGGGGCTCGGCTGGTAAAGAATCCGCCTGCAATGCAGGAGACCTGGGTTTGATCCCTGGGTTGGGAAGATCCTCTGAAGGGAAAGGCTCCCCACTCCAGTATTCTGGCCTGGAGAATTCCATGGGCTGTATAGTCCATGGGGTCAAAAGAGTTGGACACGACTGTGTGACTTTCACATTCAATACAGAAGACACCATGTTATCACCATGGAAAATTCTAACTANGAAGGGAAAGGCTCCCCACTCCAGTATTCTGGCCTGGAGAATTCCATGGGCTGTATAGTCCATGGGGTCAAAAGAGTTGGACACGACTGTGTGACTTTCACATTCAATACAGAAGACACCATGTTATCACCATGGAAAATTCTAACTAGTTTTTTTTTTTTTTTTTTTTTAGGTCAGTGACTTCCTTTCTGTTTGTCTCTATTCATCTATTCATTCTGTAAAATAGTGATAGTGGTAGCAGGTGTTGGTATCAGCAGGGTCTGGCATTCTTTCTTGCCCTGTCTTTTGGAGGCTCCAAGACAAATGTATTCATTTTTAAAGGTTTTATTTTTATTTTGGCTGTACTGTATCTTCCTTGCGACGTGAGGGCTTCTCTTGTTGCAGAGCAGGGCTCAAGAGCACACAGACTCTCTAGTTGTGGCTCAAGGACTCAGTAGTTGCCCCTCGGCAGGTGGTATTAGTTCCTCGACCAGGGATGGAACCCTTGTCCCCTGCGTCAGAAGGCAGGTTCTTGACCACTGGACCACCAGAAAAGTCCTCACAAATTATAAGCTTCAAATGAGGAGCAGAAGCAGAAGGTTTAATACTGAGGGCAGTGAGATTTCCTGTTTTTGAACAACTCTTGGCTCTCTTCGGGGCCAGCACAGGTCAGTGAAATTATAATCATACTTCAAACACAGAATGCATGAGTCAGGAAAAGTCAAGGCCACAGGCCCCTCAAGCCAGAACTACAAAGCAAAGGTGATTTCAATGCCCAGGTCCCATCCCTGGCTCTAAACCGTGGGAACTGAGAAGCAGCTAGAGCATGACTCACCTGCTAACTCTGAGTGACACACGCTAGATCAGTTATCCCTGAANGCATGAGTCAGGAAAAGTCAAGGCCACAGGCCCCTCAAGCCAGAACTACAAAGCAAAGGTGATTTCAATGCCCAGGTCCCATCCCTGGCTCTAAACCGTGGGAACTGAGAAGCAGCTAGAGCATGACTCACCTGCTAACTCTGAGTGACACACGCTAGATCAGTTATCCCTGAACCAGGGCATCCAGAGCCCTGCTGGAATGACCTACACACCTAGTAGCTCAGCTGTCTCAGGAAATTAGTACTAGAGCAAAAACATTTAGAAAATGAAACTTCACGTGTTGCAGAGAGGTCACCTCATGGACCTAAGGTCACACTGCCACACTGCCGGCTGCTTGGCAAGCCCTGGGAGCCTAAAGTCAGGGACAAGGAGAATTTCCTTGGAATGGTATTTTACAGGAAGTGCAGGACTCTGCTGCTGAGACAAGTTCAGTTCAGTCGCTCAGTCATCTCTGACTCTGCGACCCCATGGACTGCAGCACTCCAGTATTCCCTGCCCATCACCAACACCTGGAGCTTGCTCAGACTCACGTCCATCGAGTCCGTGATGCCATCCAGCCATCTCATCCTCTGTCGTCCCATTCTCCTCAGAGGTTATTGATATTTCTCCTGGCAATCTTGATTCCAGCTTGTGCTTCATCCAGCCCGGCATTTCACATCATGTACTCTGCATAGAAATAAGCAGGGTGACAATATTCAGCCTTGACGTACTGCTTTCCCAATTTAGAACCAGTCTGTTGTTCCATGTTCAAACTGTTGCTTCCTGACCTGCATACAGATTTCTCAGGAGACAGATAAGGTGGTCTGGTACTCCTATCTCTTTCAGAATTTTCCACAGTTTGTTGTTATCCACAGAGTCAAAGGCTTTGGCATAATCAATAAAGCAGATGTTTTTCTGGAACTCTCTTGCTTTTTCTATGATCCAGCAAATATTGGCCATTTGATCTCTGGTTCCTCTGCCTTTGCTAAATCCAGCTTGAATATCTGAAAGTTCATGGTTGACAAACTGTTGAAGCCAGGCTTGGAGAATTTGGGGCATTACTTTACTAGTGTGTGAGATGAGTGCAATTGTGTGGTAGTTTGAACATTCTTTGGCATTACCCTTGTTTGGGATGAGACAAAATGCATGCTAAGACAGGTGCATGTGTTCTAAGTCACTCAGTCGTGTCCGACTCTCTGTGACCCCATGGACTGTAGCCTACCAGGCTACGTGAGATTNTTTGGGGCATTACTTTACTAGTGTGTGAGATGAGTGCAATTGTGTGGTAGTTTGAACATTCTTTGGCATTACCCTTGTTTGGGATGAGACAAAATGCATGCTAAGACAGGTGCATGTGTTCTAAGTCACTCAGTCGTGTCCGACTCTCTGTGACCCCATGGACTGTAGCCTACCAGGCTACGTGAGATTCTCCCAGGCAAGATACTGGAGTGGGTTGCAATGCCCTCTTCCTGACCCGGGGATCGAACCTGTTTCTATGTCTCCTACATCGGCAGGCAGGTTCTTTACCACCAGTGCCACGTGGGAAGCCCTGCTGTTGGAGGGTGGAGTTTCAGCTTCTACCTGGATGTGTTCCATGATGTAATGATGGTCCCGTGGCCTCTTCTCAACATTCCCATGATTTGCACTGGACGGTTTGCTGTGAGGACACCATCCTCTCAATCCTCTAAATCTTAAGAATCCAGGGAAACCAAAGCTAGTTCCTCCTCTCGGAAAAGTTAGGAACCTGTGATCTCAATTGGTTAGTTTAAAAACAATTTTTTTTAAAAAAACAGAGAATAATGTTAACACTAATATAACACATGCCGAGTCCCTGCATCCCAGAATTAATGAGTATTAACATTTCCTTCAAGGTATATTAGAATCTTTTTTTTTTTCCCTATAGAATGGTTCAGGCACTGTAAGATATAGGCTGAATCTACCATCTTGCTCGATTAGCCAGATTTCTATCAGAATACAGAACTAGCATGGGAAAGAGAAAGTTTTTTTTAATATGGTACATAGGTGGATCATGAGATGAATCTTGACAGATGCTTATCAGTGTGTTTTTTTAAAAATTAATTAACTGGTGTTTGGCTGTGCCGAGTGTATCTTGCTGTGTTCAGGCTTTCTCTAGCTGTGGCGAGCAGGGGCTGCTCTCCAGCTGTGTGCTCCGGCTTCTCACTGCGGTGGCCTCTCTTGCTGCAGAGCAGAGGCTCAGGCAGGGGCTTCAGCAGTTGTGTCACGTGGGCTTGTTAGCTGTGGCTCGAGGTCCGTAGAGCGTGTAGACTTCAGCAGTTGTGTCACGTGGGCTTATTAGCTGTGGCTCGAGGTCCGTAGAGTGTGTAGACTTCAGCAGTTGTGTCACGTGGGCTTAGTAGCTGTGGCTCGAGGTCCGTAGAGCGTGTAGACTTCAGCAGTTGTGTCACGAGGCCTCAGTAGTTGCAGCACATGGGCTTAGCTGCTCCGCAGCATGTGGAATCTTCCCAGACCGGGGATCTGTGCCACCAGGGAAATCCTATCACATATTTTAAATTGCATTTTACAATTGAAACTAAAAGGAAAGATTTTAATTTACATAATGTTTCACTATTTTTCACTTCCTCTTAAAACAGGGAATAAACTGGGGATTTTTGTTTGCTTTCTGGCAGAAAAAGGTTAAGTTTAAAAAAAAAAGTTGGAGAATAAAAGTTAAGTTCACAGATATCCAGTGACAGAGACTAGAGAGTTAGAAAACTGTGGAAAGTAAAAGCTCAGTTTTGTTGCCTACGACTATTTTCATTCTAGACAGTGTCTGAATGGGGAGTTGGGAAGCCTGAATTCTCTGCTCCCACTAGTGCACTGTATGACTACTGGCCCATCCCTTGACCTTTTGATGCTGATCATCTAACATTTTATGCTTTTGCGGTGACTTGATTCCACTCTCTGCTCCTTTACTGTCATTTGTTTATAGTTTTACCCTCTGGTACTTCCTTGACCAGTTGGTCCCAATTTCCTCCATCACACATAACAAGAAGGGTGAGCTATGGGCACCATAGGATGTTGGTGAGCTTGGTTTGTTTCTGTACACACACATTCCCTGAGTGTCACGTTTGCACCGGGCAGCCATTCCTGGACCAGCTCCACCCTGAGGGTCAGAGTCTGCCTGCTCCTGCATCTTAGTCTCACCTCCAGGCAGCCCTGTGTGTACCGGCTTGAAATGTGACTTTTTCCATGACGAGAACTGTGGTTTTCATTCTTTACTCGACCTGTTATAAGCCTGTCTTTTGATTCGTGGTACTGCTTTTTTTTTTGGTTGGGGGGGCTTCCCACTTGGTGCTAAAGAGCCTGCCTACCAATGCAAGAGAAATTAGAGCTGTGAGTTTGATCCCTGGGTCAGGAAGATCCCTTGGAGGCGGATGGCAACCCACTCCAGTATTCTTGCCTGGAGAATCCCATGGACAGAGGAGCCTGGCGGGCCACAGTCCAGAGCGTCCCACAGTCGAACACTACCGAACTGACAGCACGCACACGTGCACGCATACTGCTTTTCACCTTTNATGGCAACCCACTCCAGTATTCTTGCCTGGAGAATCCCATGGACAGAGGAGCCTGGCGGGCCACAGTCCAGAGCGTCCCACAGTCGAACACTACCGAACTGACAGCACGCACACGTGCACGCATACTGCTTTTCACCTTTATGTGAAGAACAGTCTTTAAGGTAAGTTACTTTAGCAAATTTCTTAACTGCTGAACTATTCCCTGGCTAAAAACTCAGCCCTGCAACTCACCTGAAATATGAAGTAAGTCTAAAGCCATCACTCCCACCTGGCACTTCTCTGATGCCATCGGGCCACAAAGGGAAGCAGTCCATCCTTGCCGGGCATTTGGGGCTAAAACTGTGAATTCCTTTGAGAGTTCAGGGTTGGGATCAAGGGAGTAGGTCTAGGTCAGCTTGGCTCAAACCCAGTGCTCCAGACATCACAGCCAAACCTCTTCCTTCCGATTCTGTAAACCAGGAAAAGTATTCTCTGTCCACACGCCCTGGCACTGTCAGGCAGAAAGAACCACTCAAAAGAGACCTGCCACACCCATGTCACTTTGTGGTTGAGAGAAGTGAGTTCAGACCCCAGTGGTGCCAGCGATCTGTGCTGTGGTCTTGGACAAATGCCTGTTTCTCCACACAGAAACAGTGAGAGCTCCGAGGGGTGCTAGGGGTGAAGCTTCATGGCACCTGCACAGTAGATACCCAGTAAGTATGCATCATTCCACTCAAGATGAAGCAGAACATTCATTTTTGAAAAATATTTATTAAAAAACTAAAGTGAATGTGGAAAAAAAAAAAGGCAACAAACCAAACCCAACACATACCTTTAAATAGCAAGCATATGACACTGGTTATAAAGCTTTTCCAACTCTACTGATCTAGTCTTTCCCACCACCTAAGTTAAGGAGGGCCTCTGAGGGAAGCCAGGTGTAAACAGGTCATTTGTACTAGTGATGAGCAAAAACTAACTACGTGAGAGCTACCAGTGGCCACCCTTTTTGCTTTCCTAGGCAGTCCCTTCCAAACACAAGAGAGTGACTAGATCTCAGGACTCTGTTTGTGGGGATCTGTGGTTCTTGTTTTAATCTGGGAGTGGCGGTGTGTGTGGATGAAATAGTAGAAAGACAGACAAATCAGTAGAGGGTAATCGGAAAGCACCTTTAAAATCTGGACCCTTTCCCACAATTTAACCCAGTAATTCTCAAACTTTACGTTGGAAAGCATCCCCTGATGATTGTTAAATTCACAGGCTCCCCAAATTGCATGTTTCAGATAAGCACTCCATTGATTCTGTGCACACTGGCTAGCCATCCGGTTTGAGAAACACTGTTTAAAATGTAGTAAAACAATTCCAACCTCCTTAAACACAAGGTAAAAGCAAAGTTAAGGACTCTGCTGACAGTCACTGTGCTTTCGTCAACTTGGAGGGACCAATACAGGGAGGCAGGAAGGAGCCTCCAATTCCTAACGAACATCCTGGTCTTAGAGGAGCCCGAGAAGCCTGTCAGGTGCTGTTCAAGAAGGAAGTAAAATGTAATAATCAAGTTGATCTCCGATCATAGGGTGGCCTCCAAACGACTAACCAGCCAACCTCCTCTGTCCCGCTTTAAGGAACTTCGTTGGGCCAGTGCCAGATGGGAAGCTGCCATTCAGACAGGACACGGGGAAACTGTGGGTCCTGACTTGTGAAGACATTGTGAATAAAACACCTATAAAAACCTTTATTAACCAGAGAGCGCCACGCCCAAATCATGTCGGTGCGTCATGGACAACATGTAGAAATAGTCACATTGATGCCAAGGTTCCCGTTATCTGCAAAAAGATGCGCTATGGCTGTGTCGAACACCAGGCAGTCGCTGTTCATGATGGCTGCGGACACGCCATCGTGGATGGACCGGGGCGTGGCTTCCCAGGTCAGCCTCCTCCGGTTCCCGTTCAGTTCCAGTCTGTAGGCGAAGTTCTCCGCCTGCTTGCGAGTGCCGATGAGCAGGACGATGGCGAAGAACTGCTGGTGGCCCTCATACTTCTCTTGTTTCTCCAGCACCAACATGAAGTGGTGGCCGAAACACGACTGCATCATCACCCAGTCCACAGCTCCTGGCAGGTTAATGTCTGTGGCCAGGAAGACGATGTCTTCTCCCTGAAGGGTGGTGATGCTCTTGTGGGCGTGCATGAGATGGGACATCACGGCTTCCAGGGACCCCTGCCACTTGCAGGAAGCACCGGGACAAGGGCAAGAGTAGGGACGGTATTCACAGATGTCTTCATGCTCCGGCTTCTCGGTGTGGTGCAGGCTCAGGGAACAGCCCGTGGTCGCGTACTGCAGGGACAGAAAGCAGCACAGTGAGACACTGGGGGCTTCTTCCACCTCTGAGGCTGCAAACCTCAGGTTTTCCAGACTCAAACTGCATTTATGTTTCAACTACTTTCGTTCCAGGTGAGTTAAATACTGCAGACTGAAACGTCTTAGTGCCTATTCATCCTCCGCACTGCCATGCATAAGATCAGGGGCCCATCCCGGCCAGGAATGAGCTTTCCTGCCCCTGTTCGAACATTGTTGAAGACGTGAGAACTCAAGTACTCTTACAAATGTTTCACACAAAATTGTGGAGCCACCCCTAGAAAACCTGGCTTTCCCCTTATTTTCTGTGAATTTAAAGAATTTTAAAAAAGAATTTAGAATTGCTTGTGTGCACTGAGTGCTAAGTCACTTGAGTCGTGCTCGACTCTTTGTGACCTTATGGACTGTAGCCCTCCAGGCTCCTCTCTCCATGGGATTTTCCAGGCAAGAATACTGGAGTGGGTTGCCATGCCCGCCTTCAGGGATCTTCCCAACCAAGGGATGGAACCCGCATCTTCTGCATTGGCAGGTGGGTTCTTTACCACTAGCACCAAAGAATTGCACCCCACCCCAGTACTCTTGCCTGGAAAATCCAATGGACGGAGTAGCCTGGTGGGCTGCAGTCCATGGGGTCGCTAACAGTCGGACAGACTGAGCGACTTCACTTTCACTTTTCTCTTTCATACATTGGAGAAGGAAATGGCAACCCACTCCAGTATTCTTGCCTGGAGAATCCCAGGGACGGGGGAGCCTGTTGGGCTGCCGTCTATGGGGTCACACAGAGTCGGACACGACTGAAGTGACTTAGCAGCAGCAGGACAAGGATGAATGTCATCTTTGGACTAGTTTTCACCGACAGTTTTGCAGATGGTGTAACTCCCCCCTGTTGGCCCCGTCCACTGCTTCCTGGCTCCAACTGTGACCAGCAGGTGGGCTGTGGGAAAGCTGCCCTGTGGCCCCCTGTTCTTGCTGGTGGAGTGACCAGCCCAGTGCAGAAGAGGGCTGGAGACCCCTCACATGGCTAGAACCGTGACCTCACCTTCACCTTTTACTCCCTGCCCCAAGGGTGGGCTTTGGGCATACATTTTTTAGGAAAAGAAACCACATTCGAGAACTCAGGAGACTGCTTTTCAGTTTGGTTGCAGCCAGTGGAACTTGGAGTGAGAAGGGCCTCACTCTCCTCTCAGAGTCCGCTGGACTTGCCTCAGACCCCTTCTTCAGGCCTGTGCTCACTTCCTTGTGCCCGGGTGGTCAGGTCCTCCTGACAGGCCCGGGAGGAAGGGGAACTAGAGTGGGTACTAGAGTGGGTGCTTGGCCCAGGCGGGTTTCCCGACACAGTCTGTCCTTCAAACGCTGCCTTAATAGGGAGGGAACAAAAACCTTTTTCTCCCTGCACATTCATGATGGATAAATCACATCTATCGTGAGAAAAGACCACACCACAGGAATTAAGACTTCTGTACCCAAACTTCATGAGAATGACCCTGCTAATTCCCAGACACCAGATGGAGAATGAGTCTACCAGTAGACACTTGCTCAGAGGACTATGCTGTATTTTTGTCAAGAATAAGGAAACCTGAATGACCTCTTTAGGTGAAACCAGAAGTCAGCTTCCTCCCCCTCAAGCCCAGAGTGGCAGCTTTGCCATTTGGGTTCCTGCACTTGGATTCCCTCACTCCCTGTTGAGACATGAAGACATCAGATGATGGCAGGGCCACATCAATTTTCTTTTTGGTCCCACTGGGTGACTTGCAGGATCTTCGTCCCCTGACCCGGGATTGAACCCAGGGCCACAGCGGTGAAAGCCCTGAGTCCTAACCACTGGCCTTTAAGATGCCGTGTCCAAGGCTGAAAACATAAAACCGAACCCCACAGCTGTTTCTGCTTCTTCCTACCCGTCCTTAAGGAATAAACCCTTATGAATTTTAAAAATAGGTCAAATTCTGATCTTTGCAGCTGAATTAAATCACTAGCAGTAAGCAGGCCCTGAACGTCTTCTCCTTACAAGACCCTAAGCTGCAGTCACTGAGAAGTAGATACGGAGGAAAGAAGGCCACCACCACCCTTAGGGAGATGAGTCTCCCCTAATAATGAAGAAGAAGGTGGCTTAGAGAGAGACATGCAGCTCCTTCCTCCTCCGTACCTAAAGTGAATTATAATGGTCTTCAGTAGAAATTGGCAGAAATAGTTCACTGTTACTTATTAATACTTTGCCTGTAGGAACTGCTTATTCATCTTTGAAAACCATGGACTAATTTTAAAAGCATGGGTATAAAACTTAATCAAGAAGAAGGAACAAATTTACTTATCCAGATATATTTATAGTTTGTGTTCCTAGCAGTGTAAGGCCCTAAAAAAACCAAATCTCTATTAACTGTGTTTTAAATCCAGGGTGAGGCTCAGAATACAGAGCCTTCTGAAACTCTTCTGTGAGTGATGAGTGAGACACTTCTGCCAACTGTTTAAAAACACACATCCAACACAATAAAAATAGCAAAAATTAGCCCAGAACCTGGCCGATTTCCTGGCTGAAACAAACCCTGAATATTTGGATCTGAAGACCTTTCAGAAGATGCTGTTTACCACAGTTGCCCAGGAATAATCCCAGGAACAAGATGAAGTCTGGCTTAGAATGTACAGAAAAAGAACCACCTGCCCCTTTCCCCAGCCCAAAGCCCCAAACTACTCCAGGTTCACCAAGTCAAATGTACAACAAATATTTATCACCAAGCAATCATTTGAGAACTTTTTCTTGTGTAACTGAGGTAGGAATATTTATATTCTGAATTATTGGTTTGCCTTACAAGTCACATACTTTTCCTTCCACCCAAATATAGACAGTAGGGGACCTCCCCAACTTACACAAATAGACCAGGCATTACTTAGCGTCTGTGTGGACAGTGACTTTGTGAGAAAAGATCTTACTGCAGCCTCTATTAACTTAAGTAAATATAACTTTAAAGTGTTACGTGCTTATTCTGCTTTTTCTAAACAAGCTGAACTTTAATGCCAATCTATTCCTTCTTTTTTCCATCATGGGTGAGGGCGTGTCTTCATGACCACTGGCGCCATTGTTAGGACGACCAAATTAGAGATGATGGTCTCTAAAAAGGAAAGATCTAGACTTTAAACGTGTGCAGTCACACGTACACAAACACATGCACTCTCGTGCCACGTGATACTTGTGACAGTCTCGCCATTGTTCTGGAATGATGCTCTTGTCATTACATTATCAGTGCTCCTGCAGGGATCAGAGGGCCGCCTTTGGGGTCTACAAATCTGAGGCAGCCTGTAGAATGGTTTAGGGGCCTCTGAGGAGCAAACCCAAATCGCACAGGTCCCTGGGCTTGTATCTTCTCAATAAGCACTAAGGGCTTCTAAGGGCTGCCACCCTCTGTGGCGCAAATCCTGCCCCTGTGGCATCTGCTGTCAGTGGGGCTGTACCATGCAAAAATAAACAGCTCAAACACGACTAGAGATCTCTTCAAGAGAATTGGAGATACCAAGGGAACATTTCATGCAAAGATGGGCTCGATAAAGGATAGAAATGGTATGGACCTAAGAGAAGCAGAAGATATTAAGAAGACGTGGCAAGAATACACAAAAGAATTGTACAGAAAAGATCTTCACGACCCAGATAATCATGAGGATGT
>SJYX01023058.1:214542-239205 GCA_006410675.1 Oreotragus oreotragus | reverse complement strand
GAGAAGGGGACGACAGAGGATGAGATGGCTGGATGGCATCATGGACTCGATGGACGTGAGTCTGAGTGAACTCCGGGAGATGGTGATGGACAGGGAGGCCTGGCGTGCTGCGATTCATGGGGTCGCAAAGAGTCGGACATGACTGAGCGACTGAACTGAACTGATGCAAAGGAAGAAGGGGGGATAGGGGTGACAGGTGATTTCAAAGTGGAGACAGGTTGACCAAGGAGGGTATGGGAAGCCTCATGGGGGAGAAGGCAGATTGTGGAAGGAATAGTTCCATCTGGTTCTAGCGCGGGGTGAGTGGAGCATGTGTTGGGGACAAAACATAAAGAGCAGGTGGGTCCAGGTTCCGTCCAGGACGTTATTGACAGTTTAGTTCATTTCCAGGGTTTCTCTGCAACAGCACTACTGACAAAGAGCAAATGTGTCTTGGTTTGGGGGCTGTGCTGTGTACTGGAGGGTGTTTAGTGGCATCCCTGGCCTTGAAGATGCCAGGAGAGTACCCCCCCCACCACGTGGTGACCACCAGAAATGTCACCAGGCATGGCCACATGTCTCCTGAGTGGCAAAATCACCCAAGCTGAGAGCCCGATTTCAGTGAGTGACACAAGCCGGCTGGGCAGGCACACTCCCAGGCTTGAGGAGGGGCCACAGCAGGAAGCTGGTCTGGCTGGTCACTGCCCTGCCCAGTGGGTGCCAACCAGGGCACTTCAGGAAATAATCCAGCCGCACACACAGCTAGACCTCGATGGCTTGAGCAGCATGGATGGAAGCTGGGGCACTGGTTCCACCCGTTTTACAGGACGGCTCATCCCAGCTATGTGGTCATCCATGGCCACACCAGGGTCAGAGCCTTGAGGTCTGGATCCTCTGTGGCTCTTTCTCTGAACACAGCAGCTTAGGGGTCAAAGAACCAGTCTTTTGCAGAAAAAGAAACTGGCCTTGATCTCCCCACCCAAGCCCTCCCAGCCTAGCACCCAACATACACAAAACCCAGGGTCCACAGATATGCTGTTTCTGGAAACTGGTTCAAATATAACTTCTTCCAGGTTTGCAAGGAGAAAAACAGCCCCAAACGCGGCTATCCCTAAGGAATGAGGCAGCAGCACATCACAAACAAGTAACCAGTAATTAGGCCCTCCCCGCCTTCTCTGGCATCTGGCAAGAAAGTCCTGAGGCTTCCCTCCTCTCGCTCTGGCCAGGGCCTGCCCACCCGGTGGGAGGGTTCAAAGGATGCCCGTTTTTCTTGAGACGACCGGTTCTTCAAGGCACACACTTGTCTCTGAGATAAAGCACCTGGGCTGCTTTGCAAAGGGTTATAAATGAGATTTTCCCCCCAGGAAATATCTGCTCATCTCCCATGGGGGGTGGGGCGCGAGGTGGGATGTGCTTTAAGTAAACCCCTCTTTAAGCTGGGGGCCAGGGGAGGCACGACCACACACACAAGCCCAAAGGTAAAGAAGAATGCACGGCAGGGGGAGAGATGGCCCAGCAACGCAATGTTGAAATAACACTTCTGACTTTTCCTTTAGAAATTTTTCACGTTGCGATGGCTCAAAAGTCTTGTGCAAACACATTCTGCCGCTGTGAAAAGGCAACAGAGGACCCTGGTGCCTCGTTCTGATGTCTTTGCAGACAGCAGTAAATAGTGCCAATTCTTTCCCTGGACATGGGGTTTGAAGGTGGTTTTATTTAAGCTGGAATTTAGCAAGGTTTTCTCCTTTTTGGCACAGAGACCCCTTGACACACAAATACACATGACAAGGTACGTCAGAAACATAGTCAATCACTAGACACCTGGTATTTATTCAAGAAACACAGGCATATTATATTTGTTTAAGGAATAAGTATATAAACGGAATTCTTAGCCTGGGTGCTAGTGAAGGTCGTGGATTCCATGACTGGTTTAGAACAAGTTTTTTCACCTATTTAATTAAATCTGGGTCCAGGCAATTTAAGGACCATTTGCTGAACTCTCAACAATCAACAGTCTATGACACTGGAGGCACTGGGAACCAACCAGGTCCCTCTGGGGACTGTGAGGTAACCACCTTGCCTCCACCTGCTTACCTCCTAGGAAACAGGGAAGTGTATTAGCAGACCATCTGCCAGTACCTCGAATGAAAACATCTCAAGAAAAACAAAACATAATAGATACTTGTTGATGCTTAGAAACTTCTGAATTAGACCTAAGAAATGACCTTGTCTTGGGGTAAGCGAAAGCAAACTGCACTTTCTTTCCATCTAAATAAGCTGTAAGCATCACAGAATGCACACGGAGGACCAAACGTCTGACCCTGGACTGGGAAACCAAAACCGCTACAAAGGGCATTACTGGGGCAACCGCTGAAATTTGAATGTGGACTCTGGACTAGATATGAATATCTACGCCATATCACATTTCTTGATTTTGATAACTGTACCATATTACATAAGAAAATGTCCTTGATTTTAGAGGAGAAACACAGGAAGTACTTAGGGATAAAAGGACAGGGTGTCTGCAGTTTCCATGTTATATATATATGAATGGAGAGAGCACAAATAAAGCAAGAGGGGCAAAAAGGAGGTGACTGGTAAATGTGGATAAAGGCCACACGGGAATTTGTACTATTATTGCAAGTGTCATGTAAATCTGAAATCATATAAAACAATCCAGAGGAACTTTCCTAGTGGTCCAGTGGCTAAGACTTTGCACCTCCGAGTGCAGGGGCCCTGGGTTTGATCCCTGGTCAGGGAACTAAGATCCCATGTGCCACAACTAAGACCCAGCACTGCCAAATAAATAAAAATAAATTTTAACAAAAGAACCCAGAGACTAAGCATGTTCATCCTTCTGGGAGTAGAGATTCTTTTTGCAGATCTGGATGATTACTGTGATAGTTTTTTTTCTTTTTTAAAGAAAATATACTTTTAACTACATACTTGCATGTAAATGCAACTAAACTAATAGTTTATCTTTTATTAGAAGCTCTTGGGACTCATTTTAGTGAACCAACAAAATGTGGCAGTGAAGACATCGATTGTTATAATTACCAACATTTTTTTGACTCCCTCCCCACCCAAAGAAGACAGAGCCTTCTCTGTCGCTCCTCGGATCCTCCAAGAGGTTTGTGGGCACCTGACAGATCCCTGGCCCTGGATGATGGTTTCCAGGCTCGTGATCCACCACCCTTAGTGCTCCATGGGAAACTCCTGTTCACGTCCAGACCACATCTGGAAGAGGAGCTCCAGGTATGAAACATACTTGCACCCCTTTCATGAACAGGTAAACCCCTCTTATCACCGGGGAGCTGACCCCACGAAGGGAATCAGAGTTCGTTCAGTGGGAAGGATGGATCCTGACAGTATAACAGGTATGATCAGCAGATGATAAAAGGCTATTGGTTGATGTCTCTGTTTCTCAACATTGTTTAGAGTTGATCAAGTGGGAGCTGCAGCTAAACCTAGTCTAGACCCATAGAATGGTAAAACTTATATCTTAACCAGCAGTTACACTTAAATGTTACCATTTTCTTTAAAATTTTTAAATTTTTATTTATGGCTGCGCTGGGTCTTTGTTGCTGCGTGTGAGCTTACTCTTGTTGTGGAGAGCGGGGGCTGCTCTTTGTTGTGGTTCACAGGCTTCTCACTGCAGTGCCTTCTCTCCTTGTGGCTCACGGGCTCAAGGGCACACAGGCTTCAGTAGTTGTGGCTCATGGACTCAGGAGCCGAGGTATGTGAGTTTAGTTGTTCTGTGGCATGTGGGATCTTCCCGGACCAGGGATCGAACCTGCCGGCGTCCCCTGCGCTGGCAGGTGGGTTCTCAACCACTGGACCATCAGGGAAGTCCAATTTTACCACTTTCTAACCGGACTTCTAGCAATCCAAGCTAGCTCTTTTGTGACTAAAATTTTTTTATCTTCCCCCCCAAATATCGCTGAATGATCCCACGTTATTTTCCAATTAATTTATGGGTCTGCTAATTTTGCTTATTGACTTACTGATTTATTGCCTGCTTCCTGTTCACCCACTATTTGTTGGTAGGTGAATAAATATTAGGTTTATCTGCAAAAGATGATTGCTCTCCACCATGTTACTTTTAATTAAGTCTTACTGTGGAACTTAGAATTAAAAAATAATTCAATAGATCTTGAGACCATTTAAGAAAAACATGTACATTTTAGACTTCATTCATTCTGGGTTGAATGACTTCTGTACTTTTTGACCAAGGCATTTCACATACTTTATTTACATAAACTATTTTGACGGGGGTGTTTCTAGCTTTTCTGAAACCTTACCTAGATGGGGAAACAGGATGCTGTTGTCATTCTGAAGGCTGTATGTCAATTTTGCTTACAGTGTGTTTGCAACCACTGGTAGAATGGCTGTGATTAGCACTCAAGTAACCAGTGTCTTGTGTGACCTTGGATTGAGCCTGCCTACCCTGTCACCTCTGAGTGGGTCTATAAAACTACCTGCCAAATAATCAGCCCTTGACTGTTATTACCAGTGGAGAAGTTCAGACTTGAGGAGCAGGAGAAATGACATCTCTTTTTGTGACTTCATTATAATACTCACCCTGCATCTGTTTGTCTAGCATCTTTCCTCTAAGAACCTCAGCGGATTTTCACTTAAATGGTACATTCCTCACCTCTGCTGTGAGGTAGTGCAAAGACAGAATTATCAGAGTGCAGTCTTAGTTTCACAGATGATAGTATGAGAAGACAGTGTCACTCAGTCCCTGAACTGTCAGACAGTGGTAAGGCTAAGCAAACACTGACACTGAACTTTATAAACTTTTCTTCTGGAGAAGGCAATGCTCATGAAAACCTTGGGCTTAAAAATTCTCCTTTTTACCTAAGAAAAAGTCAACAAACCCCATGTAGCAGGGCTTTCTTACTGAAGGTGACTTGGTGGGAGAATCCGGCCTCTTATTATCGCAGTCATCTGAGAACATCCTGCTTTTGGGGAAGTGTGTGCCTGCAAGTGTGCATGTGTGTGCGCGTACAAAGACTCCTTTTGATGGCAGGGGTTTCTTTTTAATCAGCCCTGACTGATTAAAAGTTGACTTTTGACCAAGTATACCTCTCATCTGACCATAGATCGAGCCAGCAGGCAACACTCCCCACCCTGTGGACTTGGAGAACCAGTTTCGTGAGGTCCCTTCAGAATCTCTGCTGAAGCAAACAATAGCAGGAGCTGGAGTGAGAGGCTTTATGGACCTTGTCCAGCCTTTCTCAACACCCTTCTTCCTGCCAGCTGCCCATCTGCAAGATCACATTCACTGCCCTGCCCACCCTTCAAATGCTGCTCCATCTCTCTGGATGCTTTATTTCTCAAAGGATACAACTGAATTCACAAGAAAGCTTAGGTGGTAGGGCTGCCAGATTTCATAAATAAAAATACAAGCAGCCTAGAACGTTCCAGGCAATTATTTATCTATTAAAATTTAACTAGGCATCCTTACTACACCTAGCAGCTTCAGGGGTACCACTGCCATCCCTTCAGAAGCTACTGTGTGAGCCTGGAATGGGAAGGAGATCACTTCAGCCAGGCAAAGGGGTAGCAGAAAAGACACTGTGTGTATAATTACAAGGCACCTTCTGGGGTTTCTGCTCCCAGTGCTGTGTTACTCAGCATGTGGGAATCTTAATTCCCAGACCATGGATCGAACCCACATCCCCTGGAGTGGAAGCTTAGTGTTTTAACCAGTGGACCACCAGGGAAGTCCTCAAACTTACACATTTTGAGCAAATTTCTTAGGGGGGATGTTAACCATGTCCTATTTCCTTTACAGAGTAATTAGGAGGATAACACGAGATAATGTGCCCAGCTTGGACCAGGTAAACAATGTTTTCTACAAGCACTGGCCTCCCACAAGCCCCATCGGGATATTCCATCCCTTCCTTTCCTCCGGACACCCTGCTCATCCTCCTTATTACAGCTCTGACACCACAACTGAGGGAAGCCTCCAGACTCCTCTGCTCCTACTACTCAGAAGGTCTCTGCTGGCACATCTCTCTCCACAGTTAGACTCAATTTCAGAAGGATGGGGTGGTAGGGGAGGCAGTGGTTGGCTAGGGAGATTTTTGGGTAGGAAGAGAGGGCTTAGGGCTGCAGCGTATTCCAAGGCATGGGTGGGTCTGATGAAAAGTTAATGGGTAATCAGGAGGAGCCAACTCTGGCCTGATGTTACAGGAGGGAGAAAAAGTAGGCACTCGCATTAAAGCAAAAGGATAACACCCATTGCTGGTGACGCTGGAGAGAAATGGGCACTCGGTGCCCATTTGATTCTATGGGAAAAAACAGTTTGGCTTTATAAGCAAAAGCTGATTTCTGCACATGCTCTTTGTTCCTACCATTCAACTTGTAGGAGTTTATCATTAGGAAATAATTATTTTCTTATGCACAGGGATTCAGTTATAGCAGTACTTTTTTTTTTTTTAAAGCACAATAAGAAAACAGAATGATTTAAATGACCACAAACAGGGGCTTGATTAAATAACTCTGATACATTCATAACCAACATCATGTTCCATAACATTCCAGAGTTAATGGAATTGTAATACTATATAGTCATTAAACAGGATCTTAAGGAATACTTATCAGTGTGGAAAAGCAGTCACAATGTATTAGATGAAAAATAGGTTATGAAATAGGGTGTGAATTTCCTGTTTTACCTGTTTTTCATTGTTGTTGCTGGTTTCTAAGTTTTGATNTGGGGGTGTTTCTAGCTTTTCTGAAACCTTACCTAGATGGGGAAACAGGATGCTGTTGTCATTCTGAAGGCTGTATGTCAATTTTGCTTACAGTGTGTTTGCAACCACTGGTAGAATGGCTGTGATTAGCACTCAAGTAACCAGTGTCTTGTGTGACCTTGGATTGAGCCTGCCTACCCTGTCACCTCTGAGTGGGTCTATAAAACTACCTGCCAAATAATCAGCCCTTGACTGTTATTACCAGTGGAGAAGTTCAGACTTGAGGAGCAGGAGAAATGACATCTCTTTTTGTGACTTCATTATAATACTCACCCTGCATCTGTTTGTCTAGCATCTTTCCTCTAAGAACCTCAGCGGATTTTCACTTAAATGGTACATTCCTCACCTCTGCTGTGAGGTAGTGCAAAGACAGAATTATCAGAGTGCAGTCTTAGTTTCACAGATGATAGTATGAGAAGACAGTGTCACTCAGTCCCTGAACTGTCAGACAGTGGTAAGGCTAAGCAAACACTGACACTGAACTTTATAAACTTTTCTTCTGGAGAAGGCAATGCTCATGAAAACCTTGGGCTTAAAAATTCTCCTTTTTACCTAAGAAAAAGTCAACAAACCCCATGTAGCAGGGCTTTCTTACTGAAGGTGACTTGGTGGGAGAATCCGGCCTCTTATTATCGCAGTCATCTGAGAACATCCTGCTTTTGGGGAAGTGTGTGCCTGCAAGTGTGCATGTGTGTGCGCGTACAAAGACTCCTTTTGATGGCAGGGGTTTCTTTTTAATCAGCCCTGACTGATTAAAAGTTGACTTTTGACCAAGTATACCTCTCATCTGACCATAGATCGAGCCAGCAGGCAACACTCCCCACCCTGTGGACTTGGAGAACCAGTTTCGTGAGGTCCCTTCAGAATCTCTGCTGAAGCAAACAATAGCAGGAGCTGGAGTGAGAGGCTTTATGGACCTTGTCCAGCCTTTCTCAACACCCTTCTTCCTGCCAGCTGCCCATCTGCAAGATCACATTCACTGCCCTGCCCACCCTTCAAATGCTGCTCCATCTCTCTGGATGCTTTATTTCTCAAAGGATACAACTGAATTCACAAGAAAGCTTAGGTGGTAGGGCTGCCAGATTTCATAAATAAAAATACAAGCAGCCTAGAACGTTCCAGGCAATTATTTATCTATTAAAATTTAACTAGGCATCCTTACTACACCTAGCAGCTTCAGGGGTACCACTGCCATCCCTTCAGAAGCTACTGTGTGAGCCTGGAATGGGAAGGAGATCACTTCAGCCAGGCAAAGGGGTAGCAGAAAAGACACTGTGTGTATAATTACAAGGCACCTTCTGGGGTTTCTGCTCCCAGTGCTGTGTTACTCAGCATGTGGGAATCTTAATTCCCAGACCATGGATCGAACCCACATCCCCTGGAGTGGAAGCTTAGTGTTTTAACCAGTGGACCACCAGGGAAGTCCTCAAACTTACACATTTTGAGCAAATTTCTTAGGGGGGATGTTAACCATGTCCCGTTTCCTTTACAGAGTAATTAGGAGGATAACACGAGATAATGTGCCCAGCTTGGACCAGGTAAACAATGTTTTCTACAAGCACTGGCCTCCCACAAGCCCCATCGGGATATTCCATCCCTTCCTTTCCTCCGGACACCCTGCTATCCTCCTTATTACAGCTCTGACACCACAACTGAGGGAAGCCTCCAGACTCCTCTGCTCCTACTACTCAGAAGATCTCTGCTGGCACATCTCTCTCCACAGTTAGACTCAATTTCAGAAGGATGGGGTGGTAGGGGAGGCAGTGGTTGGCTAGGGAGATTTTTGGGTAGGAAGAGAGGGCTTAGGGCTGCAGCGTATTCCAAGGCATGGGTGGGTCTGATGAAAAGTTAATGGGTAATCAGGAGGAGCCAACTCTGGCCTGATGTTACAGGAGGGAGAAAAAGTAGGCACTCGCATTAAAGCAAAAGGATAACACCCATTGCTGGTGACGCTGGAGAGAAATGGGCACTCGGTGCCCATTTGATTCTATGGGAAAAAACAGTTTGGCTTTATAAGCAAAAGCTGATTTCTGCACATGCTCTTTGTTCCTACCATTCAACTTGTAGGAGTTTATCATTAGGAAATAATTATTTTCTTATGCACAGGGATTCAGTTATAGCAGTACTTTTTTTTTTTTTAAAGCACAATAAGAAAACAGAATGATTTAAATGACCACAAACAGGGGCTTGATTAAATAACTCTGATACATTCATAACCAACATCATGTTCCATAACATTCCAGAGTTAATGGAATTGTAATACTATATAGTCATTAAACAGGATCTTAAGGAATACTTATCAGTGTGGAAAAGCAGTCACAATGTATTAGATGAAAAATAGGTTATGAAATAGGGTGTGAATTTCCTGTTTTACCTGTTTTTCATTGTTGTTGCTGGTTTCTAAGTTTTGATATAGAGGTAAGTTTGCGAGGACATGTGCAAAAATGGTGTAGTGGTTATTCTAGGTGGACAGGATTATAGAAAATAGTATCAAATTAAAATCTGTATGTTCTACATTAAAAAAGATCATAAATTTTTTAAAAACAAAATATATGCATAAAAAAGTTCCCAAATCTAAGCAGGTTTTCCCTTCTAAAAGCATTAAAGAAATTTTTAAAAACTCTCATCACTGAAAAACCAATGCCAGAGCCAACTTACCTAGTTTTACGGAAACCCTATAAGACTAGGAATAGGGAAGAGAAGCTCGATGGGAAAACTGATGGGAGAAAAAAGGATTCCTTTTTTTCTTTTTAGGGCTTCCTTGATAGCTCAATTGGTAAAGAATCCACCTGCAATGCAGGAGACCCTGATTCGATTCCTGGGTCGGGAAGATCCCCTGGAGAAGGAATAGGCTACCCACTCCAGTATTCTTGGGCTTCCCTGTGGCTCAGCTGGTAAAGAATCTGCCTGCAATGCAGGAGACCTGAGCTCGATCCCTGAGTTGGGAAAATCCCCTGGAGAAGGGAAAGGCTACCCACTCCAGTATTCTGGCCTAGAGAATTCCATGGACTGTATAGTCCATGGGGTCACAAAGAGTCAGACATGACTGAGCAACTGGACCTGACCTCAGACTCCAGTCGTTTGCTTTCTGTTAGTTTCTAACTGTGCACATTTATTTAGTTTTTACTTTGTGCTGGGCACTTTGCATGAATTACTACCACAATCATCACCCCATTTTAGCAACAAGCCAGTGAGGTTTAGAGAGGTCACCAACCAGAACAGTAAAGACAGATAGGATTGGGACCAGGAGGCTCAAGGAGGGCTTGCCTTCAAAACTACCAGAGTTAAGAGGTGAAGGGGCGGAGTGGGAGAAGGAAAGACCTAAAGGCAACACCTCCATTGATTCAAAGTTTTGAAATAGGGCCCAGGCCCACACATTTACTACAGGAGTACCTTCCACTCATCTCAACAGCTAAAAACTAGGAAGGGGGTGACCTTTTATCTCATGGACACTATACAGGATAAAAATGATTACAATAAAACTTTTACCCAGCTGGCAATGAGAATGTCAGTTTCGCAGTTTTTAAGAAACAAGTGGAGAATGGATGTGTGGGGCAAAGTTGATGAAATTCTGCTAGGGAATTTTCAGCATCTCTCATGAGCTTTATAAAGTATATTCAGGTGAATGCTAGCATTCACTCTGGCACATGTATACCTACTGTGTGCCCTTTTCAAAGGGTGAAGACTTTATGGGTGTGAATGAGAAACGCCACTGTTCACAAATTTTGTCAGATGCACAAGTTGGACAATAAAGATATTTTACATCGAGGTCTTCCTATGGTCATGTGTATACAGCATTTTATATAGGGCTTCCAAGAAAAAAACAAAAAGGGCAATTCTAATCCATCCTAAGCTGGGGACTCTATAGGTCAGACCTGCTGTACCTTTTGGTTTTCATCCATTCTGGCTGTACCAAAGATCAATCTTAACTAACAATGATTTACTCTAGTTCCAGGACTTGGTGACCTGTGAAAAATCTTTGGCCAGCTCTGTGTAGAATCATCGTTAAACTTCTGAGTACTCTTTTCACGCATTCTAGTGCTTCTGTTCTTGGTTTTACACTCAAAAGCTGCCCACTGTCTTCTGGAAAATCTTGAGCCTCACCAGAAACACATGTGGACCCCAGTGCTTGCCAGCACAAGCTTCTGTGAGCCAACCCAACCCAGTCAACTTCAGCCAGGAATAAGGACTGAAGGGATAACTTCCAAAGTAACTGACTTTGTCTTAGGGGAATTTTTGAGGTTCGGAAGAGATCCCTGAAATGGTTTTGGCAAATTGGCTTATCCCCTCAGACTGTTAGGTGACTGATCACCCATTACCTAGCAACTGCTCTGATCCCACCCACCTTCCATCTGTTTTGGTGACACAGAAGTCCTCGCCAGCATTGCTAATCTGACCTGAGAGCACCCACCAGCTCAAGGTTATCTCTGTTCTTTATAACTGATGAACAAACAGATCTAAGGAGCTAGTGACAGGAGTGAGATCACAGAAAGCCAGGATGAGAACCGAGTTCTGTCTCCTGGCTAGTGCCTTTTCTCTTAAACAGCTCACTAGATTCCAGAATTTTAGGCAGAAAAAGATCCTTGGTATAGTCATCTTGTCCAGCTCTTAAGACATTCAGGTGCAAAGAAATAGACTGACTTGTACAAAGTGTCAAACATCTAGTCAATAGGACAATAGTTCAGGTCTCCCAAAGGCCAGAATGTTGGCGTTTTCTCTCAGCAAAACAAAGATGAAAAGGCAGTAAGCTGTAACAGTCGGGACCTATCAGAATTCCAGAGTTCATATGTTCTCAGAGTCAAATGAGAACGTCCAGGCTCAGTGGATGTTTTCTGAAAGAGAACCAGGTCAGAGGTTACACCCTGGAAGCTGGAGTTTGGTCTACAGACATGGTTGGTTTGGCCTGCAAGTGCTAGTTTTACATTTGAATTTGGACAGTTGTTTTTTTTTAATCGAGATATTTAACATTAAAAAATGAAGATTTCTGAATTTTCTTGGAAAAAAAAAAAAATCCAAAGATCTGGCATGGCTGCAATCACATTCCCATCCAGGCCAATCAGCCAGAGTTGAGCAAAACTTGTGGTCCAACTCCCAACCACCTCCACTGCCCCTGACGTCGCCTGAACCCTAAGGTCACATGGCAGATGCCCCTCTTCCTTGCATAACCTGTCCCTGCTGGTGTTTAGGGTTTCTCCCCACTGGACTAAATCAGTCCACACATTTTAACTTACAACTGGATTATCTGATCTGACTTTAAGATTTTTTTTAATGTGGACCATTTTAAAGTCTTTACTGAATTTGTCACAATATTGTTTTTTCTTTTCTTTTAATGTTGGTTTTTTGGCCCAGAGGCATGTAGGATTTTAGCTGCCCAGCCAGGGATTGAACCCACACTCCCTACACTGGAGGACAAAGTCTAAACCACTGGACCATCGCACAAGTCCCTCAGTTTTTTTTTTTAAAGAATACAAACAACACTGTCACAATCCAGCTACAGAGAAGTATCTGACGAGGCTTTCTAGTCCGGTATTTGGAGATAATGCTGCTAGTAACTTCTACAGAAACCAAAGAAAAAGTGGAAAGAAAATGTCTCATAGTGTAAGACGGCTGGGGTGTGTGTTAGCATTTCCTATGGTTTTGGAGAGAAATAATTCTTTGCGACCCCATGGATTGTAGCTGCCAGGGGAATTCTCCAGGCAAGAATCCTGGAGCTGGGAGCCATTCCCTTCTCCAGGGTATCTTTCTGACCCAGGGATCGAACCTGGGTCTTCTGCATTTCAGAGCCACCAGGGAAGCCCCAAGAAAAAGTGGAAAGAAAATGTCTGATAGTGAAAGAGGGCTGGAGTGTGTTTTAGCATTCCTCATGGTTTTGGAGAGAAATAGTTGGCTGATATTAAAATACACTGTCGAGTGGGGGGCCTTCACTTCTCTCCCTGCATCCACACTCTCCAGAGATGATGGTGGGTTTGTGATAAGGGGACAGGATGTCAAAACTTCTCAGGCGTGGCACAAGTCATAGAATGGACTAAAAATACCCCAGGTGGCAGAAAGCCATACTCTGATAGAGATCCTTTTTTAAAAGGAGATCTGAGCTAACGGTGCATGTGGTGCCCTCTGTCACAGGTGTTGGCAGGACTCTAGCCTTTAATTATGTGACCCCCTCCCTTTTTGGTGACTCATACCCTGGTTCAGAGGGTAAAGTGTCTGCCTGCAATGCGAGAGACCCAGGTTTGATCCCTGGGTCAGGAAGATCCCCTGGAGAAGGAAACGGCAACCTACTCCAGTGTTCTTGCCTGGAGAATCCCATGGACAGAGGAGCCTGGTGGCTTACAGTCCACGAGGCAGCAAAGAGTTGGACACAATGGAGCAACTTCACTTTCTTTCCACTTTGGGGCTAATGGAAGCATGAGCAATTCAGAGCTGGATTGCTGCTGCTGCTACTAAGTCGTTTCAGTTGTCTCCGACTCTGTGCAACCCCATAGATGGCAGCTCACCAGGCTCCGACATCCCTGGGATTCTCCAGGCAAGAACACTGGAGTGGGTTGCCATTTCCTTTTCCAATGCATGAAAGTGAAGTCGCTCAGTCGTGTCCGACTCTTCCCGACCCCATGGACTGCAGCACACCAGGTTCCTCTGTCCATGGGGTTTTCCAGGCAAGAGTACTAGAGTGGGGTGCCACTGCCTTCTCTGAGAGCTGGACTGAAATCCCCCCAAATATTGGGTGTATAAGCTATTCCCCCTCACCCCTTGATCTTCCCACCCCCCAAGCCCTACAAAATTCCTCCCAATAAACTTTATAGTCAGCAGCTATGTTGTCTCACTGGGATGTGTCCATCTGGTGACCTCATCCAGTCGGATGATTTTGTTACTGGTGTCAACCTCAGGTTGTGATCTGGAGCCTCCAAATATAACCTCAGACTCCAAAGGATGTGTGCCTTCAGGATGAAGGTTTATGGGCTGGTCCACTGTGTGATCTCAAGTCACTTAACTCTTAACCTCTCTAATAGGCGCATGTTTCCTCACCTGAGAATAAGAAAGGTAGACTCATAAAAGATAACCCACACAAAGGAGCTGGCATGCAGAGGGACTCAACAAGCATTCCATAGAGCCTCCCTTCTTTTAATGGAGTTCCAGAAGCTACGGGTCCTTAGAAGTTGAACAGTCCAATCCCCTCCTTACAGATGAAAACATCAGGCTCCCGGAGGTAGTCTCTCAGGCAAACAATGGCAGCCCCAGGCAACTCTTGAGAGCTGGCTTCTGGTATTTTACCCAGCACAGGTTGCACGTGGGGACAAGGCAGTCCCTATGACTTTCAGGAGCAAGTGTGAAGCACAGGGCTGATTAAGCAGACCACTGTGTTGGAGTTTGCCACAGGCCTCACCACTCCCTATTGCTCTCAGCCTTTCCAACAAATATTATTTCAGTTGTTTGCTGGGTCTCTGTATCCATTCAAGTTTGATTTATCCAGACTAAATGGTTGAGCTCCCCTGTCAATAGTCTGGATTACCGATCAATCAAAGCTGAAGCGTGCATATTCCAGCTTTATAAATCTCACATGTATCTATTTATACAAAAGTGACCTCCTCCCCCCAAGGTCACTTTCTAAGTTGGGTTCCTGGTCTGTAGGGAGATGGTTGACCTTGTTTAATTTCAGCCTGCAAAGCAATGGCTTTATCCAGCTGCAGTCCTACAGAATGGGACCTTTCTAAAAATCAGTGACGTATACAGAAACACTGGATACCCTTGATTCCCAAGAGAACTCTTCTTCAAGACATATGACATTAGGAAAGAATATATACTTCAGTAGGAACAAGAATTCTGGATTCTGAAAGTGAAACTTCACACTTCATATAGTATGTTATAACTGCCCCCATTCTCTAAGCAACAAGCAACATAATACTCTTATGATATTGCTTTAAAAAATAAATTAGGGATGGCTTGTCCAGTCTCTAGGTTGTGTCCGACTCTTGTGACCCCCATGGACTGTAGCCTGCCCAGGCTCCTCTGTCCACGGGATTTCCCCAGGCAAGAATACTGGAGTGGGTAGCCATTCCCTTCTCCAGGGGATCTTCCCCACCCAGGGATCAAACCCGCATCTCCTGGCATTGTCAGGCAGATAGGGATAGCTGATTGATATCAAATGCTCATTTGTAAAATGTTCTTCATCTGAAATCATTTCTTCTGTTAGCCANCCAGGCAAGAATACTGGAGTGGGTAGCCATTCCCTTCTCCAGGGGATCTTCCCCACCCAGGGATCAAACCCGCATCTCCTGGCATTGTCAGGCAGATAGGGATAGCTGATTGATATCAAATGCTCATTTGTAAAATGTTCTTCATCTGAAATCATTTCTTCTGTTAGCCACTAAAGGCCTAGGGGAAAGTGAAGGGCTGAGAAGATGGCTCCCCAGAAACCCTGTGGGGCATCCCCCACCTACTCACCCAGCTTCCACAAAATATCTCAAACCTCAAATATCCACTCTTATGTCACAAATCACCAAATCTTGCCTTGATCACTAGGCTGCCACCTTGTTCATGACCCTAAGAAAATTTTGAAACCGTTTTGTGTAAATTTTATGACAAACTACTACTGGGCTGGGTGCATCAGTAAGCACTGCATGAGGAGTGGTTCAAAGCATGATAACTTATTAAGGTTGACTGAAAACCCACAGCTCAAACACAAGCTCAAACGCTTGTTTGAATGTGCTATTTTAAGCCCTATTTGTGGCAGGACACAGACCGAATTAAGTCACTCATTTTACTGACATTCGTCCCAAGCTTCAGTTCTCTGGTGGATTATTTTTAATTTAAAAATAAGCCCTTGCCCTATAAAAGTAAGCAGCAGCAGCAAAGAGAAATCAATGCCAGAGAGCCTAAATGGCCCATGAGGCGCTTTACCAAAAAAACTCCAAAAATATTAATGACATTATTTCTAAGTTTAAAAAAATGAACTGTATGGTAAAATTCTAGGTTATAATGCAGTAATATAGATATGTCTCTATCTGCTCCTGAAACTGCTCCTGAAGATTTTTACCCAAAAGATGTAAACTGATGTTACAGTATGACCACACAATGCAAAATTATGCAGCCATTTAAAATACAATGAGATAGACGTAGGCTGCAGACATATAAAAATATGTGTGATGAAACGAACTTAAGTCAGCAAGCTGCAGAAGCCATTTTTGGAGAAAAACTTACGTGTGCATATATAAACCTTCCTGACATTAACATCTACCATTCTATATTCAACTGCGGAGAGTGTATTTATACATGGTTAGAAAAAACCCCATGCAGATGCATACTAAACCTAACATCGGTGGGAAGGNGACAGGTCGGAAAAAACCGAGAGGTTTCTCTTCCCAGGGTTGAGTCAGCAGCGCGCGGGGGAGGCGTGACCGCGGTCAGGGCGGCTCTTAGACCCGGAGCTTTGGGCGGGATCAGGGCAAGGGGCTCGGGATGGGTCTGCAGCGGGCGCAGGACCTAGTGCTGGGATGTTAAGGATATGTTTGGACCACTCTTTGGTCCTGCTCTTCCCAGGGGGAGAGGAGATAAACTAGTCTTTCACCATTGGACCTGCCAAAGCCTTCGTTGAATTGAGTTGAGCGCCTCTGACTTGCTAGAGGGCCAGGGAGGGAGTTCACGGACAGAGTTAACTAAAAGGAATTCGAGATCGTCGAGAATGCCAGAAATGTGGCTAGGGTCCTGAAGCCCCGGGAAAACAATGGATGATGCTCCAGTACGACGCATCTTTATCTTTGAGATCCCGCGGAAGTCCAAGACTTTGATGGCAAGGTGTGGGCCCTGGCCCCACACGCTCAGCCGAAGCCTTGGAGTGAGAACCACAAGTTAACGTGTACGGAGTTGAATTGCTTTTCTGCAACTTTGACCCACTGACACTGGAATTGAGGCAATGAGCTATGTAGCTGGGACTCAGGTCATTCTTTGTAGGAGAGGCAGTGGTAAAGACTAGGTGAAAAATGGGCCTCTGCTTACCATCGGTGTGACTTTGAACAAGTTCTTTATTTCTCTGTGCCTCAGTTTCCTCATTTGAGAAACTGGAATAAAAACAGTACCTATCTTATGGGTGGGATAGTGAGGATTAAATGAGTTTGTTATATGCCAAGAACCTGGCCCATCATAAGAGCTGCTTAAACGTTTAGCAGTTATTTTTAAAAAGTAGTATTAGGGAATGTTTAATAATATTAATGAGTCCTCAGAGAAGGCAATAGCACCTCACTCCAGTACTCTTGCCTGGAANTGAGGATTAAATGAGTCTGTTATATGCCAAGAACCTGGCCCATCATAAGAGCTGCTTAAACGTTTAGCAGTTATTTTTAAAAAGTAGTATTAGGGAATGTTTAATAATATTAATGAGTCCTCAGAGAAGGCAATAGCACCTCACTCCAGTACTCTTGCCTGGAACGTCCCATGGACGGAGGAGCCTGGTAGGCTGCAGTCCATGGGGTCGCTAAGAGTCGGGAGGACTGAGCGACTTCACTTTGGCTTTTCACTTTGATGCGTTGGAGAAGGCAATGGCACCCCACTCCAGTCTTGCCTGGAGAATCCCAGAGACAGAGGAGCCTAGTGGGCTTCCATCTATGGGGTCGCAGAGTCGGACACGACTGAAGCGACTTAGCAGTAGCAGTGAATAGCATTTGTCCAAAAAATAGACTGTTAGAAGCCAGAAGAAAGTTTAGTCTTATACACGGTATATAGAAAGATTACATGCAAGGATTTTGTTGCATTTGATCTAAATCTTGAAAAAAATTAATAGATAACGTTGTTCAATCTTAAGTAAATGTTTCCTGAGCATTTATTATGTACCAGCGGTCACTGTTGGACTCTGACAGTGGTTCTAGTTTAGTCGACTAATAGTAAGGGAACAATACACTAATAGCCAAACACTCATGAAAGAGAGTTTCAGATGAATAGGTGAGTGTATGAGGGGCGGTGGTGAAGATATTGTAGCAGCAGCTAAAGCACATTGAGAGAAGGTAATTGGGACTTGGGGGCCTAGCGGTGGTACATGGGAGCCTCAATTGGCCTGATAAGACCTTTACGTCAGTGACAAGGGGTAGCCTTTGTAGGTTTTTGAAAGGCACAGTAATGTGGCTGAGTCCGAGTTTTTGGAAGAGTACTCTGGGAATACAAAAAATAATAATAACTGATGTTTATTAAATGTCCACTATGTGCCAGGAATGGATGGTTCTCAGGCCTCTGCAATAATCCTACAGGATGGATACTAATGTTATCATTTCCATTTTATAGTCAAGGACACTGACACAGACTTAATTTGCTAAAGATCACATAGCTGATCATGTTGGGAAAGCTTCAGAGTCCTATTTTTCCCCAAGCTTTTTGTTTTTTTGACCTTGGACCGTTTTTTAAGTCTTTATTGAATTTGTTACAATGTTGCTTCTGTTTTATGTTTTGGTTTTGTTGATGTATGTGGGATTTTAGCTCTTCTACCAAGAATTGAGCCCATATCCACTGGATGTGAAGATGAAGTCTTTAACTACTGGATCCCCAGGGAAGTCCTAGGGCCTTTCTTGTTAAGTACTAATCTATATCCCTTTCAATTATACCACAAAAAGTACTTATAGTCTGGTTAAGGAGTTAAAGTTAGCACACTCAACACAGAAGACAGTTATACAGCCTCTAATAGAGCGCTGAATTTTGTGAGTACACTTCACCTAAATTCTTTGCTTAGCTGGTCATGAGAGGAAAAATTTAATCATATTGTTGGTTCCATTTTTACCTTTTTATGGCCTAAAGAACACAATAGAGACAATAGGGAAAAAAAAACAGTTTCACATTTATTGGAGAAAATAGAATGTTTTCCACTTTTAATTTAAAACCCAAGCAAATGGAATTTATGACATGTGCTTTCACTCTCTCCACCTCTCGGTGCAGGTGGCTCCCATTCTCAGGTCTTACTACCTCTCATCAGAGAAGCGAGGTCCCCACCCTTGCCACATTGATATGAATTTTCAGTATTCCAGCCAGTTAGGCCCTGGTTGTTCTAAAAGCAGTTTGGTTTCAGATGGGAAAAGCAAGTTTCTGCAGAGAGGATCTGGTTTATTTTTCTAAAAAAAAAAAAAACAAAACAACTAATCTATCCACACTTAACCTTGGCAGATGCCTCCTCCCATGATATGGAGATACTTCTTCTTCCTCCTTCACATCATCACACTTCTGAATAAGTTGAGCAAGGTAATTAAAGAAAATTGCTGAGGCAGTTGCTGAGCGTGAGTAGATGAGCGTGGACAAGCCTGCCGGCTAACCTACATCAGTGCCCTCTCCAGGCTGCCAGGCTGGCCTTTCTGGTCCTGCTTCCTTCTTCCTGCTTCCTTGGGGTTTTGAATCAGATAGAGGTGGCCTTTGCACACTGGGCGCTGTGAGCTGGAGCACCCTCTCAGGAGGCCACGTGTGCTGACTGGAGTTGTGTTTACTTGCCCTTGGGAGTTGCTGCTGTGGCTGGGCGCTTTGTGGCCTGGGGAAGGCAGTGGGGAGTCCAGCCTTTTGTTATCACCTGATTCCTGACCCATTTACCACATCTGCTGGTTGGCTGACTTCCCCCACCCACCGAGGCCTGGATTACACAAAAGGGACATGTGTGAAGCAAGACACACTCCTTAACCCACCTCCCCCTCTGTATTACCCTTTACAGATTAGGGGTAGACCAAGTAACCCATCTCTCCCTATTTTTTTCCTTATATATTTATCCCTATATATTTTTTCCCTATATATTTATCAGGGTGGGTCTTATTTGTAAAAGCTCACAGGTGACCCCTAATCTCACTTAAACTGCTGCACATGGTGAGAAAGGCCCCAGTGAAGCAGACGTGCTTTCACTCTTTCTGTAAGTTACAAATTGTGTGGTTTTGCTGATTAGGCAGCTTCTGCAATCAGGCAAATGGTGTGCCTTTTCAGAGCACAGTGTGGTCGGCGTTTTCTGTTTAGACATAGAGATGACTCAGGAGTGCACTGGAGCTTGCTGTGTGGAAACTTCTGATAAGAGGAGAGCTAGTGGGAAATTTGGAGGTGACTGTGTGACCCCTCACCCTGGTAATTATGGTAGGTACTTTTACCTTTAGAAAGTACTTTTGTTTCTGGGGTAGTTTCCACGTGCTCAAGCTTCTTTTTGAGTAACTAGGGGTCATTTAAGGCAATTATTTCTTGAACAACTGCCACAGACTTGGGCTTCCCTGGTGGCCCAGTGGTAATGCAAGAGACAGAAGAGATGCAGGTTTGATCCCTGGGTTGGGAAGATCCCCTGGAGAAAGAAATGGCAACCCACTCCAGTATTCTTGCCTGGAAATCCCTTGGACAGAGGAGCCTGGTAGGCTACAGTCCATAGGGTCACAAAAGAGTCAGATACGACTGAAGTGGCTTAACAACCACCACCAGACTTAGTACTGTGCACTGTTTGGAGTAGGTATATGCATTTGCATTATTTTTTGTATCCATATTTAGTTCGTATTTCTCTAGTGTTCATTGTGTACCAGGTACTATTCTCTGCACTTGATGTATTTTAATTCTCTTAATTCTCATAATGTCTCCTATAAGGTAGCTGTTTACAGACGACAAAACTAAAGTACAGAGAAACCAAGTTACTTGTCATTAGTAGCCTTTATGGAGAAGGCAATGGCAAGCCACTCCAGTACTCTTGCCTAGAAAATCTCATGGACTGAGGAGCCTGGTAGGCTGCAGTCCATGGAGTCGCTACTAGTCGGACACGACTTCACTTTCACTTTTCACTTTCATGCATTGGAGAAGGAAATGGCAATCCACTCCAGTGTTCTTGCCTGGAGAATCCCAGGAACGGGGGAGCCTGGTGGGCTGCCGTCTATGGGGTCACACAGAGTCGGACACAACTGAAGTGACTTAGCAGCAGCAGCAGCAGCTGCTTTAAGATGGCTCCGGTGATCCCTCTTCCTGGTATATGCCCTCAGTGTAATCACGAGAGCCAAATGTGCTAACTCACCTTATTTATTTATTTATTTTTAATCGACATATAGTTGATTTCCAATGTTGGGTTAGTTTCAGGTGTACAACAAAGTGATACATTCCTTTTAGATTCTTTTCCATCGTAGATTATTACACGGTATTGAATATAGTTCCTTGTGCTATACAGTAGGACCTTGTTGGTTATCTGTTTTATATATAGTAGTGTGTATCTGTTAACCCCAAACTCCTAATTTATCCCCTTCCATCTTTAAATGAATAGATACGGCCAAAGTGATAGAATGCCTCTTCTGAGATTAGGTTACAAAAGACTGCAACTTCTGTTTTGTTCTGTCTTCCTTCCTCCGAGCCCTCTATGTGTGTGAAGGCAGCTGCCATGTTACGAGTAGCCCTTTGACTATGAAAAGCCTCACACCACTAGGAACTGCTTTCTCTGACCAACAGCCAGCAAAGATTCCAGGCCTGGCTGACAATTTGATTGCATTTGTGAGACCCTGAACAGAGGATCCAGCTGAGCTAATGCATGTAAACTGTGAGACAGTTTTAAAACAATGCCAGTTTTAAGTCACTAGGTTTGGGGCAGTTCATTATACGGCAGCAGTATATAACTAATACACTTGTCCAAGGTCCAAAAGCTTGTGTGTCGAAAGAAATGCAACATACAGAACCTCTACCTTGTTTCTCTTAAATTACCTGTACTGTGATGCTACTCATATATATAGAAACAAACCTAGGAATAAGATTTTTATATTATATGTATTATTATACACAGCTGTAAAATTTTTTAAAATGAAATACTAAAAGATATCTAGAATTCATGTTTTTATTTTGATTTAAATTTGTGTTTTTAACATGGGATCAAAGATGTGCTGCAGTGAAATCAGCACTTAGTTTGGAACAACTTCAATATCCATCAACAGAAAAACAAACTATGTAAAGCCATCCTACAGAATCTCTGAAATTTGGAAAAGATCTCTAAGACACATTTCTGTGTGAAAAAAGCAAATGCAACCAGGAAACTCCCAAATGATCCCATTTATGTAAAAGGAACCAGGCCAAACAAGAGTACTTTATATATACAAAAGGGCATAGAAAAGTCTGGAAGGAGATAGTGAACTGATGGCCATGATGGAAGAGGGTGTATGGGTATGGGGGAGCTTTGCTTTGTATTTTCTCTATTTCTGTAGTTTCTTTTTTTCTTTTGTCTTATCTTTCTCCATTCTCCCTCCACTTGCCCTTCCCCCCACCCCGCTTTTTTTTGCAATGGGGATTTATTCATGTGTTACAAGTGTAATTAAAAAAAAAAAGTGTTGTCTTTGCCTTCTAGGGTTATTTTAGTGCATAATTTATTTAGCTGTAGGGTTAGTTCCAAAATAAGTGATACATAAAGGATCAGCCAGCCAGCCAGAAAAGGTGGTCCCTGCGCTGCCATACTGCCCATGGGAAGGACCAGGAACTTTGATCAGGGCTTCGGGTCTGGGAGATGTCTTGCTGAAATTGGTATTCTAGTAAGAGTAACTCAAAGGCCATGTGTGTGTAGAACTTGGAGACCTAGGGGAGAAGGAAATAGACAGGCTGGGGGGCCTGGTGCTCAGAGGGAGGCTTCCTGGGACCAGCAGAAATTAAGTCCTGTAACAGAGGTGAGAGTGGAGTTGGGAGCCAAGTAGTCATGATCATTGGCCAGCTGACCAGGTGCAAAGACTTATTTTGGTGAATAGTGTCATGTTTGGATGCCAAGGGTAAAATCAAACCCAAGCCTGACTTCTTGGGGAGTTAGGTGCTCACAGGGGAATCATATTAGTGATGCCTCATTGTTGTGTACATGATGCTACTATACATGCCACTCTCCTCTAAGGACAGAATATTTAACCCTCATAATAACCTTATGAGGCATGTACCACAATCCTATTTCATAAATGAAGAAAGTAAAGATCTTGGAGGTTCAGTATCTTCAGTGTTTTAGTCATAAAGCTGGTACATAGCAGAACTAGGAGTTGGCAGGTGGTTTTGATTTCTCGGGGAGAAAGCAATGGCACCCCACTCCAGTACTCTTGCCTGGAAAATCCCATGAACAGAGGAGCGTTGTAGGCTACAGTCCATGGGGTCTCAAAGAGTCGGACACGGCTGAGCGACTTCACTTTCACTTTCTTTTCGTGTTTTTGGTGTACCATTTTTGGACTTTTTTTTCAGAATATAATTATTTTTAAGTTATTTTTATTGGGGTATACTTGATTTACAATGCTGTGTTAGTTTCTGCTGTACATCAAAGTGAATCAGTTATACGTACACATATATCCACTCTGTTTTCGATTCTATTCCCATATAGGTCATTACAGAGTACTGAATAGAGTTCTTTGTGCTATACAGTAGGTTATTAGTTGCTTATTTTATATATAGTGGTGTGTATATGTCAATCCCAGTCTCCCAGTTTATCCCTTCCCACATCCCACCCTTCCCCCTTGGTAACCGTCAGTTTGTTTTCTATATCTGTGACTCAATTTCTGTTTTGTAAATAGGTTCGTTTGTTCATTTTTTTTTAGATTCCACCTATAAGTGATATATGATATTTGTCTCTGTCTGACTTCTCTTAGTATGACAATCTCTAGGTCAATCCATGTCACTGCAAATGGAATTATCTCATTTTTTAGGACTAATGTTCCATTGTGTGTGTGTATGTATATATACACCACATCTTCTCTATCCATTCCTCTGTTTATGGACATCTAGGTTGCTTCCATGTCCTGGCTATTATAAATAGTGATGCAGTGAACAATTGGGGTACATGTATCCCAATTATGGTTTTCTCCAGAAATATGGCCAAGAGTAGGATTGCTGGATCTTTTGGAAGCTCTAATTTTAGTTTTTAAAGGAATCTCCATAGTATTCTCCATAGTGGCTGTGGAGATTTATATTCCCACTGAGTGTTTAGGAGGGTTCTCTTTTCTCCACACCCTCTCCAGCATTTATTGTTTGTGGACTTTTTGATGACAGCCATTATAACTAGTGTGATGTGATACCTCATTGTAGTTCTGATTTTCATTTGTCTAATAATTAGTGATGCTGAGCATCTTTTCTTGTGCCTCTTGGCCATCTGTGTGTCTTCCTTAGAGAAATGTATATTTAGATCATCCGCCTCTTTTTGATTGGGTTATTTGTTTTGTTGATATTGAGCTGCATGAGCTGTTTGTATAGTTTGGAGGTTAACCCTTTGTTGGTCTTGCAGGTGGTTTTAACTCCAGTATCTGTGCTCTTAGCTTCTCAGCTAAGAGCAGAAATTCTATGGAAACTCTAGTACAGTGTGATAAATGTCATAATGGGATTGAGAAAAGAGAGGAGGGTGAAATATGCTTCCTGGACAAATATGAGGATGATAAGAAAAATGGACATTTTTGGGGGTCTTGAAGTAAGAGTGTGATGAGCAAAGAAGGGGATAAAGAATGCAGCCCAGAGAGAGGGAACAGATACTCTTAAAACTTTTACCTCCCCGGGAGTCCTATTCTCGCTCCTTTGTATACACCCTAATCCGATCCTGCTTTCCTCTTCTGTCTGAAATAGCTGTTAAGGTAGAGTTGTATACCAGGCAGCTCTCCCAGGACTGTTTATTCCTAGGTCTCTCCCTTCAAGAGTAAAACAACACTTAGTCCTTAGTGAGAAGTGAGGAAAGGCAGAGTGGAAAGGGTCCCCAGTACTCCCCGCTCCTCCCCACATCCCTAGGCCTGATCTAAGGTTTCCCAGAGAACCACACGCATGTAGGGCCAACACAGAATGTGGATCCTTGAGAACCAGCAGAACTGACATAAACTTGAGGCCTCAAACAATACATTCCCCTCCTTCAACATCAGTTCTGTCAGATTAAAAATCTAATAGCAGGCCGTCATTGAGTCTCAGAAAAGAGATGGCAATAAAAGGGAGAATCTGATTCCATAATGGAAGGCAGGTGGTTTGTAAACTTGGTTTT
>SJYX01023058.1:162834-211882 GCA_006410675.1 Oreotragus oreotragus | reverse complement strand
GTTTGTGGACTTTTTGATGACAGCCATTATAACTAGTGTGATGTGATACCTCATTGTAGTTCTGATTTTCATTTGTCTAATAATTAGTGATGCTGAGCATCTTTTCTTGTGCCTCTTGGCCATCTGTGTGTCTTCCTTAGAGAAATGTATATTTAGATCATCCGCCTCTTTTTGATTGGGTTATTTGTTTTGTTGATATTGAGCTGCATGAGCTGTTTGTATAGTTTGGAGGTTAACCCTTTGTTGGTCTTGCAGGTGGTTTTAACTCCAGTATCTGTGCTCTTAGCTTCTCAGCTAAGAGCAGAAATTCTATGGAAACTCTAGTACAGTGTGATAAATGTCATAATGGGATTGAGAAAAGAGAGGAGGGTGAAATATGCTTCCTGGACAAATATGAGGATGATAAGAAAAATGGACATTTTTGGGGGTCTTGAAGTAAGAGTGTGATGAGCAAAGAAGGGGATAAAGAATGCAGCCCAGAGAGAGGGAACAGATACTCTTAAAACTTTTACCTCCCCGGGAGTCCTATTCTCGCTCCTTTGTATACACCCTAATCCGATCCTGCTTTCCTCTTCTGTCTGAAATAGCTGTTAAGGTAGAGTTGTATACCAGGCAGCTCTCCCAGGACTGTTTATTCCTAGGTCTCTCCCTTCAAGAGTAAAACAACACTTAGTCCTTAGTGAGAAGTGAGGAAAGGCAGAGTGGAAAGGGTCCCCAGTACTCCCCGCTCCTCCCCACATCCCTAGGCCTGATCTAAGGTTTCCCAGAGAACCGCACGCATGTAGGGCCAACACAGAATGTGGATCCTTGAGAACCAGCAGAACTGACATAAACTTGAGGCCTCAAACAATACATTCCCCTCCTTCAACATCAGTTCTGTCAGATTAAAAATCTAATAGCAGGCCGTCATTGAGTCTCAGAAAAGAGATGGCAATAAAAGGGAGAATCTGATTCCATAATGGAAGGCAGGTGGTTTGTAAACTTGGTTTTTCCAGCTGTCTGTGCTACATGAATGGCAGAAAGCCTATGCATGTATCTGTCCTCCCAGTTCTGGCTTTTCCGCATATACCGCCTTTCCCCTTCTGTTTCCCTGGAATTGGTGCCCAGCCGCGTTATTGCTCCTGTTTGCCTGTCTGGGACTTGAAGTGTTGTCCCCCCGCTATCGGTTCAGCCTAGTTCTCTCCTCAGCACCCCATAACCTGCCCTTCACACCATCCCTGTTTAAGTCATCAGGGATTCTGCTTCCTGCTGCCCCATCACTGGCCTCCCTTCTCCAGCACCTCTTTTGCCACCCCTGAAGCACAAATAGAAATCACCCTGGCAGTATATGTTTGATACAGGATGCAGGATGCTTGGGGCAGGTGCATGGGGATGATCCGGAGGGATGATGTGGGGTGGGGAGGTGGGAGAGGGGTTCATGTTTGGGAGTTCATGTACACCCGTGGCGGATTCATGTCAATGTATGCCAAAACCAATATAGTACTGTAAAGTAAAATNAAATATGTATACTATCATGTAAGAAATGAATTGCCAGTCTATGTTCAATGCAGGATGCAGGATGCTTGGGGCTGGTGCATGGGGATGATCCGGAGGGATGATGTGGGGTGGGGAGGTGGGAGGGGGGGTTCATGTTTGGGAGTTCATGTACACCCGTGGCGGATTCATGTCAATGTATGCCAAAACCAATATAGTGCCGTAAAGTAAAATAAAGTAAAAATAAAATTTTTTTAAAAAATAAATAAATAAAGTAGGAAGTATTGGTAAAAAAAAAAAAGAAAAGAAAAAGAAATCACCCTGGCAAATGAATGACTGGATACCATGTGATAACATGTAAATCGTTTCCCTTGCATTGAATTCACCACGTATAAAAGTGCTTGGGGTGTGCCCTGCTTTGGGTTAAGTCTGCCTAGGCTCTTTTGATTGCAAGGAACTTATCTTAGACTAATCCAGGAGGTCTCACATGGAAAACAGGGTAGGCAGTGCTGGCAGGGTTCGACATTGGAATCAGAAATGCAAAAGCCTCCAGGAAGAGGCAACTTGTACTCTCCAATTCTTCCTCCTGGTCTATTTGTTTTTCTTCCTCTGTCTGCAGACTAGCTCTCAATGCTTCCCAGAGCACGGGGTCAAATGTAGTCAGCCTGCACAGTTGGAGTTTATGGTCCCCTGGAAGATGAGTCACTGCTAGATATTAGTTTTGAGCCCAGATCTCAGGAGAGGATCTGATTGGCTTAGCCTTGGGCAGTTGACTGTTCCTTGTCCAATCGCGAAGGCCAGGCTGGCTGCCTTGATCAATGCAAACATGGCTACTTGTTGCCCACCCTTGTCCGGTGGAAAGAATTCTGAGAAGGGGAGTTTGGGGCCGGCCAGATACTCATAAAGCTGTCTATTAAGTTGTCCATTGTCTGTAAGGAAGGACATGATGTCTAGCATCTTAGCACTTAAGCTCTACAGGAGAAACTGAGTTGAGTGAGTTAGGGTTACTTTGAACACATATGAATATTTGATTTTGAGGAAAGAACTTGGGGTTTATGAAGGAAGTGTTGACTTCAAGGAAGTGTAAGTCTTTGAGTTTTGGAGAGAATGGTTATTTCAGATGAGAAGAGTAGAAGGATCTTGACTTCCTAACAGGAGTGAGAGTAGCGAAGACTTCCTGCTAGGGAGGATTTAGTTTCCAATGGTGACAGCTGAGATTAGGTGGGTAAAGTGGGAACATTCACTGAAAGGCTTTGAACTTAATTAAATAAACTCAGACTTATCCCATTAAGGACAAGGAATTAGACATTAAGGACAGCCAACAAAGTTAATAATAATTAAAAAAATAATATCATCCAAAAGACAGTCTCTGGTATTCAGTTTCCCCAAATGACTACAAAGACATCTTTACAGTTTGATTTTTGAAATCAAAATTCAAACAGAGTCTACAGATTGCATTTATGCAGCTGATATGTCCCTTAGGAATCTTTTAATCTATAAAAATTTTTCCTCTCCTTTATTTTCCTTTACCATTTATTTGTTGGAGAAACTGAATCCTTCATGTAGAATTTCACAAAGTTTAGGTTAATTGTATTCTTTGTTGGAGAGAGATGTTCTGTTTCTCATATATCCTCAAAATTGGGTGTTGGGTCTAGAGCAACCCTGTCTATATGATGCCCACTAGTCATGTGTGGTTGGGCATATTCAGTATGGTTAATCCGAATTATAATGTGCTGTAGGTAAAATACACACCAGATTTCAAAGACTTAACTATGGAAAAAAGAGAATGTAGAACAATTTATTATATTTTTATATTGATTTTATACTAAAATGAAAATATTTTGGAGTGAAGTTAGTGTATTGCTCAGTCACATCCAACTCTGGGACCTCTGGACTGTAGCCCGCCAGTCTCCTGTGTTCATGGGATTCTCCAAGCGAGAATACTGGAGTGGGTTGCCATTCCCTTCTCCAGAAATTCCTGACACAGGGTTTGAACTCAGGTCTCCTACACTGCAGGCAGATTCTTTACCATCTGAGCCACCAGGAAGCCCTAATGTATTTTGGGTACATTAGCTAAATAAAATACACTTAAAAATCAATTTTACCTCTTTATTGTTGTTTTTTTAAAAAATGCAGCTACTAGAAAATTTTAAATCACGTAATGTAGCTGATATTTCCTTTCCCTTTGGCAGTGCTGGTCTAAAGCTTTAATTAGATTCATATTCTTTTTCTTTTTGACAAGAGCACTCCAGAGGTAATGAGGTATATACTTCCTCCTCCTCTCCTTCTTCTTTAATATTTATATATTTGGTTACGCTGCATCTTAGTTGCAGCACTTGGGATCTTCAATCTTTTTAGTTGTGGCTTGAGAACTCTTAGTTGTGGCATGTGGGATCTAGTTCCCTGACCTGGGATGGAACCCAGACCCCCTGCATTGGGAGCGTGGAGTCTTAACTACTGAACCACCAGGGAAGTCACAGTATACTTCTTGCACCACATCAGTTCAGTTCAGTCGCTCAGTCGTGTCATATTATCCAGCTGTCCTACTTTTTAATGACATTGAGATTGATCAGTGGTGAGAAAGAGAGAAGCAGGTCCTAATGGGGGTGGGCCCAGCACTCACAGCTAAAACTCTGGTGTTTTGTTAAACATCAAAAATTTCACAGAACGCAAACATCATGCAGGATCACTTTGTGAGTGTAATGGAACAAAAGAAAGATAAGATTCCATGGTCATGTGTGAGCACATGTAACAAGAAGAGCATTGTCCAAACCACAAAATGCCCTTCCCTAGGGGCTAATATGAATGGCTGTTGTTTCTTGACCAGTTATAGATTTAGCTTTACTTTCTTCCTTCTGCCTTTTAGATGAGAATTATTAAAATAGCCAATAATAGAATCACTCTGGTCCTGACAGTATCCAGTTAAGAGAAAAGCCCCCTTTCCTTGAACTCTCCCCCAAATTATTACCAAGTTCAAGTCTTATCAGTCCTTCCTGACACCCTCTTATTGAGACCTCCATGGCTCCCTTTAATGTGCATTCTCCTTTGTTACAATGAGACAATAAACACAGATTTGTTTCAGTTCAGTTCAGTCGCTCAGTCGTGTCAGACTCTTCGCGACTCTGTGAATCGAAGCACACCAGGCCTTCCTGTCCAACACNGGCTGGTGTATGGGGATGATCCGGAGGGATGATGTGGGGTGGGGTTCATGTTTGGGAGTTCATGTACACCCATGATGGATTCATATCAATGTATGCCAAAACCAATACAGTACTGTAAAGTAAAATAAAGTAAAAATAAAAATTAATAAATAAATAAAAATTAAAAAATTATAAACATATTATATTTATGTTAATATTTAATGGACTTATTGTTGTTATTTTAAAATAAATTAGTACATAAATATTTTTTAAAGTGTTTGGCTACATTACTTGGCTTGTGGGATCTTAGTTCCCTGATCAGGGATCAAGCCCAGGCCCCTGGAAGTGAAAGCACCAAGTGATAACCACTGGACTGCCAGGGAATTCCCATAAATATGTAAAATTTTATCAGTTTTAGCTTCTAACATGGTAAATAGCTATAGATTTAGCCTAGATTAATAAAGGCTTTTGAAAGTCTTCAATAATTTTTAATAATTTAAAGGGATCCTGAGACCAAAAAATTTGAGGCAACTGTTCAAGTGGAATTCATTTCACGTGGAAGGAAATATCAGGAGTAGGAAAAAAGATTTCTCTCTTTAACAAGTGAGGGTCCTATCTCAGGAGATGTTTTGGAAGATGTTGCTGATTGACAACCGAATCATTCATATCTCACAATAGAGGCTGAAAACCCAGATATTTACTTTCCAAATATCCACTGTGCCCAGAGGCAGGCATGTGACCTAGTTTTAGACCCTGAGATTGTAGAAGGTGCTTTGATGGCTTCTTCCTTTATTGGGACAATGTGCCTGTCATCCCATGGCTGTGAATTGCCCTCAGCCAAAGGGAGCCTCCTTGCTTGGAAATGACTAGCAGATTACGCTGCATGCCCTCAGCAGCTTGCAGCCAATGGTTGACCAACACAAGAATGTGAAAGCCAGAGCCCCTTGCCTCAGTATGAATTGATTCCATGGTGGGATCAGGCTGAGGTGAGGTTTCAGCTAAACCCACATCCTTGCCTGACTTCTTCCCTCTGCTTTCTTTGCTCCCTTAAAAGCTTTATTGAAAATATTCCCTCAATAAGTTGCCTGCACAAAAATCCCCATTTAACATCTAGACTAAACCAGACATGAGCAGAAATCAGCAGGAGTGCCTTTCTGGGAAAGCATTTACTTAAAACCAATACAGTATTGTAAAGCAAAATAAAGTAAAAATAAAAATTAAAAAAAAATAGAGAAAGGGAAACAGTACAGTGGGCATGGACCCTCCCTCTTCTTACCTTGTACATGGTGTGATGTCTGGAGCTAAAGTTCCCATCTTGTGGCCAAGAGGCAATAGACACAAAGGAAAGAGAGCCAGTGCCAACAGCCCCGATCTCCAAACTTTCATATGTGAGAAAAATAAATACTATCTGCTTAAGTCACTTTAGATCAGTGATTCTGTTGTTTGCAGCTGAACACATTACTGTCTGACAGAGTTGTTATGAGACTCTAATGAGAAAATATTTTATTGCTTTATTTTCTTGGACTCGAAAATCACTGCAGATGGTGACTGCAGCCATGAAATTAAAAGATGCTTGCTTCTTGGAAGAAAAGCTATGACAAACCTAGACAGCATATTAAAAATTAGCAGAGACATTACTTTGCCAACAAAGGTCTGTCTGATCAAAGCTTTGGTTTTTTCCAGCAGTCACACATGGATGTGAGAGTTGAACTATAAAGAAAGCTGAGCGCCAAAGAATTGATGCTTTTGAACTGTGGTGGTGGAGAACACCCTTGAGAGTCCCTTGGACTGCAAGGAGATCAAATCGGTCCATCCTAAAGGAAATCAGTCCTGAATATTCGTTGGAAGGACTGATGTTGAAGCTGAAGCTACAATACTTTGGCCACCTGATGGAAAGAACTGACTCATTGGAAAAGACCCTGATGCTAGGAAAGATTGAAGGCAGGAGGAAACGGGGATGACAGAGGATGAGATGGATGGATGGCATCAAAGACTTGATGGACATAAGTTGAGCAAAGAAGGCTGGCGGGCTGCAGTCCATGGGGTTGCAGAGAGTCGGACATGACTGTGCGACTGAACTGAATGAGAAAATGAAGGGCCTAGCCTATAAAAGACATGCAAAAATTAGTAATTCCCCCCCCCACCATCTCTTCCCAAATAAGTGTTCCTAATTGGAGCTTATGGAAGGCCAAATGAGATTACCAAATACCTTTGTATAGTATATGACAAAATTAACTCCGATTAAGAACTGATGCCCTGATTAAGAGAGGAATGACTAAATAAAAGGAAGGAGCAGTGAATTTTGTCTCTTCTTCCTTACATTTTAGCAGTGGATGGTCTTATGTGTTGGGAGGGTTGACCAACTCACTGCTTTTCAGTTCAGTTCAGTTCAGTCGTTCAGTTGTGTTCAACTCTTTGTGACCCAAAGGACTGCAGCATACCAGGCCTCCCTGTCCATCGCCAACTCCTGGAGCTTGCTCAAACTCATGTCCATCAAGTCTGTGATGCCATCCAACCATCTCATCCTCTGTCATCCCCTTCTCCCACCTTCAATCTTTCCCAGCATCAGGGTCTTTTCCAGTGAGTTATTTCTTTGCATCAGGTGGCCAAAGTATTGGAATTTCAGCTTCAGCATCAGTCCTTCCAATGAATATTCAGGACTGATTTCCTTTAGGATAGACTGTTTGGATCTCCTTGCAGTCCAAGGGACTTTCAAAAGTCTTCTCCAACACCACAGTTCATAGGCATCTATTCTTCTACACTCAGCTTTCTTTATAGTCCAACTCTCACATCCATACATGACTAGTTGGTAAGGTAATGTCTCTGCTTTTTAATAAGCTGTCTACTCACTGCTTTAATATCTCCTAATGACTCAAGGAAAAATACTTTCACATTTTATAAAATATGTTATCATTTTGGGCTCATATTGGCTCATCCTTCAAGTTTATAATAATAGACCAATATTGGTACCAAAGTAGAAGAGTATGGTTGGGTGACTTGGGTGTCAGGGACAGCAGAGCCTTTATTTTGAATTGTGACCACATGTGTGTATCACAGCAACTCTTTTTTGGGGGGGTGTGGCCACTGTTCTTGCTCTGTGCATATTCCTTATTATTTATGGAAGTAAAGCTTGTCCTTGGAATAATGAATCTGCTGGTGACAGGGACACAGTGCTTGGGAAGCACCAAATGCCTCAGGTTTACATGATGTTAAATAATGCAGTTCAACCTGACTTAGCAAGTATTTATTGAATGTCTGCCATGTGCTGAGCACGGTGAGGCCTCTGGCCATGCATCAGCCATGGCTTGCCTTTTTGGAGCCAAGATCTCTGGGTAGTAGATTTATATACTGGTCACTTGGATGCAGAGTTGATGCTACAGTAAAGATGCTAACAGGGTTCTTTGAGACTTTTGAGGGAGGGAAGAAGCGATCCATTTCACTTTGGGGATTGAATAAAGGCATTTAGATGTCAGTGTGCATGCTCAGTTGCTCAGTCGTGTCCAACTCTTGGTGACCCTGTGGGCTGTAGCTGGCCAGGCTCCCTGTCCATGGGTTCTCCAGGCAAGAATACTGGAGTGGGCAGCCATTTCCTTCTCCAGGGGGTCTTCTCATCCCAGGGATCAAACCTAGGTCTCTTGCACTGAAGGAGGATTCTTTGCCGTCTGAGCCACTAGGGAAGCCCTTAGATGTCAGGGAGATAAGCAAATAATCTCTGTGCTTATTTTCCTACCATCTAATTATGTCACAGTTTTTTTTTTAAGTTCACACCTTCACTTGCAGTGACAGCATTTTATTTCTTGTCATCCAAGACTGGTAGTTTCCTGTCTTAGCATAAAAGAATGGACTTAGCTGATTGCATCATCACTTATAGACCTTTTGTTTTCTTATATTTTTTGCTAGTTATAGAAACTATTTTTTAAAGTAAAAAAAATCATTTTTATTGTTTGATATAGATAGAAAAATTTTAATTGGAATATAATTGCTTTATAATGTTGTGTTGGTTTCTGCTATGCTGCATCGTGAATCAACTATATGTGTACATATATCCCCTCCCTCGTGAGCCTCCCTCCCACAGCCTTGTGATTGTAAAGTATAAAATTTTTTCACATAGTCCAACTTAAATGAATCCTGGCAACACCACCATGAGGTGTGTCTGTCTGTCATATAAGTTTACACATAAAGAGGTAAACAAGTTCAGCAAAGTTTCAAGTGCTCATGTGGCTTTAAATGATAATGATATTCAGATATTCTAACTCTAGATTTAGTTATTTCTGTCCAGACTAGTGGTTTTTAAATTGCACAGCAGTGCTTCTCGAATGAATCTTCTAGGAGGTTTTAAAAATCCCCATGTCCAGGGTATACTTCAGGCCAATTAAATCAGGCTCTCTGGTGGTGGAACTTTGGCAATAATGTTGTTGTTGTTTTAATCAATTAATTACCTAATTATTTTTAAATTGTGGCAAAATACTCATAATGTAAGTTTCATCTTCTTAACTAGTTTTAAGTCTAACTTCAGTGGCATAAAGTACATGGACGTTGCTATGCTACCATCACTACTAGCCATCCACCAAACTTTTCATCTGGCAAAATTGAAATTCTGTACCCATTAAATAACTCCCGTTACCTCCTGCCTCTAGCCCCTGGCAACCATCATTCTACTTTCTGTCTCTATGAATTTGACTACTTAGGAACCTCATGTAATTAGAGTTATACAGTATTTATCTTTTTATAACTGGCTTATTTGACTTGTTATACCATATATCAAAATTCTCTTCCTTTTTGAGATCAAATAATATCCCCTTGTATTTTTACACCCATTTTGTTTATCCATTCATTGTTAATGGATGATTAGTTGCAATTATATTATATTATATGTTCAAATCCATATGTTGAAGCCCTAACCCTCCAGTGCCTCAGAGTGTTGCTGTGTTTGAAGACAAGGCCTTTAAAGAGGTGAGTAAGTGAAAGCAAGGCTGTAGGGTGGGGCCTAATCCAATCTGACTGGTGTTCTTACCAGAAGGGGAAATCTGGAAACACAGAGACATCAGGGTGTGCACACACAAGAAACCATGAGAGGACACTCTGGAAGGGGGCCGTCTGCAAGCCAAAGAGAAAAACTTGCTGACACTTTGATCTTGTACTTCCAGCCTCCAGAACTATGAGAAATGAATTGCCATTGTTCAAGCCATCAAGTCTGTGCAGACTGACAGTGCCTTAGTGTGTGCGTGGCATGCTAAGTTGCTTCAGTTGTGTCTAACTCTTTGCAATACTGTGGACCGTAGCCTGCCAGGCTCCTCTGTCCGTAGAATTCTCCAGGCAAGAATACTGGCATGGGTTGCCATACCCTCCTCCAGGGGATCTTCCTGCCCCAGGGGTTGAACCTGTGTCTCTTAGGTTTCTTGCATTGGCAGGTGGGTTCTTTACCACTAGCACCACCTGGAAAGCCCAATGCCTTAGACAAGTTAATAATTTATCTCCTCTTCCAGTAAATTCTCTTTAAATGGAAATACCTGCAGTTGGATATAAGGGTCTGCACAAAGGACCTAAAGTTAGAGCTTGTAAGTCTGTAGCATTTGGATACACTTACTCTTGCCTGGAAAATCCAATGGACGGAGTAGCCTGGTGGGCTGCAGTCCATGGGGTCTCTAACAGTCGGACAGACTGAGCGACTTCACTTTCACTTTTCTCTTTCATGCATTGGAGAAGGAAATGGCAACCCACTCCAGTATTCTTGCCTGGAGAATCCCAGGGATGGGGGAGCCTGGTGGGCTGCCGTCTATGGGGTCACACAGAGTTGGACATGACTGAAGTGACTTAGCAGCAGCAGCAGCAACTAGAGCCATGAGAGGATGGGATAGCCCACAGTGTATGGATAGAGAAGAGAGGGGGGCCTAGGCCTGAACACTGAGAAAGGCCATCTTTTCAGAACAAGTGAGAAAAAGAGGTAAGTCTAGATCCACGGGGCCATGGGAGTTCTGGAAGGGGGTGGTCAAGGATGTCAGAAGTGAGTAGCTTGGAGAGCACATTTGGGGGACTGATGCGAACAAGGCAGATTATGGGGGTTAAGGAGCAAGAGGAGGAGCTGAAAATGGTGAGACAGGTGCACATTATAAGCAGTTTGGCTTGGTGGGAGGACTGATATTTAGAGCAGAACCTGGAGTGGGACGAAAAGTGAAAGTGAAGTCACTCAGTCGTGTCCGACTCTTTGCGACCTCATGGACTGTAGCGTACCAGGCTCCTCCCTCCATGGGATTTTCCAGGCAAGAGTACTGGAGTGGGTTGCCATTTCCTTCTCCAGGGGATCTTCCCGACCCAGGGATCGAACCCTGGTCTCCCGCATTCCAGGCAGAATGCTTTAACCTCTGAGCCACCAAGGATGAATCTTAAAAAAAAAAAAAAAAAAAACATGAGCCACTTGAGCAAGCCTAAGAGCTGGTTGGAGAGAGGCTGATTAGAAGGTGGGAGGGAATAATCAGAAGGGCCCAGTCTCCCAGGTCAGAGTTGTGGGTTCCACAGACATGGTCTAGAGATGGGCCTCATCCAGGAGGAGGGAAGATGAAGATCACATGCAGATGTCCAGGGCTGAGACAGCTGCCTCTGGCTTCTTCCTTCCTCTCTGAGAGAAGAGACCACCTGCAGAGGGCAGGGGGAGGCAGGTAGGAGGATACCTGTCCCAGATCGGAGGAGTGAGAGGACAGTCTCCCTGAGTAACACAGGATGTGGGAAGGAATGTAGACCCCATGGTGAGCCAGACCATTGCAGGTATTTCACAAGCATTATTGAAAATAATCTGATGGATATCCTTATTTTACAGATGATGAATGCAGGGCTCCAGAGATCAAGATTCTGCTCAAAGTTACATAATTCATAAGAGCCCCTGGCAGGATTTAAACCCAGAATCCTTAAAGCCTGGGCCCTATGCCTTCAACACAGTGCCTGCCCTGACCTGAATTGGATCCAACTAGTGGAGGCCTTGGCTGGCTAATAATTTGCTTACTCTTCAAACTCTTACGTGTTTGAAATTTACTCCAGGGTTTTTTGGAGGAAGGGTTGAGTTCTGTGTACAGGAAGGGCAGAGTTCCAAACCTGCAGTCATCTCTGTGCAACTAAAGGCCTCAGGGCACCTGGAGCCACTCTTCAGCTGGGATGCAGTTCACAGGCTTGCTTCTGGAATTTGGCGTCTGGCTGGGGATGGGGTGGGGGGTGGATTTTGAAGGTGGGAGGGAGTGGGGAGCTCTATACTTTTCCAACCTTGTGGCTTATTGAATGATAGATGCTTCTTTATTTACAGTGCTCTAGGTTTGAAAAGTTGTTCCTAAATCCACATGTGTGTTAGTCCAACTAGACATTCTTTGGACAAGCTCCCCCATCAGTGGAGTGATTTTCCTCTGATGTGTGGCTCTCTGTGTATCTAAGAAAGATGATCAAATTCACATGTTGAAGCCCTCTAGGAAAGATTTAGAGCTGAGTAGTATTTGTATTTCTTCCAGCCATGGTCAGTGACCTCCCTAAAAGGAGTTCTGGAAAATTCCATTTTTTCCACCTTGTCATTTTTCCAGTGGCATTTTAGTGTCTTCATGATGTTTAACTCTGTAGATGTGTTCTGGACGGTTGTTCAGCTGAACTACCCCAGGCCAGCTCTGACCCTAATGTACTTAGGTTTCCCATAGGTTGTCAGGTAACAGACCTGACTTGTTTTGCCTGTGTCCATGATTCATCGCTGAAATTGTGTCTCATGCCGTAAGAACCCACCGGAGCTGCCATAACCATGTTTCTGTGAATTACTCAAGATTCGTCAGGCCACAAGATGTTGAGCATAGGAAATGTCGATTGTGTCTGAGAAAGCTTTCTGTTCTCACCATGGATATTTCCACTGAAGTAAAATTGTTACTGTTGTGCCTTGTTGATTTTTAGGTCAATTATGGGAAATGGCAAGTGTTCCAGGCCTTAAAGAATTTACACAACAAATGGCTCAGTGGTAAAGAACCCAGCTGCCAATGCAGAAAACATGGTTTCAGTCCCTGGGTCAGGAAGATCCCCTGGAGAAAGGCATGGCAACCCACTGCAGTATTCTTGCCTGGAGAATCCCATGGACAGAGGAGGCTGGTGGGCTACAATCCATGGGGTCGCAAAGAATCAGACATAACTTAGTGACCAAAAGGGCAACAAACCAAAACCCCAGGAAAGGAAAGCTAGGGTAGTTCACGAATACGTTCTTAGCGTGGTACAGAAATTTGTTTTGTGGAGCAGGCTGGAGTATCACAAGGTGACGAGCCCTCTTGTTTTACCCTGACTCAGGGGTGACCAGGGATGCCATACTTTCAGTACTGAAATTAGGATAGTCCTAGGCAAACTTCCCTGGTGGCTCAGACGGTAAAGCGTCTGTCCATAATGCAGGAGACCCTGGTTCAATCCTTGGGTCGGGAAGATCTCCTGGAGAAGGAAATGGCAACCCACTCTAGTATACTTGCCTGGAAAATCCCATAGACAGGAGAAGCCTGGTAGGCTATAGTCCATGGGGTCGCAAAGAGTCAGATATGACTGAGCAACTTCACTCTCATCTACTTTGCTTTTTTTGCATGAGCTTTTTTTTTCTTGGCTGTGCTGGGTCTTCATTGAAGAGCTCCGGCTTCTCAAGTTGTGATGAGGAGGCTTAGTTGCCTCAAGGAATGTGGGATCTTAGTTCCTTGACCAGGGATCAAACCCACATCCCCTGCATTGAAAGCAGGATCCTTAACCACTAGGGAAGTCCCCTGAGTAAACTTTCGTTTTAGTTATAGACTAGTTTTGAATTTAAAGAAAAATTGCAAAGACAGAACAGAAAGTTCCCATATACCATGATCCCAGGTCCCCTGCTATCAATATGTTAGTTTGAAACATGAATTGATGCTTTTGAATTGTGGTGTTGGAGAAAGCTCTTGAGAGTCTTTTGGGCTCCAAGGAGATGAAACTAATCAATCCTAAAGGAAATCAACCCTGAATATTCATTGGAAGCACTGATGCTGAAACTGAAGCTCCAATACTTTGGCCAACTGATGTGAAGGACTGACTCATTGGAAAAGACCCTGATGCTGGGAAAGATTGAAGACAGGAGAAAAAGGGGGCAGCAGAGGATGAGATGGTTAGATAGAATCATTGACTCAATGGACGTGAATGTGAGCCAACTCTGGAACGTAGTAAAGGACAGGGAAGCCTTGCGTGCTGCAGTCCATTGGGTTGCAAAGAGTCTGCCACAACTGAGCAACTGAACAACAACAATGAAACATTTGTCACAATTAATGGATTGATATTAATGCATTATTATTCACTAAAGTCCATGTTTTATTCAGATTTCCTTAGTTTCTATCTAATGTCCTTTTTCTGTTGAGGATTCTGTTCAGGGATTACATTGCAATTAGCTGTCGTGCCTTCTGAGTCTCGTCTGAGCCATGACATTCTCTCAGACTTCCCTTGTTTTTGATGACTTTGACAAAATTTGGTAGTACTGATCAGGTATTCTGTAGACCGTTCCTCAGGATTCATCTGATGTTCGTCTCATCACTAGACTCAGCTTATGGGTGTTGGGGAGGAAGATCATAGAGGTCAAGTGCAATGCTCATCACCGTCTATCAGGGGTGTGTACCATCAGGATGGCTTGTCACTGCAGTGCTAACCTTCACCATCTGCTCAAGGTAGGCTGGTCAGGTTTCTCCACTGTGACATCACACGTCCTCTCTCTCTCTTCCAGACTGTGCTCTTTGGAAGGCATTCCCCATTTACAGCCCACACCTGGGGCGTGGGAAGTTGTTATGCCCCGTCTGCTTAATCAGGGAGAATTTACATAAATTATTTGGAATCCTGAATCATGAGAAATTTGTCTATCCTTTATTTATTCCACCACTTATTTATGTCAGTGTGGACTCATGGACATTTATTTTATACTTGGGAATCCAATACTACTTTATTGTGTTACAATTCCCTAATGATAAATGGTACTAAGCATCTTTTCATATACTCACTTGCCCTCCATATATTGTCTTTGGTCTGATGTCTGTTCAGATCTTTTGCTCTTTTTAAGATGGGGTCATCCTACTTTGAGAGCCATCTGGGACCAGAGCCCAGTTGAATGTGTGTGTGTGTGTGTGTTTATATGTGTGTGTGTACAATGACTGGGAAACCCTGCTGACTCGAGATTTCCTCAGCTGTGGCTTCTGAGACTCTCCTTCTAGAAGCTCAGCCCAGCGGATCCTGAGTCAGATCTGACCAGACCAGGGTGGGGTTTGGAGGTAGGCTCTCAGGACTAGACCTCGGTGTGGCTCAGTCAGAACTGTTTGCCTCAGTCTTCAATTTTTTCCACCCCTTGCCAAATGCTTCACAAAATAGACAAAGAACCAGAGTGTTTCACAACCTCAGAACTCCCACTGCCTGTCCCCACCATTTAAAACTAATTTAGGGAGCTTCACAGGACTGAAAATATTCTGGCTTCTAGGCTTTCCTGTTTCATGAAGCCTCAGTCAGGGTGGGTTGGGAAGGCTGTGTGGACACTTCCTTACCTTCAGTGTAATTCTTTACTATTTTTTTAAAAAGGCAGACCTCAGGGCTCTGGAACCTGAGTTTAAAGACACGGAGAAAATCAATTCCAGAGAAATGCCAAGTAGCGCTGCTGCACGACATAGGATTGCTTGTGTTCTTTGATGTTTAGGCCTCTCTGGTAGCTTCTCCGAAGTTTACTTGTTCTGAAGACACTCTTAAAGGCGGAGATCCATCACTGTGGTAATTTACAGACATTAGTTTTTCAAAAGAAAGGGCGCTTTACCTGTCAGCAAATTCGAATTTTGACAAGCCAGCAGATAAAGGCCGCCTGCCTAGTGCAGCTGAAGGCGGCGTGGCCACTAGGGGTCAGACGGTGTCCTGATAAGGGAGGCACAGTTCTGGGGAAAAAGGAGGGGGCGGGGGAGGAGAGGCTAGAGAGGAAGCTGTGTACACGCAGTCCTGGATGGAGCTGAAATCCAGGCGTTGGAAGCTTTAGCAATAAGAGGTGGTGGTGGTTTTTCTAGCTTGAAAGCGGACTCTCTGAAGAGAATCATAGATTTTATGTCTGTCATCTTGCCTACAATTTCTGTTCTCTGCAGAGTTTTGAATATCATTTAATTTCCCCTTCACCAGCCACGACTGGTCATTCCTGGTGGACTTCGGGTGCAGAAAATCAGTGTTCTCTCCATTTCCCCCAACGCATTTGTTCAGGTGACTTCTGGATAAAATGAGGAAAGGTCAAGGAAGAGGAGGGCAGGTTGGGGGAAGGAGTCGGATGGCTCTGAGCCCTGCAGCCTCTGTGAGGAGGAGGGATGAGCGGGCTGGGGATGATGGTGCTGGCTTTCCTCTCACCCAGATCAGAGAGCTCCAAACACCTATGAGCCCCAGGGGCCAGCCGCACTCTCTTCCCACTTGGGGACGGTATCAGGGCTCCCCACAACAGGATACAGCCCCTCTAGATTTTTGTGTCTATGGTACACATAGCACAGGTGGCTACTCAATCTCTCTTTCATCCTGAGCCCCGTGGGCTGCAAAATCCTTCTCATTCTAGTGCTTCGGGCAGTCAAGATGAGCTTCACCTCTGTTCCAGGTCTGGCAGTGCCTACGTGTCAATAACCAGTTTATGTTGAACTTCACAGAACTCTCCTGCCTCTGTGGTTGTGTTGTTTGCAATTCAGACATCTCTGCAAGTTTCTTGAGAGTCTTTCTTCAAATGTGGTCAAGGTCTTTTGCACAATGGCCAAACCTTAGACTAGTTTCAGGCACCGATTGGTTGTAGGCTAAGACGGTTATGCCACATTATTTTGCTAGAAATTTAGTTAAGCCCCTCCATTTTTCCCATGAGTATCTGTCCAGAGTGAAAGTCTGACCTACTAACTAAGATTTACTAAAGAGTGAGGTGACTCCCCTTACCAATGTTCGGAAATGTAAATTAAATAATATGAAACATTTTTTTCCTCATCTAGTGGCAAAAATGAAAATGGGTAATAATCTGTAGAGCTGTTGGGGAGGGAAAACCAGGCCTCCTTATGTCTTGTAGCTAAGAATGCAAGTTGTTGCTATCTTTGAGAAGACACTATAATAATATCCATTAAAATAAGAAAAACATATTATTGCCTCACATCTCATTTTTGGGAATATAGTCTTCTGATATGAAAGTGGGAGAATATATGGAATTTTTCTGGTGGTCCAGTGGCTAAGACACCAAACTCCCAATGCATGAGGTCCAGGTTTCATTCTTGGTCAGGGAACTAGATCCCACATGCTGCAACTAGGAATTTGCCTGCCACAACTGAAGTTCCTGTGTGCTGCTACTAAAGACCTGGTATGATCAGATTTTTTAAAAAGTGGGAGAATGTAATAACTAATCAAGGAAGCTTGCTGCATACTGTTTAGTGATAAAACAAAGCATAATTGAGACACCTCCTGGATGTCCCCTAATAGGATATATTTTGACATAAATATAATATTCATAATTTCAATTAAAGTGAGTATAAATGAATGAATTAGATTTGTATGCATTATTCTAGAGGATATCTATGGTAAATGAGAAAAAGGGAAATTGCGGAGTCTTAAACATAGTATAATTCATTTTTTTTCTTTTCCCTAAAAAATTCAGTTTTTATAAGAACTAAAAATTCAAACTCTCTGAGTAGGAATAAATGTTGGTATACAAGCATGATGAAAATATGGCAGGGCACCCACCAGACTTTTTACTTTTGGGGTTGGGATAAGAGGAGATGTGCCTATACTTGTATGGAGTTAGAGTATTACGAATTTTTTTCTTCTCTCTTTTTTTTTTATTATGTATTTGTTTGCCTGCGTCAGGTCTTAGTTGAAGCAAACGGAATCTTTGTTGCAGTGCATGGGCTCATGGTTGCCGCGTTTGAGGGTTTAGTTACCCCCAGGCATGTGGGATCTTAATTCCCTGACTTGGAATTGAACCTGTGTCCCCCCACATTGCAGGATGGATTCTTAACCATTGGACCACCTGGGAACTCCCATGAATTTTTCTTAAAGGGATTTTATTACTTTTTAAAATTTATTTTATTTATTTGGCTGTGCTGGGTCTTAGTTGCAACATGTGGGATCTATTTCCCTGACCAGGAATTGAACCTGGAACCTCCTGCATTGGGAGCGCAGAGTCTTAGCCAAAGGACTACCAGGGAAGTCCCTTTTTAATGCATTTAAAAAAGAGAATGCATACAAATACATTTAGAATTTTTAAAAAAATCAGAGGAGGAAACATGGCCCCTAAAAAGTTAAGGCCATTGACCAAAATCTTCATAGCTAGTTGATAGCCAAAGCAGGGGTGATGATGCATGTCTGCTGAGCCCAGATTCCCTGTGTTCAATCCCCTGTCCATGCTGCTCTTAGCTGGCAAAACTCCTCGCTGTTCTTTTTATTTGATGTTCTCGCCCCTCCCCTCCTTCTCTATTGAGAGCTGAGCTGAGAAGGAGCAGGTGCTTTTAATTGTAGCCAGATCCTCTGCTGTTCATCCTCTGGCGGACACTTTCCTTTGGACTGGATAAATTAATTTCAATGACCGGGTTAGCTATTGAATGACAATCCCCAGAGTTAAAAGGATTGAGACGGTGACCAAAGAGATATATATTTTCTCATTGTCCAGTCAAGACATTCTCCTTGATCTGACAATTTTTTAGAAGCCTGCATTTTATTTCATTTCCAGCTTGACATAAAAGTGATTGTGTCCTTGGGGGTTATGAGAAATATAATCTCACCTGTGACCTCGCTTTCATACTGTAAGCTCTCTAAAGACTTTATGGAACCTATGCAGTTTAATTTGGGCTTTGCTCAGCTTTCTTTTGGTTAAAGTTCACCCATGGACCCTTTTGAATAGTTCATCATTTAATCCAGGGAGATACTGTTACCTGTCAAATAGGACATATTGCTGTATTAATGATTTTTTTCTTCTTATTCTTGGGAAATCCCCCCCCCAATATTCTTAAATCCCAATGTACAGTCTGGAAATATGCAGCCACAAAGTGTGAATCTGGGCCTGAAGAAATCATGAGGCAGCGTGGTAGGCAGAATAATTTCCCTGCAAAGCAGTCCACATCTCACCCCTGGGATGTGTGACTAAATTGTCTTGCAGGGCAAAAGGGACTTTGTAGCTATGATTTATTTAAGAGTTTTGAGACGGGGAGATTATCCATTATGAAGGCGGGCCTAATATGATAACATAAGTCTTTAAAAGGAGATACCCTTTCCTGACTGTAGTCAGAAGATGGGACTATGGAGGATGATCAAGAGAGATGCAACACTGCTGGCTTTGAAGCTGGAGAAGAGGTCTATGAGCCAAGGAATGCAGGTGGCTTCCTGAAACTGGAAAAGAACACAAAACCATTCTCCTCTAGAACCTCCAGAAGGAGTGTAGCACTGCTGACAGCTTGATTTTGACCTAATGAGAGAGACCCACTTCAAACTTGGAGCAGCATGGTAAGCCAGATATGCTGTAATTGAAAGTTCCACCTCTATTTCCTGCTCTTCTCTCATCTTTTCTCTCCTCCATGTTGAAATGACCTCAGGATGACTTTCTCCATGGTAGCAAGGCGATGATCAGCAGTGACTGGACAGTAAACTTTCTTGTTGTAACTGTGGGTAGGAAAGGAAAGCCTCTCCCTCAAGCAGGAAATAAATGATTCCCTGCAATCTAGTTAGACCAGTTGGATCATAGACACACTGATGGACCAGCCCCAGGAGTGCCAGTCACTAATGATTTAAGCCTGGGTTCCTAAAGCAAAGGGGATAGGTGGTCATGATGGGTGTCCATATGGAAGAGGGAGGAGCCAAGGGAAGAGGGAAAGCAGGGCTAAATCCTTCATTGTAACACATTTGGCTCACCCTGCCTCTCAAAGTCTCGTTAGGTGGAGTGTTATTCATCTAACTATATTCATGAACTGTTGTCTCCTACAGTTCCACATTGTTCTAGCAGGTTAAATTTGGGTTTCTTTCTCTGTTGTTGTTTAGCTGCTAAGTCGTGTTCAACTCTTTTGCAAATGCATGGACTATAGCCCGCCAGGCTCTTCTCTCCATTGAATTTCTCAGGCAAGAATTCTTGAATGGATAGCCAATTCCTTNCAGAACTGTTTGCCTCAGTCTTCAATTTTTTCCACCCCTTGCCAAATGCTTCACAAAATAGACAAAGAACCAGAGTGTTTCACAACCTCAGGACTCCCATTGCCTGTCCCCACCATTTAGAACTAATTTAGGGAGCTTCACAGGACTGAAAATATTCTGGCTTCTAGGCTTTCCTGTTTCATGAAGCCTCAGTCAGGGTGGGTTGGGAAGGCTGTGTGGACACTTCCTTACCTTCAGTGTAATTCTTTACTATTTTTTTAAAAAGGCAGACCTCAGGGCTCTGGAACCTGAGTTTAAAGACACGGAGAAAATCAATTCCAGAGAAATGCCAAGTAGCGCTGCTGCACGACATAGGATTGCTTGTGTTCTTTGATGTTTAGGCCTCTCTGGTAGCTTCTCCGAAGTTTACTTGTTCTGAAGACACTCTTAAAGGCGGAGATCCATCACTGTGGTAATTTACAGACATTAGTTTTTCAAAAGAAAGGGCGCTTTACCTGTCAGCAAATTCGAATTTTGACAAGCCAGCAGATAAAGGCCGCCTGCCTAGTGCAGCTGAAGGCGGCGTGGCCACTAGGGGTCAGACGGTGTCCTGATAAGGGAGGCACAGTTCTGGGGAAAAAGGAGGGGGCGGGGGAGGAGAGGCTAGAGAGGAAGCTGTGTACACGCAGTCCTGGATGGAGCTGAAATCCAGGCGTTGGAAGCTTTAGCAATAAGAGGTGGTGGTGGTTTTTCTAGCTTGAAAGCGGACTCTCTGAAGAGAATCATAGATTTTATGTCTGTCATCTTGCCTACAATTTCTGTTCTCTGCAGAGTTTTGAATATCATTTAATTTCCCCTTCACCAGCCACGACTGGTCATTCCTGGTGGACTTCGGGTGCAGAAAATCAGTGTTCTCTCCATTTCCCCCAACGCATTTGTTCAGGTGACTTCTGGATAAAATGAGGAAAGGTCAAGGAAGAGGAGGGCAGGTTGGGGGAAGGAGTCGGATGGCTCTGAGCCCTGCAGCCTCTGTGAGGAGGAGGGATGAGCGGGCTGGGGATGATGGTGCTGGCTTTCCTCTCACCCAGATCAGAGAGCTCCAAACACCTATGAGCCCCAGGGGCCAGCCGCACTCTCTTCCCACTTGGGGACGGTATCAGGGCTCCCCACAACAGGATACAGCCCCTCTAGATTTTTGTGTCTATGGTACACATAGCACAGGTGGCTACTCAATCTCTCTTTCATCCTGAGCCCCGTGGGCTGCAAAATCCTTCTCATTCTAGTGCTTCGGGCAGTCAAGATGAGCTTCACCTCTGTTCCAGGTCTGGCAGTGCCTACGTGTCAAAAACCAGTTTATGTTGAACTTCACAGAACTCTCCTGCCTCTGTGGTTGTGTTGTTTGCAATTCAGACATCTCTGCAAGTTTCTTGAGAGTCTTTCTTCAAATGTGGTCAAGGTCTTTTGCACAATGGCCAAACCTTAGACTAGTTTCAGGCACCGATTGGTTGTAGGCTAAGACGGTTATGCCACATTATTTTGCTAGAAATTTAGTTAAGCCCCTCCATTTTTCCCATGAGTATCTGTCCAGAGTGAAAGTCTGACCTACTAACTAAGATTTACTAAAGAGTGAGGTGACTCCCCTTACCAATGTTCGGAAATGTAAATTAAATAATATGAAACATTTTTTTCCTCATCTAGTGGCAAAAATGAAAATGGGTAATAATCTGTAGAGCTGTTGGGGAGGGAAAACCAGGCCTCCTTATGTCTTGTAGCTAAGAATGCAAGTTGTTGCTATCTTTGAGAAGACACTATAATAATATCCATTAAAATAAGAAAAACATATTATTGCCTCACATCTCATTTTTGGGAATATAGTCTTCTGATATGAAAGTGGGAGAATATATGGAATTTTTCTGGTGGTCCAGTGGCTAAGACACCAAACTCCCAATGCATGAGGTCCAGGTTTCATTCTTGGTCAGGGAACTAGATCCCACATGCTGCAACTAGGAATTTGCCTGCCACAACTGAAGTTCCTGTGTGCTGCTACTAAAGACCTGGTATGATCAGATTTTTTAAAAAGTGGGAGAATGTAATAACTAATCAAGGAAGCTTGCTGCATACTGTTTAGTGATAAAACAAAGCATAATTGAGACACCTCCTGGATGTCCCCTAATAGGATATATTTTGACATAAATATAATATTCATAATTTCAATTAAAGTGAGTATAAATGAATGAATTAGATTTGTATGCATTATTCTAGAGGATATCTATGGTAAATGAGAAAAAGGGAAATTGTGGAGTCTTAAACATAGTATAATTCATTTTTTTTCTTTTCCCTAAAAAATTCAGTTTTTATAAGAACTAAAAATTCAAACTCTCTGAGTAGGAATAAATGTTGGTATACAAGCATGATGAAAATATGGCAGGGCACCCACCAGACTTTTTACTTTTGGGGTTGGGATAAGAGGAGATGTGCCTATACTTGTATGGAGTTAGAGTATTACGAATTTTTTTCTTCTCTCTTTTTTTTTTATTATGTATTTGTTTGCCTGCGTCAGGTCTTAGTTGAAGCAAACGGAATCTTTGTTGCAGTGCATGGGCTCATGGTTGCCGCGTTTGAGGGTTTAGTTACCCCCAGGCATGTGGGATCTTAATTCCCTGACTTGGAATTGAACCTGTGTCCCCCCACATTGCAGGATGGATTCTTAACCATTGGACCACCTGGGAACTCCCATGAATTTTTCTTAAAGGGATTTTATTACTTTTTAAAATTTATTTTATTTATTTGGCTGTGCTGGGTCTTAGTTGCAACATGTGGGATCTATTTCCCTGACCAGGAATTGAACCTGGAACCTCCTGCATTGGGAGCGCAGAGTCTTAGCCAAAGGACTACCAGGGAAGTCCCTTTTTAATGCATTTAAAAAAGAGAATGCATACAAATACATTTAGAATTTTTAAAAAAATCAGAGGAGGAAACATGGCCCCTAAAAAGTTAAGGCCATTGACCAAAATCTTCATAGCTAGTTGATAGCCAAAGCAGGGGTGATGATGCATGTCTGCTGAGCCCAGATTCCCTGTGTTCAATCCCCTGTCCATGCTGCTCTTAGCTGGCAAAACTCCTCGCTGTTCTTTTTATTTGATGTTCTCGCCCCTCCCCTCCTTCTCTATTGAGAGCTGAGCTGAGAAGGAGCAGGTGCTTTTAATTGTAGCCAGATCCTCTGCTGTTCATCCTCTGGCGGACACTTTCCTTTGGACTGGATAAATTAATTTCCATGACCGGGTTAGCTATTGAATGACAATCCCCAGAGTTAAAAGGATTGAGACGGTGACCAAAGAGATATATATTTTCTCATTGTCCAGTCAAGACATTCTCCTTGATCTGACAATTTTTTAGAAGCCTGCATTTTATTTCATTTCCAGCTTGACATAAAAGTGATTGTGTCCTTGGGGGTTATGAGAAATATAATCTCACCTGTGACCTCGCTTTCATACTGTAAGCTCTCTAAAGACTTTATGGAACCTATGCAGTTTAATTTGGGCTTTGCTCAGCTTTCTTTTGGTTAAAGTTCACCCATGGACCCTTTTGAATAGTTCATCATTTAATCCAGGGAGATACTGTTACCTGTCAAATAGGACATATTGCTGTATTAATGATTTTTTTCTTCTTATTCTTGGGAAATCCCCCCCCCAATATTCTTAAATCCCAATGTACAGTCTGGAAATATGCAGCCACAAAGTGTGAATCTGGGCCTGAAGAAATCATGAGGCAGCGTGGTAGGCAGAATAATTTCCCTGCAAAGCAGTCCACATCTCACCCCTGGGATGTGTGACTAAATTGTCTTGCAGGGCAAAAGGGACTTTGTAGCTATGATTTATTTAAGAGTTTTGAGATGGGGAGATTATCCATTATGAAGGCGGGCCTAATATGATAACATAAGTCTTTAAAAGGAGATACCCTTTCCTGACTGTAGTCAGAAGATGGGACTATGGAGGATGATCAAGAGAGATGCAACACTGCTGGCTTTGAAGCTGGAGAAGAGGTCTATGAGCCAAGGAATGCAGGTGGCTTCCTGAAACTGGAAAAGAACACAAAACCATTCTCCTCTAGAACCTCCAGAAGGAGTGTAGCACTGCTGACAGCTTGATTTTGACCTAATGAGAGAGACCCACTTCAAACTTGGAGCAGCATGGTAAGCCAGATATGCTGTAATTGAAAGTTCCACCTCTATTTCCTGCTCTTCTCTCATCTTTTCTCTCCTCCATGTTGAAATGACCTCAGGATGACTTTCTCCATGGTAGCAAGGCGATGATCAGCAGTGACTGGACAGTAAACTTTCTTGTTGTAACTGTGGGTAGGAAAGGAAAGCCTCTCCCTCAAGCAGGAAATAAATGATTCCCTGCAATCTAGTTAGACCAGTTGGATCATAGACACACTGATGGACCAGCCCCAGGAGTGCCAGTCACTAATGATTTAAGCCTGGGTTCCTAAAGCAAAGGGGATAGGTGGTCATGATGGGTGTCCATATGGAAGAGGGAGGAGCCAAGGGAAGAGGGAAAGCAGGGCTAAATCCTTCATTGTAACACATTTGGCTCACCCTGCCTCTCAAAGTCTCGTTAGGTGGAGTGTTATTCATCTAACTATATTCATGAACTGTTGTCTCCTACAGTTCCACATTGTTCTAGCAGGTTAAATTTGGGTTTCTTTCTCTGTTGTTGTTTAGCTGCTAAGTCGTGTTCAACTCTTTTGCAAATGCATGGACTATAGCCCGCCAGGCTCTTCTCTCCATTGAATTTCTCAGGCAAGAATTCTTGAGTGGATAGCCAATTCCTTCTCCATGGGATCTTCCTGACCCAGGGATTGAACCTGTGTCTCTTGCATTAGCAGGTGGAGTCTTTACTACTGAGCCTCCAGAGAAGCCCTTCTTTCCCTGTTCATTTCAGTTCAGGTCAGGTGCTCAGTCGTGTCTGACTCTTTGTGACCCCATGAACCATAGCACGCCAGGCCTCCCTGTCCATCACCAACTCGCGGAGTCTGCCCAAACCCATGTCCATCGAGTTGGTGATGCCATCCAACCATCTCAGCCTCTGTCGTCCCCTTCTCCTCCTGCCCTCAATCCCTCCCAGCATCAGGGTCTTTTCATATGAGTCAGCTCTTCACATCAGGTGGCCAAAGGATTGGAGTTTCAGCTTCAACATCAGTCCTTCCAATGAACACCCAGGACTGATCTCCTTTAGGATGGACTGGTTGAATCTTCTTGGAGTTCAAGGGACTCTCAAGAGTCTTCTCCAACACCACAGTTCAAAAGCATCAATTTGTCAGCACTCAGCTTTCTTTAGAGTCCAGCTCTCACATCCATACATGACCACTGAAAAAACCATAGCCTTGACTGCTGCTGCTGCTAAGTCGCTTCAGTCGTGTCCGACTCTGTGCAACCCCCTAGACGGCAGCCCACCAGGCTCCCCTGTCCCTGGGATTCTCCAGGCAAGAACACTGGAGCGGGTTGCCATTTCCTTCTCCAATGCATGAATGGGAAAAGTGAAAGTGAAGTCACTCAGTCTTGTCTGACTCTTCACAATCCCATGGACTGTAGCCTACCAGGCTCCTCCATCCATGGGGTTTTCCAGGCAAGAGTACTGGAGTGGGGTGCCATTGCCTTCTCTGAATATGCTGTCTAGGATGGTCATAACTTTCCTTCCAAGGAGTAAGTGTCTTTTAATTTCATGGCTGCAATCACCATCTGCAGTGATTCTGAAGCCCAGAAAAATAAAGTCAGCCACTCTTTCCACTGTTTCCCCATCTATTTGCCATGAAGTGATGGGACTGAATGCCATGATCTTAGTTTTTTGAATGTTGAGCTTTAAGACAACTTTTTCACTCTCCTCTTTCACTTTCATCAAATGAGTCAGCTCTTCACATCAGGTGGCCAAAGTATTGGAGTTTCTTTCCCTGTTCCTTGATGCCAAAAATATTCTGCTAGCTACACACAGGCCGTTCCTTTCTACTCCTTTCTTTCCTGGTACCTACCTGGCTCCTGCAAGCTTTTCAGCTGATGACATTCTGAACCTGACCCAGTAAGACACAGCTTTCCTCCTGAGAACTGGCACCCAGGCCCAGGGCCAGCTGTGCACACGTGCCCAGCACCTCTCCCCAGCCCTGCACTCACAGCTGGCATTGCTAATTGATCCTGGCCCTCCTCCTTGCTGGGTCCACATGTGGCCTCATGATGTTCAGCACCACACTCCAGGCAACCTCTTCCAGCTGATTGGAACTGGCGCAGGGGATGGACCCAATTTGGCACATTAGCGTAACTAGACATCATCTTTTTTTTCTTTTTAAGTAGTTTCTTCGCCTTGTCAGTTCTTATTGAGATAACGACCAATTACAACTCTCAGGCTTCCCTCCCCTGTCTGTCTCCATAGTTCCCTAAGCCTGGGCCTGGCACAGCCTGTACCAGCCTGGACTTCCAGGCCGGTGTACCAGGACTCAGATGAACGTGAAAGTGTTAGTCTCTCAGTTGTGTCTGACTCTTTGTGACCCCATGGACTGGAGCCTGCCAGGCTCCTCTGTCCATGGAATTCTGCAGGCAAGAATACTGGAGTGGGTTGTCATGCTCTTCTCCAGGGGATCATCCTGACCCAGGGATCTAACCCAGATGTTCCTCATTGCAGGTAGATTCATTGCAGGACTCAGATGTTTAGGGTTAAATCTTGTAACACCACTGCTCTGCCATTTTAGTTTAAAATCCTCTTAAAGGACTTCCCTGGTGGTCCAGTGGTTAAGAATCTGCCTTCCAATGCAGGGAATGTGGGTTCGATCCCTGGTTGGGGAGCTAAGATCCTCCATGTGGTGAGGCAACTAAGCCTGCCCACTCTATACGGAGCCTGAGTGCCACAACTAGAGAGCCCCCCATCCAGGAGACACACGCACACACCAGCTGACACACACAATGATGAAAGATCCCATGTGCTGAGATGAAAACCCTGCATGCTGCACCTCAGATGCAACGTGGCCAAATAAATAAATATTTTTAAAAATAAAATCTTCTCTAGGGTCAATTTCCCTACTCTTAGCCTCTTAAATATATTTTTGCAGTATCATTTGTATTTTATAAAGGGAATATAATTCACTAGAATTCCAGACTGGGGTGGGGGGGGGGTAGGTATTGCTCCCAGAGAAGGCAATGGCATCCCACTCCAGTACTCTTGCCTGGAAACTCCCATGGATGGAGGAGCCTGGTAGGCTACAGTCCATGGGGTCGTTGAGTCAGACACGACTGAGCAACTTCACTTTCACTTTTCACTTTCATGCATTGGAGAAGGAAATGGCAACCCACTCTAGTGTTCTTGCCTGGAGAATCCCAGGGACTGGGGAGCCTGTTGGGCTACCGTCTATGGGGTTGCACAGAGTCGGACACGACTGAAGCGACTTAGCAGGTATTGCTCCTTTCAAGAAAAATGATCAGGAAGCACTGTGGCAGGTCCAAGGGGAAGGGTGGTCACTTGTGAAGCTGTATGGCTTTAGGAAGAAGGCAGTGCCTGGGCAGTGGAGCTCAGGGAACGAGAAAACAGGAGAGCAGCTTGTCGTGGGGACCACATGGAGGGCAGTGATGTAATTCCTAACACCTGCTCAGAAGTGGGCTCTCTGTCAATGAAACACATCCAAAGAGGGCTTTTAGAGACTAGCCCTGCTGTCCTGGGCACTATAATTCCCCTTACCTTGCCCCCTCAAAAGACTTTCCGTAGTGACATCTACTTTCTTCTTATTCTATCTACAGGTGACCTAGGGTTTCTTCTGGATGCACCCTACACTGTTCAACCCTAAGATCAGAACATGGAGGCCTGATCTTACTCAGCTTACAGATTATTTTGTGGTGTATTTGAGCCTTCTTATTCTATCTGTTGGAGAAGGAAATGGCAGCCCACTCCAATATTCTTGCCTGGAGACTCCCAGGGACAGAGGAGCCTGGTGGGCTGCCTTCTATGGAGTCGCATAGAGTCAGAGACGACTGAAGCGACTTAGCCACAGCAGCAGCATTTTATCTGTATTTCAGGGGTCATGACTACTTTTGAAGGGTACCAGAATATGCCGCCCCCAAATATACCATGTTGGCATAAGAATTATTTTGAGCTAAAAGCAGTCAGGAACAAGTGAGTAAAGGAAAATCTCTGTTTTCTCCCCCATTTGCCAAAAGTAGGACCTAAATCTGTAAAGGTGTCCCTTCTATCTCTACCATGAAGGACAGAAGTGAGTCACCATCATGGGAGACACTCTAGACAGTTATTAATGACAACCCAGAAACAGCTCCAGAGGAATCTACATAACAAACCTTCCTTTAAGTCCTCACTTTCCATCGGTTCCCCATACATTTACCCTCCTGTAATTTACTGCCCTAGTAACTCGGTCTTTTTTCCTTTGTCTTGTCATTTCTCTAAAAATATATTGTTCTTCTGCTAAGATGTTACATAAGCCTAAGTTCTAGCCACTGTTATGAGTTATACCTATCACCAAATCCTCCTGAATGTATGTACAAATACACATGTTCATTAACTTCTCTGTTTTTCTCTTGTTAACCTGTCTTTTTTTTTTTTTTTTTTTTTTGCAGGGCTGACTCATAAAACCTAGGGAGATAGAAGGGAAAAGTTCCATCTTTCCTCTCCTACACTTTTTTTAAAATGTGACTTTCTTTTAGTTCACTTTGACTTTCTTTTTTTTGTTGGAGTTTGACTTTGAGTTTACTTTTTTCCTACCTTATATTTATTTAATCTCATTTTATTTTACTGCTTTTATTTTTTATTTTTCTCCTCCATTATAGCATAGGTTTTTTCATTTTTATGATTTTTAATGATCTTTTAAATTTCTCCTATTTACTTCTCTTTTTTTTAATGTTAAGTTTCAACCTGTGGCTTACTCAGTGGCAAGCAGGAGATGGTGGCATTAAGGCATCTTGACAATGAAGAATCTTGGAATTAATTCCCCTTGACAGTCTTAACTTTTTCTCCAATAGCCCCATTTAAACTTTGGTCTAAGAATTCAGGAAGCTCACCAACTCCTCCCTAAATGCATGGCATAAAAGTATATCAATCTGGAATGTAATTTCCTTCTCAGATCAAGTACCCTGTTGTCCCTTTATGTGAGAGTCACTTAGGTACGTGGGAGAGAGTTGTGGTCACAAGTGGGAATTCAAGTCATAAGTAAGGAAATAAAAGGAAGAAGCTGGAGCCTTGGAACTGGCCAGCTCACTAGGGCAGAGAAGCAATTGGGAGGTTACCCTGGGCTCAGGGCAGATTCCAGCAATACTGGACAGGACATTAGTTTTATAGCCCTGTGACGAATCCAGGGGCAGAGTACCTGGAGCTGTTTTCTCAGACATGCACTGGCCCAGTGCCTGCCCCCTGGTTTAGCCTTGAACAGAGAAGCCATCAGAGGGGGAATCACCCACTTCCTGCTCAGAGAGGGGCACGTTTCTGTGGAGCGATTCTGCCCTGTCCTTTTCTGCTTTGTCACACGTAGTGGCTTCCCAGAGCTTGAGGAGGAGGGAATGGGGCTTCTTGCAAGTTAGACTCTGCAGATAGTAGCAATGCCTGTGTGTAAAATGCCAATATCTCTTAGAGAGATTAAACAAAACTAAAAGTGGGTGGGGGGAATATCCTTCCTTGAGAATGTACTACTTTGGCTGAAAAACCTTTAACAAGGATTTTCTGCTCTCTGAAATCTTTTTTTTTAAATATTTATTTATTCTATTTATTTTATTTTGGTTGCTCTGGGTCTTAGTTGCAGCATGTGGGATCTAACTCCCTAACCAGAGAGCACGGAGTCTTAGCTTTTGGACCACCAGGGAGGTCCCTGCTCTCTGTAACCTTGACTGACATTACTTGGCACCTTCCAACTTGGTGAATCAACTTGATGAGTTCCCCTCTTTCCCCTCATTGATAAGATATATTTTTTTTCTTCTACTTTTTAATCTTGGCAAGAAGGAATGTTGGCCAAAGGACTAACTTATTATTCAGCTTTTTAAGCTAAGTATTTGTGTAAAAAGGATGTGATCAGAATGATGCGCAAGACTTTTTTGTGCTTTGTCTGCATACTTGCCTCTATTAGGGTGGAGGAATTTCAATTGTTAAGATCGTGGCATCTTGTCCCATCACATCATAGTAAATAGATGGGGAAACAGTGGCTGACTTTATTTTTCTGGGCTCCATGTTGGTGATGGACAGGGAGGCCTGGCATGCTGCGGTTCATGGGGTCACAAAGAGTTGGACACAACTGAGCGATTGAACTAACCTGAGGCTTAGAGCCACTAACAGTGCAACTTGCAGGCCCTGCCTCCGTCCTTGTCTCTGAAGAGGTTTGAGACATATTGTAAATACCTTGAGCCACTGGTAGCTACAGAGAATGAAACTCTGGAACCACCACTTTGTTGCTGGCTATTGCCCATTACAATCAGATTTCTTTCAAAAAAGGGATTCACTTGAGTCTTATTTAAAGCCAGTGGGCCTTCTGTTTGTTACTGCTATCACATTTAATGGAGCTAGAGAGGTGTTTGTAATGCAGTCACTCTGGTCATTTTGAGTATAATGCACTTTTTGAAGATTTGATGAAAGCTAGTCTCTCTCCGGGAAAGTTCGCAAAATGCATGGATATTCGGAATGCTCCCTACAGCTTCAGGCTCTTCCCTGATTATTAAAGCACGTCCTGTGACCTCAGGTTAAGAATCATTAATAAAATATAATTCATTTTGTTAATTGTCCCTCAATAAATTTGGGGAAAATAATTTTAATGACATGGGTAAATGCTCACAGGATAACACTAAATGAAATATGAAACTATATTAGGTATAATCCCGGTTTTGTATATACATGGCTTTATGTGTGTGTAAAGGCTTAAACAAAATTTACCAAATACACCAAATTGTTCACAGTGGAAAAGAAAAAAGAAGAATCATTAATAAAGAATGAGGCTATAAGCACAATGTTGATTTTCTTAGTTTATGTGCTATTTGGGGTTAATCAGAGAGGTGAAAGAGATAAATACATATTAAGACACTGATTACACTGAATTGGATCCTGTGATTGTGGGGGCTAGCTAAGAAAGTGTCATCAACCCCAATGAGGTGTGTCTCCAAAAGTCATATGTTGAAACCCCCAAGATGATGATGGGTTTTGAAGGTGGTTAGGTCATGATAGAGGCTTCCCAGGTGGCACCAGTGGTAAAGAACCCACTTGCTAGTGCAGGAGACATAAGAGACACGGGTTCTATCCCTGGGTTGGAAAGAACCCCTGGAAGAGGGCATGGCAACCCACTCCTGTATTCTTGCCTGGAGAATCCCATGGACAGAGGAGCTCGGTAGGCCACAGTCCCTGGGGTTGCAAAGAGTTGGCCACAACTGAAGTGACTTAGCATGTACACATGCATGTAGATCATGTTAGTGAAGTTCCCATGAACCTTTATTATAACCCTTATAAAAGAGACCCCAGAGACCCCTTTTGTCCCTTCACCATGCAAAAACACAGCAAGAAGATGGCCACTTATGAATCTGGAAGCAAGTTCTCACCAGACATCAAATCTTCTGGTGCCTTGATCTTGGACTTCCCAGCTTCCAGAACTGTGAGATATAAATGTCTGTTGTTTAAGTCAGCCAGTCTGTGATATTTTTGCTACAGCAGCCTAAACAGACTAAGCTAGCAAGTCAGAAATCCTAGGGCAGGCCATCGGGAGTGGTAGACTGGAACTCTTGGGCACAGGGTAAGACATGTCTACAGGTAGAGCATCTTCCAGGAAGCCTTAGCCCTGTTCATAAGGCCTTTCAATTGATGGAATCAAGCCCGCCAAATTATCTAGGGTGATCTCCCTTCCTTAAAATCAAGAGACTGTGGATTTTATTATTATTATTCTAAATTTATTTTATTATTAAAGTATAGTTGATTTACAATGTGTTTCTACTGTGCAGCAAAGTGATTCACATATATATATTCCTTTTCATATTCTTTTCCATTATGATTTATTATAGGATATTGAGTATAGCCTGTGCTAAACGGTCTGACCCTGTTGTTTATCTCTTCCGTGTATAATAGCTTGCATATTCGAACCTCACACTTCCACTCCATGCCTCCCTCCCCCGTCCTGTGGCAACCCTAGGGCTCTGCGCTGTGTCTGTGAGCCTGTTTCTGTGTCATAGGTCGGCTCCTTTCTGTCATGCCTTAGATTCCACGTGTAAGTGATATCATGTGGTATTTGTCTTTCTCTTTTCACGTTACTGCCCTTCGTATGATCACCTCTGGTTGCATCCCTGTTGCTGCAAATGGCATTGTCTCATGCATTGTTATGGCTGGAGTCGTAGTCCACTGTATGTATGTACTACGTCTTCTTTGTTCATTTCTCTCTCAATGGACATTTAGGTTGTTTCCATGTCTTGGCTTTTATAAATATTGACAATGTGTTTTATAAAATCTTTTATTTTCTCTCTCTTTTTTTTTTTCTTTTGGCTTTGCAGCATGACTTGCAGGATCTAGGTTCCCCGATGAGGGATTGAAGCAGGGCCACGGCAGTGAAAACCTGGAATTCTAAGCACTAGGCAAGCAGGGAACTCGCCTGACCATGGATTTTAATCATACCTGCAAACTCTCTTCAAAGTAGTACCCATACTAGTGTTTGATTGAGCAGCTGGAGATTGTAGCCTAGCCAAACTGACACATAAAGCTGACCATCACAAGTATGATGGTATTATCGGTATGTGCAAAAACATCTTTGTTCTCAGAAGATACAGCTTGAAAAAATTAAGGTAAAATGTCATGATGTCAGCAATTTATGCCCACTTGGTTTACAAAATACACTTATGGAGAGAGCAAATGGCAAAAGGTTAATGTAGATGGAGGGTATATGAGGGTTCACTATATTATTATTTCAACTCTTCTGTTTGCCTGAAAGCTTTCAAAATAAAATTCATGAACTAAAGTAGCTCAGATCTCCTGCCTGGCACAGTATCTGCTGGCTCATAACACAGTAAGTGCTGCATGAATTAAATAAAGGGCAGCATTTCACTCACAAAGTTGTCAGCAAGATAATGTGGCTGCTGCTGCTGCTGCGAAGTCACTTCAGTCGTGTCCGACTCTGTGTGACCCCATAGACGGCAGCCCACCAGGCTCCCCCATCCCTGGGATTCTCCAGGCAAGAATACTGGAGTGGGTTGCCATTTCCTTCTCCAATGCATGAAAGAGAAAAGTGAAAGTGAAGTTGCTCAGTCTGTCCGACTGTTAGTGACCCCATGGACTGCAGCCCACCAGGCTACTCCGTCCATTGGATTTTCCAGGCAATAATACTGGGGTGGGGTGCCATTGCCTTCCCCGGATAATGTGACTAGGGCTGTAATAATAAGAAACTTATCCTGATGTTCCTCCATCCTTGTTTAGAATATCCCATTGATAAATAACCAATAGCTAAGACATTTATTGAGGTGAGTGGAGGCTGCATAATGTAGCAGAAGAAATACTAAGATAGGAGTCAGGAATTCTGTGTTAGAACAGCAAGCTGTGTAACTTTGGGCAAATTGCTCACCTACTATGAACCTATTTCCTTGTCTGAAAATGGGGCTTATTATCCCTGCCTTATTCAGGATTGTTCTGAGGGAGAAATTCAGTAACAATTGTGGAAATGCCCTGTAAACAGGAGAGCTGCACAAGGCCTCCCCCTCGCTGTTGCTACATGCAGGATCTAGGCCTGTGTGGTATCACATGTAACATCTCTGTCTTGGGAAGAGCCTTGCAGTTGATGGAGGATCATAGTTTAATTGGCAGCATTTTTTTCTTTCTTAATAATATTTAAAATAATAGTGGTGTCATAGATTTGATAAAATACTGTGGCTGAGTGATCCTGGGCAATGACTTGACACCCTTCAAGCCTCATCTTTTTCCTCTTTGCTTTGGGGATGTGCGTGAGTGCTAAGTCGCTTCAGTCATGTCCAACTCTTTGTGACCCGATGAACTGTAGCCCACCAGGCTTCTCTGTCCATGGGGATTCTCCAGGCAAGAATACTGGTGTGTGTTGCCATTCTCTTCTCCAGGGCATCTTCCCGACCCAGGAATCAAACCTGCATCTCTTACGTCTCCTGGATTGGCAGGCAGGTTCTTTACCACTAGTGCCACCTGGGAAACTTTGGGGGTAAAAGTACTTTTATGGTTGTTATGAAGATTAAATAAGATCAAGAGTGCAAAGCACTTAGTAAGTATTCAATAAATAGCAGTCCTTCATAATACTATGCAAATATGTTATTATTGCTTAGTACAGGATGTATACAGTCTCTAAAGAGCCTGCCTGTAGAATCCACCTGTGCCACCCCATTTTTGAAGAAGAAAATAATACAGCCATATCAAGATTTCTTTGGAAAAAAAATGACCCCAAATGAAATCTAGATGATTGCTTTGCATGTTAGCTCTAAAGAAGTAGATCTGAAAACAGTGTCAGAGCAATAATCTCTTTTTCACTTTCAGTTCCTCCTGGCTGGATGCTGGCAGCATTTTCGCAGCCACACTTCTGGGGACTGCTTGACTCAGGCTGGGACCTGGGGTACTGCAGGTCTCTGTGCATGCAGAGGTTTTGAGAATGTTGAGATCAGCCCTGCCCTGGGCCAGCTGCACTGCAGGCTTCCCTCAACAAAATTCCCAGAGGTTTCTCCCATACTGCTGTAGCCAAGTTCTGAGGCCTCTGGTGTCCAGAAACCGGGGATGGCAAACACATGACCTGCAGTAAAAGCTTTTTTCTGTTGACCTGCAGTGTGAGGATTTAATTTGCATGATTCCTCCTGTGGAGGGAAGCCTGTGAATCGTTCCAGCCCAAGTGGCCCGTGTTAAGTGCTTCCAACCAACAGGCAAAATCAAGACCTGCTGCCAAGGCTCCAGCCTTAGCTTCACAGTGTCTCCTGCGTGGTGTGGGGAGCAACTGGCTGTTAGGATTTCAACATGTGAATTTGAGGGGAAACACATTTAGACCATAGCAGTGGAGGCACTTCAGTTTATTTAGCCAGTTCCCTGTTGAGGACGGGCTGCCTTGGTGGCTCAGATGGTGAAGAAAATGCCAACAGTGAGAGAGACCTGGGTTCAATCCCTGGGTCGAGAATATCTCCTGCAGAAGGAAATGGTAACCCACTCCAGTATTCTTGCCTGGAGAATCCCATGGGACAGAGGAGCCTGGCTGGCTACAGTCCATGGAGTTGTAAAGAATCCGACAAGACTGAGCGGCTCACACACACACACACACACACACACACACACACACTGTTGAGGGACACTGCTGTTTGGCAGGTTTTGTTTTGTTGTTGTTGTTGTTGTTGTTGTTGTTTTTTAGTACGTGTGGTCCAATACATCCTAGGTGGTACACTGGTCATTAAAGGCCAGAGGGTGAGGGGGAAGCCCTAGGAAACCACTTTAGTGATAGAATGAATTTCGCCAGGCATGCACATCGCATAGCTTTGGGTGGTCTTCATTCTGATTGAAGGATTTAATTGCTGTGGGCTGCACGTGTTGTGAAGCACAGTGCTAGAAGCACAAAAGGAAACCAGGCCTTATCGTTGGTACTTTGGAAGCTAATTACAAGGAAGGAGTTAACATGCTGCACTGTTTACGGGCACTTGAATTCTTTCTTATAATGAAGCACCCTGGATTCCTGGAAAGGACACCAGACGCAGAGTGAGAGGAGCAGGATCTAACCCTGAAGAAGAGCAGGTTGCTCAGAGATAAGAGCTGTGGCCGCTATAGCTCCAGGACTGGCCCCCCAAGGTGATGAGATACAGAACGGGATTTTTCTTGGTCTGGGTATTGGTGGCCAGGGCCAAAGTCGAAAACGAAGGTTTCCACAGAGAAAGGTACCAAGGAGCCTCTAAAGATTGGGGCCAATCAGTGGCCAACCCCAATCATTGCCCCCATGCCCGGAAACCGGGCATCTATAGGCCAAAGACAATTGGCAGCAGGTAGGAATGAGGATGAGGGGTGCGGAGCCAGTGGAGAAAGTGAAGTGTTGAAGTTGTGATCCATCAGCTTATGGGGGTGGGATGGTGTTGTGGCTATTTCTGCAACTTTAAAGTCAAGTGAAGGAGTCTCAAGGGGTCATCTGTAAAGGCAAGGGTCCTGCAGGAAGTGTGGTTGGTCACTGTGGTATCTTCTATTACTGCTGTAACACATTGTTACAAATTTAGTAACTTCAAGGGCTTCCCTGGTGACTCAGATGGCAAAGAATCTGCCCGCATCAAACAATGCAAGTTTATGATTTTACAGCTTTGGAAGTCCAATCAATCTCAGCGAGCTAAAGTCAAGGTGTTGGCATGTTCCTTCCCTCACTCTGGCTCCATCATCACATGGCTGTCTTCTGACTTTGACCTTGTTCCCTCTCATTAGGACCCATGTGATTACCTTGGATCTACCTGCATAACCCAAGATAATCTCACCATCTCAGGATCCTTCGTTGAACTACATCTGCAAAATCAAAGAGATCTACTTACCATGTAAGGAAACATATTCACTGGTTCCACCGACATGCACATCTTAGGAAGCCAGTATTCAGCCAATCACAACCATGGTTCTTTGATTGGAAAACAACTTGGGCACTAGACTTATTGAACTGCCTCCCACCTATGTGATTAGGGCAAAAGAGAATTGGAGAGGGATGTGGAACTGAGGGGGTTGGCCACGGGGTAGACATCACTGACTAGTTCATAAGGATGTGAGAGTTCCCCAGGCATCCAGAGAGCGGCCCACTTGGGGAAGGGGACCCCGGGTGAAAGGAACTCTGGGCAGGATTACCAGCTGCAGAAACTGAAGGACTGGGATTGGGTGAAGTAGGCTGAGAGCCAGGTCTCCTAAATCTATGTGGGAGCAGGAGAGAGGATAGACCACCACCTCTCCTCATGTTGGCCCCTGCAGTCACAGCTTGGTTATTTGGAAAACACTGCATCAAACATAAGATGGGGAGGTATAAACCACATGGGCCTTTAATAACTTTTGATAACCAGAAAACCAGGTCTGCCCAAGATGCTGTGCTAGCCAGAAGGTAAATAAGAGTCAACAGTTTGACAGTTGGGGTTCAGTGATGAAAGAAGAAAAACTACAGCTATTTCATGTTTGTGTTACCAAGTCAGGGAAAGCTCTTCAATTAAACCCGTTATATTTCTTCATATCAGAGGTGGGAGTCCAAGGAGAGAAGGAAGAATCTTGGAAAGACACAGCAGATATCTTGAGTGCCGCTTGCAACACCCCAAGAATGAACATTTTCCCCCTGAGCCCACACTTGTCTTAGTTATGTGTGGTTATCTGTGTAGAAAATTGAGGGCAGGAGGAGAGGGTGGCAACAGAGGATTAGATAGTTGGATGGCATCATCAACCTGATGGACATGAGTTTGAGCAAACTCCGAGAGATGGTGATGACAGGGAAGCCTGGCGTGCTGCAGTCCATGGGGTCGCAAAGAGTCAGACATGACTTAGGGACTGAACAACAGCAGTCTTTGTGGTTGAATAGTATGGAGGCCCATTTTAAGCTGAGTTAGAGGAAAGGATTTTCAACATAGCAGTACTCAAGTAAACTGCTTGAATGGTGGTTTTTCTGGAGTGAACCACAACTCAGCCTCGAACTTGCCTGGAGAGAGGCACCTGAAGATGATATGTCAACATCTAGCACCCTGACCTCATATTCTATTCCTGCAACTCTGTGGTGGGCTGCAGTCCGTGGGGTCGCTAACAGTCGGACAGACTGAGCGACTTCACTTTCACTTTTCTCTTTCATGCATTGGAGAAGGAAATGGCAACCCACTCCAGTATTCTTGCCTGGAGAGTCCCAGGGATGGGGGAGCCTGGTGGGCTGCCGACTATGGGGTCACACAGAGTCGGACATGACTGAGGTGACTTAGCAGCAGCAGCAGTGCTCTATGGGAGGCAGTGGAGCCAGGGCAGTTAGGAGGGCCAATAACCACAGGTTCTCATCCTAGTTTTATCACTAGCAGGTATGTGACTTTGACTGAGTTTCTGAATCTTTTATGCCAACATACCTAACCCAGAGTAGGTTTCCATTTCTTTCTCCAGTGGATCTTTTAATCCCTGGGTCGGGAAGATCTCCTGGAGAGGAAATGGCAACCAACTCCAGTATTCTTGCCTGGAAAATTCCATGAATAGAGAAACCTGGAGGGTGGGTTACAGTCCATGAGGTCGCAAAGAGTCGGACATGACTGAACATGCACACACATCCCTAACTCAGATAAGCAAACACAATCTTTCTTGGTAGATTTTTGGCATTCTTCAGTATTTGCAGTGGTGGGGGCCCATTCCGTGAACTTTTGCAGCTCCACTATTGAGTTTCAAGAAAGAAAAGTCTCAGGCTGAGTACTGCTACACATAGACATCTATTAGCAAGTAGGTACAGGACATGCATCGTCCCAGTTCGTAAGCTTGGTGGAAGCCCGGCTATTGATTCCCTATAGAACCCCCCCTGCATAAAAGTCACCTCGGAGGCCAGTGCAGCTATAGTTCAGCAGGATTCTGTGAGCTGTTTTGTTGGAGTCAGGAAACCAACAAAACCCTGGAATCACCAGGTACACTTAGGACCTTTTACAAATGCTGATCAGCCTTGGGGATCATTGATAAGGGTTAAGTTTCTTATGTACCACTGATGCCAGTAGCTCTTGAAATTATGTTTTTCATCTATGTAGGTTGAACCAGCTATTTGACCAACGGAAACTCATGTTTAATATCCATTAGGCTAATGAAAAAGCTTCAAGTGCTAGTGAGAGATAAAAACAGCTGAGGAGCTTATAGCAGCTTTCTCTGGAGTGGGGCCTTCTGATTAAATGCCAGCAAACCACCCCTGGAGTGTATATTCCTGATTAGGGCATGACTGTCATAAAGGTGTAGGCCAAACAAACTAGTACACATATTTATAGCACACTGTTTATGATGAAATATTTTAAAGCAAGCTACAGATGACATGAGACCTCTCACATCCTGGCTTCCTATTCTGTATAATGAGGGTAATGACACCTACCTCACACAGTTGTCACCAGACTAATAAATTAAGAGAAAGCTTAGTATGTGGTTTAGTCATTCAGCTGTGTCCAACTCTTGCAGCCCCATGCACTGTACCCCTCCAGGTTCCTGTGTCCATGGGCTTTTCCAGGCAAGAATACTGGAGTGGGTAGCCACTTCCTTCTCCAGGGGATCTTCCTGACCCAGGGATCGAACCCCCATCTCCTGTGTTGCAGGCGGTCTCCTGCATTGCAGGCAGATTTCTTTACCACCTGGGCGACCAGGGGAGCTCAAAGCTTAGTATATTGCCTGGTAAATACTAGCAGCTCAGAAAGTGTTAGCTGATATTCTTATTTCTTGCCTAGATACAGCCAAGCAAACTTTTTTGAGAAATTATGTATCCTATTGAACACTTCCAAGTTGACATCTAAAAATTTTCATTACAGACATACATAATAGCAAAGAATTTAATTTCTGACATGTAGCAATTATTACAATTTTAAATTAAAACTGATATATCAATCTTTTAAATATATAAATGGAATCTAAATACAATGCTTGGGTGCCAGCTCTCCTGATTTTAAAAACACACAAGCAAACTTTTCTTTCCTGTGAAAACTCTTCTGTGATAAAGTAGGACATTTTATTTCTTTACTTTTTCTTCTTGAACTTGCATTTCCATTTCACTTACCCTACAAAATTTTCTTCTAACGTAATATATTGAAAGTCTCTTACTGATTGGGCTGTTGAGTTTTTGCAACAAATGTATGTATATAAATAAAAGTTTTATAATTCATTTTATTTCCTGTTACCTTAAGGCTCCAAATGTTAGAAATATTTAGTTTTGGTTACCATCACAGTTATTTTTGTGTGTGTGAGGAGTTGATCAGAATTACATAAACTATGATACATTTTGATAAACCTGTGCCAAAGAAAAAAATAAGGTTGTATTAGAAATAAACTTAATAAGATGATTTTTAAAAATTTATGTATCTGGATGAATATTGTTTATTTCTAGAATGAGACAAGGTTTAGCATCAAATACCTTTCTATTTTTATTTTTCTTGATAATGAAGAATGAGAACATTTATTCACATATATAAAAAGTTAGGAATGGAAAGAGTCTTGCTCCAGCAATGACATTTCATTCCTTGAACTCTGTGTATTTTAAGAGGTATTATAGCAATCCCTGAGAATTAACTTGGAAGGTGTATTACAAAAGCAGTGACGCCGTTGTTTAGATCAGGTGGACCTGGTAGAACTGATTTGTTCGTTCCACCTGGGCAAGGCAGCACAGTTAGCTGAAGTGTTTGCTGAGGGCAACTGCAGAAGAAAAGAACTAAAAACTCATGCTCAGTTGAAAAAATGTAACATGGGAATTTCTTTCTTATTCTGATAAGTGTCAACCAAGTATTTTTGTTTTTCTTTCCTTATTATCCTTTTATCACATTTTAAAATGTGTCAATAGTATTTAGCTTTACATCTCAGTATGTGAGTTGGATTCCCTAGTGGCTCAGACGGTAAAGTGTCTGCCTGAAATGCGGGAGAGTATTCTGATAAGTGTCAACCAAGTATTTTTGTTTTTCTTTCCTTATTATCCTTTTATCACATTTTAAAATGTGTCAATAGTATTTAGCTTTACATCTCAGTATGTGAGTTGGATTCCCTAGTGGCTCAGACGGTAAAGTGTCTGCCTGAAATGCGGGAGAGCCAGGTTCCATCCCTGGGTTGGGAAGATCCCCTGGAGAAGGAAATGGCAACCCACTCCAGTACTCTTGCCTAGAAAATTCCATGGATGGAGGAGCCTGGTGGGCTACAGTCCATGGGGTTGCAAAGAATCGGACACGACTGAGCGACTTCACTTCACCTTCTTTCAAAAGGGGTGTGTGAATCAGCTAGAAGAGTGAACATCACCCACAAACAAAGGACTTTGTGTCTTCTCTTGGAGAAAGGATCAGTGGGATTTTGGTGTGTGGGATAGTTGTATGATGTTAGGCAAACACATGGCTTTGCTTTGGCCTTTAGAGATTGAGTTTGTTTAAGGACACACGTGTTGGTGCACAGTTGACGGGGCATGGATTGCATGGCTTTGAAGCGTGTCAATTTGGCCAGGCCGAAAAACATCACCTAGAATCCCCTTTTGTATATACGTTTCCTCGTTAGGGTGCACTGCCCGGGGGGTCCTGCAAGGGCACGGGGTGGGGGGTGGTGACTTGGAGGGCGAAGGTGAAGCAGCCGCCATATTGCAGCTCATACAAGCGGTCGTTATCTGCTGGTTCAGCTCGCTGGCAAGAGGCTGCAGCTGGGTCTGCTTTAGCTCTTCTGACTCCCAGGCAGGGAGATGGGTTCACTTCCATGGAGAAAGGCCCTGGCTTCTGCAGGACACCACTGTGAGAGGTTTCGGTCTGCCTTTGTGGGCCCCAGCTTGTTCCTGGTCTCCCCAGCGGCATCCATCTTCCCTTCCTGATTTCCTGTCCGGCGTCAGTCGGTAAGACAAACCCTAACTGTGACAGTTAACTTTCTGAGTCAGTTTAGCTCAGCTAAGTAATGCCCAGGTAGCTGGGAAATGATGATTTCCCTGAAGTGGGGTTGGGGGTGGGGAGTCTGTGGTTTCTGGAAGAGATTAGAATTAGTGAACTGAGGAAAGCAGCCGGCCCTCCCCTCTGGGGACTGGTGTCATCTAATCCACTGAGGGCCTGAATAAAACACAAAAGTGGCAGGAGGGTGAACTCACTGTCTTTACTCAGAGCTGAACCATTCACCTTCCCCTGCCCTGGGAATTTGGTGCTCCTGGTTCTCAGGTTTTCTGATTTAGGTTAGGATTCATACCATTAGCCCTTGATGGAGAAGGAAATGGCAACCCACTCCTGTCAAGCAACTTAGGAGCAGCAGCAGCAGCAGCCCTTGATACTCAGGTCTTTGGACTCAGGCTAGATACCACCACCAGGCTTCCTGTTTCTCCATTTTGTAAGTGGAAGTTGTGGGTGATTTCTCAGGCTCCGGAACTGCACGAGCTAATTCTTATAATAAATCTCCTTTTATCTATAATATGTCTGCATCTATTCTGTTGGTTCTGTTTCCCTGGAGACCTCGAATACATTCATAGAGACTACTTAACCAGCTCCCCAAATTGCATGGGGTCCAATTCCTGTAACAAACCCCATTTTAGTGGTTCTGTTTCTTTGACAGAACCCTGACTGTTGTAGTAGGTTATAAAAATGAATTAAAACCAATATGCTATTTTAAAAACTTTGCAATAAGGCAATGCAATTTGTGGCTCGCCAGTATTTTTATATTTTAAATAAGAGATTTATAATAGTAAACATTTTATAAAATGAAATAAATGAGATTTTACTCTAAAAGTTTCATGATATGTAATAAAATATGTTTTGAGTAGACTGTTAACAATACACACTGAATCTCAGAAAATGTTACCGATATGTTCATTCCATTGTATCTTGAAAGTGAAAGTCACTCAGTTGTGTCCGACTCTTTGTGACCCCATGGACTATATAGTCCATGGAATTCTCCAGGCCAGAATACTGGAGTGGGTAGCCGTTCCCTTCTTCAGGGGATCTTCCCAACCCAGGGATTGAACCCAGATCTCCAGCATTTCAGGCAGATTCTTTACCAGCTGAGCCACCAGCAATCTGAAAAATATTGTTATTACATTTAAAAGAATCAGCATCACTAATCTTTACTGTTTTGGCTGCTCAAAGTTGCTTTTCTTTCCAGCTAATGACAAGTTTTAGGCATGATTATTGATAACAGCAGGAAATATTTCCTTGTGTTTAAATAAATGAAAAGAAGTTATTTTTTAGTACTAAGGATTGCTGATTGATGCTCTCTTTGCTGTCATGAAAATCTCCCTTGGATGATTCATCCTTTGAAAATGGGCTGAAAAAAATGGACAAGCGATATAAACTAACAGTTCACAGAAGAATCGCAAATTGCTTCTATTCATAAGGAGAAATGTTTAGGTATAAGAGAAATGCAAAGTGCACCAAGAGAAACAGAACTCATTGAGATGTGAGGAGCAGAGGCCTGGGAGTGTTGGGTTCATAGGTGAGATTCTGAGCTGGAGATTCAGGGAAGAGGGAGGAACACTGGCCCTCAAGTGGCAGCTATGTGTAAAGAGGACACCTCCTCTAGGTGCTAGCTATGTGGGGGAGAGAGCAGCTACATCTTGAGATGGAGGAAGACTAAACTCAGGACAGAAAAATAAAAATGAAAACCAAACTGCCAAGATGCAAAAGTGACCAAAAAATGTTAAGACTTTGACAATTCTGTTGACAAAACCATGGGAACAGAAATTCTTTTATATTGCTGGGGGGAATGCAAAATGGTACAACCCCTATGAAAGGAATTTGACAAAATTTGGTAATATTATATATACACTTACCTATGATCCCAGAAAACCATTTTAAAGATTGACTGGCAAAGATACAAAATGATAAACATACAAAGACTCATCTCACTGTAGCACCAGACTCTGAGTGCAAATGGGAAGAATGAAAAAGCTAACAAATAAAGGGAGAGTTGAATAACTATGGTAGACACACAATGGAATACTAGATAGCAATAAAAAGGAAGGGAGTTCTACAGGACAAACAGCCCATTTCTTTCAATAAGTGTCAGGAATAAAAAAGGAGAAATGGAAACTGTTGGTGGCGCAGACAGTAAAGCGTCTGTCTACAATGCAGGAGACCTGGATTCGATCCCTGGGTTGGGAAGATCCCCTGGAGAAGGAAATGGCAATCCACTCCAGGACTATTGCCTGGAAAATCCCATGGACAGAGGAACGTGGTAGGCTACAGTCCATGGGGTCACAAAGAGTCGGACACGATTGAGCGACCTCACTTCACTATAGGTTAAAATAGATTAGATGTGGTCTAATATGATGCATGAATTTTGTTTGAATCCTAATTTCAACAAATCAAATGGAAAAAAGTAATTTTTAAGATAATTAGGAAAATTTCAAATATGGCATAGGTATTAAAGGATCATTTTTGTTAGCTGTGATAATGACATTGTGGTTATATTTAGGGAGAGGTATCAAAAGATGTATCTACTGAGATATGTACAGAAATAGCTATCAGTAATATGATCTGTAAGGTATAGTGTTTGCTTTAAAATATTCCTTTCCCACTAATAATAAAATGTGTGTGTGTGTCTTTGTGTGTGTATGTAGGGAAATATATGAAACAAGAGTGGAAAGATGCTGATTATTGTTGAAGCTGGATGATGGGTACTTGGCTTATCACACTATTCTATTTTTGTACATGTTTGGAAATTTCCATAATAAGTTAACTATTTTCAAATTCAAGAAAAGAGAGTGTTGCTAAATAAAATTTGTTTTTCCCACCCTCTACTTGATCATATACTTTAATACACAATGTCCCAATACAAGCCAAAATACTCAATTGCATTTCAGAATGGTAGTTTTATTTAACAGAATTCCTAACCCAGTGGCTTTCACTGTTCTGAATCTCATGCACCCCAACAGCAGCTGGCCTGTTTAAAGGTTGAGCTTTGCTTTTAGCTTTAGAGGTATACAAGACAGAGAAGTAGGGGGATTATTGGTTCCAGATTAATTAACAAAGACATTCTTTTATTTATTTTTAAAAAAGCTTTTCATTTTATATTAGTAGCTGGTTAACAATGTTGTAATAGTTTGACATGAACAGGAAGGGACACAGACATATATGTATACGTATCCATTCTCCCCCAAACTCCCCTGCCATCTAGGCTGCCACATAACATTGAGCAGAATTCCAGGTACAATACAGTAGCTCCTTGTTGGTTGGTTATCCGTTCTAGATAGAGCAGTGTGTACATGTCCATCCCAAACTCCCTAGTTATCTCCCCATCCATCCCCCTGACAATCATAAGTTCATTCTCTAAGTCTGTAAGTCTCTTTCTGTTTTGTAAATTAATTTGTATCATTTTTTTAGATTCCACATATGAAGGATGTCATATGATATTTCTGCTCTCTGTCTGACTTAGTTCACACAGATAACAATCTCTAGATCCACCCAAATGGCGTTATTTCACTCCTTTTAATGGCTAGGTAATATTCCATTATGTGTATGTACCACATCTTCTTTATCTATTTCTCTGTCAAGGACATTTAGGTTGTCTCGATGTCTTGGCTATTGTGAACAGAATACACTCTTTATATCTTCAAAGGTTTTTATACACTGGGGAACAACACAGCCATAAGATTTGGAGTAGATGATGGCTTAGTGTGGGAGAAAGGCTATTTTGATGCAGCCCTTCTCCTAGGTGGGTGGGTTTTAGCAGAGTACATAAGCAAGCACAAGGTCTAGAAATCAGGCGCCTTAAAATAATCCCTGCACTAGCTTCTCTGCAGAGGTCTTTGTTTATCCACAAAGGTCCACGCACTCATGTGAAGACTGCTCATCTTAGTTTGGCATGGGTCCTCAGCATCCCCTGACATTCTGCTTCTCTGGCAGGTCTTGGCATAGGGTGGCAGTTTGTGCCCTGTACAAAGGTGCCAGAGCGCTAGAGTAGGGAGGAAGTCCAGCCCCATACTTGCCAAACCTGCAGTCTGGCAAGGAAGGGCCTTCATGTAACTCATCCTCTGGGGAGTTTTCTGTGTCTTGCACAGAGGTGAAATCTGTGCTAATGGAAACCCAGACCCTGGGGGTTCATCCCTGACCTTATTCCAGTTCCATCACCTTCTCAATATCAGATCTTTAGGTTTCTGCTGGTAGGAATTTTGAATCATCTGTCCTTTGAGGTTTCAGTGGCTTTGTGTTGACTGTAGAAAGAGGGATCTTTCTTGTATCATTCACTCAGTAGTATTTAGAGGACAGCAAATCTTGGGAGTCTCAGGGAAACACAGACTCTAAAGTTATCTTCATCTTATCCTCCCTTTTCTCCTTTAAACTCTTACGCCCTCATTGCAAACTCAGATGCTTTCAGCATCTTGAAAATTATACAGAGATCCTTTTAACAACTTGGATATACAATGCTTGCTACAGAAATATCTTTAGAATAACATTTTCCTGATTATAAGAATTATATATGTTCATCATAAAAATTGGAGATTTTCTGAATAAGACAAAAAACTATACCATGCAGAATAAGTATTAACATTTTGGTGTTTTCTAATTATCTACTCTTCACATGTAGATGTCTATGTAAGTCTATTTGACGATGTTAGGAATTACCTGTATTAACAGTTTTACATCTTGCTTTTTCATTTATTTTTTTAGCTGTGCCCACTCTTAGTTGCAGCATGCAGGACTTATTTCCCTGACCAGAGATTGAACCCAGACCCTCTGCATTAGGTGAATGGAGTCTTAACCACTAGACCACCAGGGAAGTCCCTAAACAATTAAAAAAAATAATTAAAGGATGTACTAGGAAAGACACTGTGCAAGGCTGTAGGGTGTACATTGCGTATGTGTGTGTATGAACTTATATATGCACGACTATATTATTCAGATTGTTTCCAAAAGTAAAGAGGTAATAGATATTATCTCTGCTCTCCTAGACTTTCCAATCTAGTAGAAGAAATAATACATATACGTAATCAGCTTCAATACAGTGGCAGCATATAATAAATCATGAATTCCTCAGAGATAATTTGGGGATGGGATGAATCTACATATTCATATTCTGGGCATTTTTCTATTCTAGTGGCTGACACTGAGGAACTCTAACAATAATCCTAGCTTCTCCTCCTCTGTGAATGAACAGTTTTTGCTTTTCAAACATAGAAATCATGGAAAAGTTTGGTGAACACAGGACAAAGGGATGCTGAAATCAACAGAATTCGTCTCCTTTTCATCGTTCCCCACCTCTGAAAGGTGATTCTGCCAAGGCTCTGTTTTGTCAGAGGCAGTTAAAGTCCTGGGCAGCTCCGTCACCGGTCTCTGGAATGTTCTGAGGGTGAGGAGTGGGTGTGACATTCAAAGAGTAAGAAGAGACTTTGTTTCTCCCTCCTTGGTGTGCCATGGGAAAACACTAATTTAGAATAATTAAGAGTAAGTAATGGAGAAGGCATAATGGGATGCTAGCCGTGCATGTGACACAACAGGAGATTGCCCCTGCTAATGAGGAGAAAAGACCCGGTCTCGGGCACTTCAGAGACTCAACAGTGAATTCTCATCTAAAAAGTGAGACTCACAGATAGGAGCGGACTGGGAGAACAGATGGAGCGGACTGGGAGAACAGATGTGAGCCTACCGTGGGTGAATGTATCGTTTTCAGAGGCAAAGAGTTCCTAGCCTGTCTCCTGGTGTGTTTCATGTAATTTTCTTCTTCTTTTGTGCCTCATCCCTGTTATTTACAAAAGATATCACCCAGAGACAAGGGGTCACCTATGCCTTTGTAGTGGAGGCTCTGCAGACCTAACTGGCTACCCTTCCAGAAAATAGAGGTGATATTCTAGTGCTTTTTATGGTCTTTCTGGGGAAGTTTATAAGATGTTGGTAAATTTGCTTACACTCACTACTCATGGGAAAATCCCATTAAATCTTGGTTCAGGGTTAATTTGGGAAAGAGAGCCTTCCCCTCACCTTCCAACAAAGATTTGCGTATGTTATTCTCCCTTAGTGCAGATATGCAGATATTTTATAAGAAGCTGTGCAGACTTTATTTGGGATTATTTATTTAAGGAAAGGGCTTCCCTGGTGGCTCAGATGGTAAAGAATCTGCCTGCAATGCAGGAGACCTGGGTTCAATCCCTGGGTCAGGAAGAGCCCCCAGAGAAGGGAATGGAAATCCATTCCAATATTCTTGCCTGGGGGATTCCATGAACAGAGGACCCTGATGGGCTACAGTCCATGGGGTTGCAAAGATTCGGACACGACTAAGTGACTAACACACACATTTGAGGAAAAGAACCATAATTTTGTTGGCATTCACCATTAATTTTTTTTGGCTGCACCACACAGCATGTGGGATCTTAGTTTCCAGATCAGGGATTGAACTCACACCCACTGCATTGGAAGCACAGTCTTAACCACTGGACAGCCAGGGAAGTCAGCATTCACAATTTTTGCAGGGAGAAAAGTCATCACATGGCAGAGGCTGGACCATCCAGTATCAGGTGGAGAAATTTCAGAGAAAGCCCCCACTGGACCACCCTGTGACCAGAGCCCTGTTGAGAGCTCAGATACGATTGGGTTGTCTAAAGGATATAAACAACTGGGCCAAACCCTGAGTATTTTTTGGATATGCTTGCATGGAAAAATCAGACTAAGAAAACAAGTCAGATTCTATCTTGAGAAGAGCTTTAGTGATTTACCCCCACCTATTAGGGAGGCCCCTATAATGACTTCAACCTGTTCAGGTGGAAAATTATATTCTTGGTCATCTGACCCTGGAGATTTTTCTTAGCAAGACAGGAAGTGGATTCAGGCTGTTACTAATGTGGCAAAAGCCCTGAAAGTTTTCTTTCAGAGAGACAAGGCAGTGAGGCTCTGCCTGAAGGTGTGGTGAATTGTTGTTACCAGATTGGTCCTCTGTTTGTACTACTTGGTCCACTCGTTTTCACCATGTACAATTCACACACACGCAAACTTGCCCCAGGGTGCAGTGTGTAGAGTAATGCTTTCCTTTGGGCAAAGCAGAGATTCATTGAGAAAGGAGGCCTGGCCCCTTGTATTCCCTGTGTCCCTCTGCTGGCAGATTGAGCTCTTGGAAGGCAGGAATCTTTCTGACCCTGTTAACTTCCTGCTTAAAATCCCTTAGGCTTGCGGAAAATACCCAAACTCTTTGATGATCTGGTCACAGACTATCCCTCTAGCCTCTGCTCTGATGACTCCTCACTCCGCGGTTTGGGTGCCAGTCATTCCTAACCACGTTTTTCTTTAAGGTAACATTCACTGAGCTTGTTCTGTACTACAGAGTCTAACGTGGTGCTAAGGATTTTTACATGGGTTTTCTCATTTAGTCCTGATGACACCTCTAGGAGGCAGACACACGGAGATTACAGTGACCTAATGTTCCTTTTCTAACTCAATGAAACTAAGCCATGCCCATGGGGCCACCCAAAACAGGTGGGTCATGGTGGAGAGGGCTGACAGAACGTGGTCCACTGGTGAAGGGAATGGCAAACCACTTCAGTATTCTTGCCTTGAGAACCCCATGAACAGTATGAAAAGGCAAAATGATAGGATAATGAAAGAGGAACTCCCCAGGTCAATAGGTACCCAATATGCTACTGGAGATCAGTGGAGAAATAACTCCAGAAAGAATGAAGGGATGGAGCCAAAGCAAAAACAATACCCAGTTGTGGATGTGACTGGCGATAGAAGCAAGGTCTGATGCTGTAAAGAGCAATATTGCATAGGAACCTGGAATGTCAGG
>SJYX01023058.1:136717-155938 GCA_006410675.1 Oreotragus oreotragus | reverse complement strand
TGTGATATTTTTCAGTCTCCCTTGTCACTAGGCTAACAGCTTATTTTAGGTAAGAACCACGTCTTTTATCTCCATAGCCCTACTCAGAGTTCCCACAACTTAGAACGTCGTAAGTATATAGTAAGGCAGTTTTGTTTTTTGTTTTAGGCAATGAATGCATGATGTATACCTTTTCCTCACCTAACAGTCTGGATATAAGGATCCAGGGCTGGGCAGCAGCACCAGAGTGAAGGGCTACGGTCTCTGTGTATCTTTTTGATCCACTCTCCTGTTCTCATCCACGTGGCCTACATGGACTGTCTCCACCTGGTTCACCTGCGTTCAAACCAGTGGGGAGGGAGAAAGGGATAAAGGGACCCTCACTCTTTACTTTCAAGGGCCCAAATTGGTATTTGCACTACTGACCTGGGCTCACATACCATTGGCCGGAACTGAATGATGCAGCTGTACCTTGCTGCAGGGGAGCCTGGGAAATATATTCAGAGAGGTCATCTGCCTGGATGAAAACTATTAGCGTGGGCCTTACCTGGTGGTCCAGTGGCTGAGACCCCATGTTCCCAATGCAGGGGACCCAGTTTTGTCCTGTATACTGCAACTAAAAGTCCCACATGCTGCACTTGAGACCTGGCAGAGCCAAATAAGTAAATATTTGAAAAAAAAAAAAACAAAACCTATTAGTAAAACTACTACTATAGAGAGAGGGAAATGAATATTTGGCGATAATTATTTCTGTCACAGTGAACAAGAATTTTAAAATCACTGGAGAGTTTATCATGAACATGTTAAGTTAAAACAACACTTGGAGTACCAAATTTTTAGTTTACTAAATATATAGACCGTTGTTTGCTGTACAGTCACTAAGTTGTGTCCAACTCTTTGTGACCCTGTGGACTGCAGCACGCCAGCCTTCCCTGTTCATCACTATCTCCCAGAGTTAATCAGTGATGCCATCCAACCATCTCATCCTTTGTTACCCCCTTCTCCTTTTGCCCTCAATCTTTCCCAGCATCAGGGTCTTTTCCAATGAGTCAGCTTTTTGCATCAGGTGGCTAAAGTATTGGAGCTTCAACTTCAGCATCAGTCCTTCCAACGAATATTCAGGACTGATTTCCTTTAGGATTGACTGGTNCCTTTGTTACCCCCTTCTCCTTTTGCCCTCAATCTTTCCCAGCATCAGGGTCTTTTCCAATGAGTCAGCTTTTTGCATCAGGTGGCTAAAGTATTGGAGCTTCAACTTCAGCATCAGTCCTTCCAACGAATATTCAGGACTGATTTCCTTTAGGATTGACTGGTTTGATCCCTTGCAGTCCAAAGGATTCTCAGAATCTTCTCCAGCACCACAGTTCAAAAGCATCGATTCTTCGGTGCTCAGCTTTCTTTATTGTCCATATCTCACATCACTGCATGACTACTAGAAAAACCATAACTTTGACTATATGGACTCTAAGACCTTCAGTGATTCTCTGGTTGGAATCGTTGGTCAGCGTATGTACTGTTAAGTGTATCAATTTAGTGGAACCACGGAGGAGTGGCCTGTTGGGGAAGGTTTCCTGGAGGAGGAGCATCTGACCTGATATTTGAGACACTTGTAGGAGTTAGCCAGGTGATGAGCAAACCGTGTCTGCAGGTCCAGCAGCTGCCGTGGTGACCAGCTATGCCACCCTTCCCCTCCCACTCACAACTTCATACTTGATCCTCAGACTTCTTGCCTCCTTGCTGACAAGGAGGCATGGGAAGTTATGAAGCCCCCATACATACACAGCCAGAAGTGCAGGGCAGATAATGCTCCCCACCGGAGTGGACCTTTAACCTGAGGTGAGGGCTGCCGGACACATTTTTGTCCCTTTCTTGCCCAGGTGAACTGCCCTGAGGTGCGCTGTAAACGGCTTCTCATGAGAGTGGCAGGAGGGCAAGCATCTGGTGTCCCCCCATGTGTCGCACCCTCGTGTGTCTCTCCTCCTTCCCCCCACCCCCAGCCCGCGTCCCTCACTCCTGTTCCATGGAGTTGCCACTCCTAGATAAAGGGGAAATTCAGAAGCCTTTGCTTGCCAGACTCCGCTTTCTGGAGAATACCTTGTTTCCTCTAATCCCATTTGCCATTCCATCCACAGCATAAATCCACTCTCCTCTGTGCTATCTCTGTGAAAGGCGCACAATAGCCATCCACATGAGTACCCCCCGCTGCCACCTTCCTCCTTTTCCCAAAGGAGATTGTAACTTCTGCAAAGACTTAGAGGCATGGGACATTTTCAGAATGCCATTCAACCACACATTTCAATTTAGATCTCATTGATCCCATGTTAGCATGGAGAGAGAGAAAGTTATTAAAGTCTGCGGTTGAGTGGTTCCTGCCCTGGCCTCTGTCTCCCACGGAAGAGCTGTCGTCGGCGTAGCGATGGGGCGGGGAGCCAGCCGGCAGGGAGGTGGAGCATCATGGCTTTCAGCCATGAGACATTTCTCTAGAGTCAAGTTAATGTGAGGATGAAAGTCCCTCCTCCTGACCCCATACCCACAAAAAAATCTCCCGCAGAGACTCAGAAAAGAGCAAAGAGTCTCATCTAGACTATGGAGTTCCTTTTTTTTTTTTTTTTTTGCCACACCCCAGGGCTTGTGGGATCTTAGTTCCTGCACCAGGGTTTGAACCCATGATCCCCCTGCAATGGAAGCATAGAGTCTTAACCAATGAACTGCCAGAGAAATCTCCCTACTTTTTAAAACAGTTTTTTAAAAATCGAAGCATTGTCGACTTACAGTGTTGTTAGAATTTAAGGTGTACAGCAAAGTGATTTGGTTATGTATATGTGTGTGTGTGTCTGTGTGTATATATATATATATATATTCTTTTTCAGATTCTTTTCCTTAGAGTCCCTTCCTCTGTCCTGGCCTCTATTTCCTCCTAATACCCAGAGGAAATGTTATTAAGGTTAACTTGTTGACCAATCTTGATTTTGCCTTTTATTCGTTTAATTGTGAGAACTTGACATTAAAGAAATTGAAGTAGAAGATCAAAGATCAGCCATAGTCCCACCCTCTGAATGCAGTGTCAGGGAGCATATAGGGTGGGTGACGTTCATGGTGTCGCCTGTACATAGGAGCCTGTGGGTCTTGGCTGTGATTTTGCTTCTCTTCTCTATCCTGTTGAGGCCCAGTGACAGCTCATCCCTTCCCAAGGCCCACAGTCTGCCCACAGCAGAGCCCCCCAACCCACCCACACACTGCCATTCTCCCCTCTGCCTGCAGTGGAACAGATCCTAGTAAGGTCTGAACTGGAGGGTCCAATCCAGTTGGTTCCCTTATTAGCCCTAAAAGGGCAACCCTCTGGTATGGGAGCATTTTCTTGCTAGTAGGAGGAACTTGGATGTTTATGATACAACAGCAACACATGTGAGTTTGTGATTTACTTTTCTTATAGAATTGTAAAAAATAAAGTGTAAAGAAAGTCATCCACAATAGTGTCATCTCCTGAGACTCATTCTTACTACCTGAGTATATTTTCTTCTATGCATGCTTGTGTGTGTGCTCAGTTGCTTCAGGCACGTACAACTCTTTATGACCGCATGGACGGTAGCCCACCAGGCTGCTCTGTCCATGGGATTCTTACCATTTTCAACCTGTCCAGGTGACGCCATTGGGAGCTGACACACACAGCTGGCACACTCTGCCCTGAGAGTCTAGCCAGCTCTGGGACGCCACATCCTCCAGGAAAGATGCTGAGGCCACCTTTCATCTTTGCCTACAGAGAGCTGCTGGAAGCATTTTCTAAGTCAGTAAGTAGATAAGTAACTAGAGTATGTCGTTGTTGTTATAAGTCGTTCAGTCATGTGCAACTCTTTGCAACCCCATGAACTGCAGCACACCAGGCTTCCCTGTCCTTCTCTATCTAAAGTATAGTACATTATATACTTTAAAACTGAGATCATAGCAAAAGTATATTCTCTAAATGTTATTTAAATAAGGCTTTTGGTATCCAGGTTTTTTTTTTTTTTTTTGTACTTATCAAATATCTCAGAGGAGGTTGATTATTTTGTGTTCATTTGTTAGATGTAAGCCTATAGCTGATTCATGTTGATGAATGGCAAAGGCCATCACAATATTGTGATTATCCTCCAATTAAAAGAAGAAAACTACCCATCATTTGAATCACCTCCTTTCCGCTCCTCTCCTCCCCGCCCCCGCCCCCTTAGTGGGGTTCCTATACAGAGAGCGCCCCCTTCTGGGAAAGCTCCCTCCACCACGTTTTCCTTCTGGAGATTTTGCTCGTGGCCTTGAAAAGACATGGTGGTAAGATGTAACTTAGTCAAAATAACTGTATAATCTGGGTATTGATTCAGCATATTTTTATTAAGAGTTTATGAAGTTCTAGGCACTATTGTAAGTGCTGAGATAGATCTCTGAACAAAACAGACAAGATTCCCGTCTCGTGGCATTAACATCCCAGTGAGGAGAGGCAGACAATGAGTGAGGTCTGTGCAAACAAGGACCGATAGCCTGCGGGGCAGCATTCACTTTTTGCTGGAGGAATCAGAGGAGTCCTGGCATCTTTCAGAAGAGTTCCAAACGCCAGTCATCCCACTGTTTATCCTGTCCTCCTGGAGGGCACTGTTTGAGGTCAGGGAGCTGGCAGAAAAGCACTCAGCTTTGAAGCCCCCCTTTTCCCCTCAGCCATCAAGACTCAGACTTAGTGATTCGAGAGCAGTGCCAGGCACCCTCGTCTAAAGGTCCTTAGAGAAGATGGGCTAGCCCCTCGTCCCCATGCCTTACCCTGTGAGTCACGTATCTTGGACTAATGTAGCACATAGATTAGAGGGCAGAAGGAGGGGTAAAGGAGGGAGTCCTGGAGGGAACCGGAAACTCTAAGTCCTGGCTTTGCAATTCATTAGATGTTAAGGCTTCAGTCAGCTTGCTTACTTTTTCGGAATCTACTTCTTCAACTGGAAAACAGATTATTAAATCTAACTTTAAGATCATTGTGAAGCTTACAATAGCTCATACATGGGAAAGCATTTTGAAAACCTAACACAATTTAAATGTCATCCATTTGATATCATTTTGATTATGAACTAAAAAATATAGTGCCGAGATAAGTTAGTCTGGAAATTCACCATGTGCTTTCTTTGTGATTCCCTTGCCCTGTAAACAGCATTTCCAATACAACACTAAATTCTGAAGTTCTTTTCAAGTGGGGATTTAAAGCGGAGATTAAAGCAATGTATATGGTAGCCAGTGGGAGTGTGAGACTTCTGATTGAGTGTGAACCTCCAGTTCTAGCAGAGGACTCTTGGAATTTGACCTAGTAGGAAGGTTGCAGCAGGTGCTTCCTTGTTCCTGGATGCTAGAAGGAAGGGAGGTGTTCCCAGGGTGTGGGACTCTGGTGGAGGTGGGGTGTGTTTGCAGAAGATTCCAGTGCAGGAGTGTTGGAGGAAATATCCAGTCCATGTGGACAGTGGCCTTTTTATAAGTCTCAACCTTTCTGCTGTCTTGCATCAAATTCCATTCTGTGGAGTTTAAGGGAAAAGCGCTTTCCTCCAGTTGTAAATTGCCCACACAAGGTGTCCCTTGTTGTAACTTCATAACAAACTTAATTTTGGATCATCATGTCCCCATTACCACAATGCTAGTATCATTTCATAGGCAGTGTGGAGTGTTTACTGATGCTCTGCTGCTGCTGCTAAGTCGCTTCAGTCGTGTCCGACTCTGTGCGACCCCAGAGATGGCAGTCCACCAGGCTCCCCCGTCCCTGGGATTCTCCAGGCAAGAACGCTGGAGTGGGTTGCCATTTCCTCCTCCAATGCATGAAAAGTGAAAAGTGAAAGTGAAGTCGCTCAGTTGTGTCCGACTCTTCTCGACCCCATGGACTGCAGCCCACTAGGCTCCTCTGTCCATGGGTTTTTCCAGGCAAGAGTACTGGAGTGGGGTGCCATCACCTTCTGTCAAGGCATTTGCATGAATAAAATGGTTACTTTAAAAAATTTGTTGGTTAAACACTCTTTATACCTGGCGAGGCAGGAGTGGGGAGGAGAGAGAGTGCAACTGGCAGAGTGTGGNTTCTCGACCCCATGGACTGCAGCCCACTAGGCTCCTCTGTCCATGGGTTTTTCCAGGCAAGAGTACTGGAGTGGGGTGCCATCACCTTCTGTCAAGGCATTTGCATGAATAAAATGGTTACTTTAAAAAATTTGTTGGTTAAACACTCTTTATACCTGGCGAGGCAGGAGTCGGGAGGAGAGAGAGTGCAACTGGCAGAGTGTGGACTTGAGTCAGTGTTAGGAAACATTATGCATAGTCTTTGATAATTTGTTGTTCAGAGTCGTGACCGACTGTTTTGTGATCCTGTGGACCGTAGTCCGCCAGGCTCCTCTGTCCATGGGATTCTCCAGGCAAGAACACTGGAATGGGTTGCCATTTCTTTCTCCAGGCGATCTTCCTGACTCAGAGGTTGAACCTGCATCTCCTGCATTTGTTTGTTGTTCGGTCAGTGAGTTGTGTCAAACTCTTTGCAACCTCATGGACTGCTGCATGCTAGGCCTCCATGTCCTTCATTATCTCCTGGAGTTTACGCAGATTCATGGCCATTGAGCCGGTGAAGCCATCCAGCTATCTCATGCTCTGTTGCTCCCTTCTCCTCCTGCCCTCAATCTCTCCTAGCATCAGGGTATTTTCCAATGAGTTGGCTTTTCAAATCAGGTGGCCAAAAAGTATTGGAGCTTCAGCTTCAGCAGCAGTCCTTCCAATGAATGTTAAGTGTTGATTTCCTTTAGGAATGACTGGTTTGATCTCCTTGCTTTCCAAGGGGCTCTCAATAGTCTTCTCCAGCACTATCCTGCATTGGCAGATGGGTTCTTTACCACTGAACCACCAGGGAAGCACTATGCTCTTTAATACCTTGTGTTTAAAGTACAGACACGTTGTGTTTTAAAATGTATGCCAAGTTCTTAACTATTAAACTTCCACTAAAGCGTGAATTTTTTTTTTTTTTTTCCTTTCCTTGGGGGCTTCCCTTGTGGCTCAGCTGGTAAAAAATCCGCCTGCAGTGCAGCAGACCTGGGTTTGATACCTGGGTTGGAAAGATCCCCCGGAGAAGGGAAAGGCTACCCACTCCAGTATTCTGGCCTGGAGAATTCCACAGACTATATAGTCCATGGGGTCACAAAGAGTCGGACACGACTGAGCAACTTTCATTTTGTTGGTGGTTTTACTATTGTCTGAAGGAGCATAAAGTAGTTATTGTAATTGCTGTCATCCTATTGGTTTTGGATATAGAAGGTGGGTTGTAGTTATTTAAAAATGAGAAAACTGGAGCTCAAGGAGGGAATACTATTTTCTTCTGGTATAAAATATCAAGGCAGACTAATTACAAGAAGTCAGCTTTTCTGACTAAACAGGTATCTGCTGCGTCTTTTCTATAAGACATATGTGCAATTACTGGGCTGGGCTGCTGTTTTCTTCTCGGTTTAGCTCTCTGGGCAGCCTGCCCCTTACCAGTCTGTCTTGAGATCTCCCGGAGGTTCTTTCTGTCTGTTTATCTGTCTCTCTCTCACACGCACACCCATCAGCATCACCCCTGCTTTATTCCCTATTCTTTTCATCCAAAAAGTGAACCGTCTTGATTAGACCACTGAAAGATGCCTTTCTATCAGCATCAAATGACTGATTGAATGTGTCTGTCTGTTAGGGCAAAGATGACTCGTAAGACAGTGTGTGAAAGAAAAGAATGGGAGGGAATAGATGGCTTTAAGGGTTCTTGACTCACAGTAATAGAAAACAAACTTAGAGTTACCAGAGGGGATAGCAGGGGAAGTGGGGAAGGTAAATTAGGAGTTCAGGATTAACATACACACTAAGTATAAAAGAGATAAGCAACAAGGATGTACTGGATAGCACAGGGAACTATATTCAATGTCTTGTAATAAGCTACAGTAGAAAAAAATCAGAAAAATCGTATATATTCTAATACAAAGTGGAAAAAAAAACACAACAGGGCAGGTATGTCCTGTAAATCGGATTGGCAGTTGTTCGCAAAAATTTCTTTGACTGTTCCTGGGAAGGGGTAGCACACTGAGGGACAGAGCAAGGAGGCCCATCTCACCTTATATCCTTGAATCTCTTAAATTCTTGGATACCGATTTCATTCCTCCGTTACGCTGGCAACCGCAGCCTGAGCACACAGGGCAAGGTGACCTAGATCGTTACAGGGAGCAATGTATTTTCTGTGGTGCACTGTTCCCTTTTTGAAATGGGAAATCTCATTCTATGGAAAAGACTCCAAACTGGCTTTTCATTTTACACACCAATAGCCGGGGCAGCTGCTAACGACTTTAAGTGGTAATTACAGCTATGGACACGTAGCAACTTTCTGCCTTTTTATTACCCTGGGAATTCAGGCTCTGGAGTATCTCTGATGTTCCTCTTGGCTGCATTCAGCATTCAGAAATGACTCATAGTGCGCATGCTCACACCCTACCTCCCCAGGGACCTGGTGCTGGGTGCACCCCGAGACTGTCCTGGGAGGCGCCCAATAGCCGGAGGCTATTATACTTTCTACGGTGACAGTTGAGTTCACTTAAGCCAGCCCGTTTGCGTATCTCTGTCCTCCCTGGTGATGTAAAATTGCTTAGTTAGTGACTCTCTCTTACCTCTAAGCAGCAGTCAAGCAGGTTGCTCACCTGCTACTTTCCTTTTGCCCGTCAAGGCTACCCTGTCTTTCTATCTGGTCAAGTCTGATTAGTTCTTGGCCCTCTGGCTTCTTAGGCTGCTGCTGAGGGGTAACCTGTGTGTTCCCTGCAGCACTACTCTCGTGGATGGTGGTCAGCCATTCAAACACACAGGGCAGGAGGAAGGGGAAGGAGTGCAGTGAAGCTGGGGTCCTCTGGGAGAGGAAGGGACCATTTGCATTGTTAACCCCCTTCTCGTGGGTTTATAATTTTACGCAAAATAAAAGCTAATTAGAGGTGAAGCAGCTTCATCAAGTAGGGGAGGGTCTGATTTCAGGTGTGAAACAGACCAAATGCCAGTTTGTTTTTAGGGAACTGTGTGGTTATATTAGGGAGGGAGTGATGTTGAAATTTTCACCGTCTTCCTCCCTAGACATAGTCATGCCTCTCAAAACATGTTGGTCAGAGGTAAAGACTTTTTGTCTTTGCAGATCTGTCAGATCCTTATTCTTTTACTATGGCCCGTTTCAAATGAATGGTGTTATTAATAGTACCCTTTATAAATAGCTCTTTTTTTTACGAACAGCTTTATTGAGATATAATGTACATTAATCCTTAAAGTTTACCTGTTTAGCTGTTCTTCAGTGTATGTTCAGAGTATGTATTCAACACTGTGGCCTACGTCTAGAACATTTTCATCATCCTGAAATGAAACCTGTACCCTTTAGCAGTCACCCTCCCCCATCCTAGCCTACCTTCTCCTTCTCCCAGCCCTAGGGTGTGGTACTGTTAGTCACGCAGTCGTGTCTGACTCTGTGCGACCCTGTGGACAGTAGCCCGCCAGGCTCCTCTGTCCATGGGGATTTTCCAGGCAAGAATACTGGAGTGGGGTGCCATTCCCTTCTCCAGGGGATCTTCCCAACCCAGAGATCAAACCCGGGTCTCCTTCATTGCAGGCTGGTTTCTTTACCATCTGAGCCACCAGGAAGCCCCTCCCAGTCCTGGGAAACCACTAATCTACTTCCTGCCCCTATAGATTTGCCTATTCTGGCCATTTTATATAAATGGAATCATACAGTATGTGGTCTTCTGTGACTAACTTCTTTCACTTTGCATAACTGTTTGACGTTCATCTATGTGATAGTCAACTGTGATGTGGTTATCTATGTATGCCATTCCTTTTTATGGCTGAATAAGACTCCATGGTATGATCTATCAACACAATGTATTATTTATGTTTTTGTCAGTTGATGGACCTTTGAGTTGTTTCTACTTTTTGACGATAATAAATAATGCTGATATAAACATTTGTGTGCAAGATTTTGTGTGGACATAGGCTTTTGTTTTTCTGGGGTGCATATCTAGGGGTGAAACTTGAAATTGCTAACTAATACTGTAATATGGGATCTTCCCAGGTGGTTCAGTGGTAAAGAATCCACCTGGCAATGTAGGAGATGTAAGAGATGTGATTTCAATCCCTGGGTTGAGAAGATCTCCTGGAGTAGGAAATGGCAACTACACTANTTTTTCTGGGGTGCATATCTAGGGGTGAAACTTGAAATTGCTAACTAATACTGTAATATGGGATCTTCCCAGGTGGTTCAGTGGTAAAGAATCCACCTGGCAATGTAGGAGATGTAAGAGATGTGATTTCAATCCCTGGGTTGAGAAGATCTCCTGGAGTAGGAAATGGCAACTACACTAGTATTCTTGCCTGGAAAACTCCATGAACAGAGGTGCCTGGTGGGCTGCAGTCCACAGGGTCTCAAAGAGCTGGACATGACTGAGCATAGACACACACATACACACAAACACACGGTAACTGCATGCTTAACATTTTGAGGAACTAGCAAACTACTTTCCAAAGTGGCTGCACCATTCTACAGTTCCACCAGCATGAAGCAATCAACATGCTCACCAACACGTGTCTTTTTGATTACAGCCGTTCTAGTGGGTGTGAAGTAGTATCTCTTGTGGTGTTGATTTGCATTTCCCTAAAGGATAATGATGGTAAAGATCTTTTTTTGTGTGCTTATTTATCCATTTGTACATCTTCTTTGGATAAATCTCTATTCAAATCACTTCACATTTAAAATTGAATTGTCTTCTTATTATTGAGTTATATAGTACAAGTTCTTTATATATTCTGGGTACAAGTCTCTTATTAGATGCATGATTCGCAAATATTTTCTCCCAGTCTGTGGCTGACTTTTCTTGATGATGTTCTTTGAAGAACAAATGTTTTTAATTTTGAGAGGCCCAACTTATCGATCGTTTCTCAATGAATATTCAAGACTGATTTCCTTTAGGATGGACTAGTTGGATCTTGCACTCCAAGGGTCTCTCAAGAGTCTTCTCCAACACCACAGTTCAAAAGCATTATTAGTTCTTCGGTGCTCAGCCTTCTTTATGGTCCAACTCACATCCATACACAACTCCTGGAAAAACCATAGCTTTGATGAGACGGACCTTTGTTGGCAAAGTAATGTCTCTGCTTTTTAATATGCNGGTCTCTCAAGAGTCTTCTCCAACACCACAGTTCAAAAGCATTATTAGTTCTTCGGTGCTCAGCCTTCTTTATGGTCCAACTCACATCCATACACAACTCCTGGAAAAACCATAGCTTTGATGAGACGGACCTTTGTTGGCAAAGTAATGTCTCTGCTTTTTAATATGCTGTCTGGGTCAGTCAAAACTTTTCTCCCAAGGAGCAAATGTCTTTTAATTTCATGGCTACAGTCACCATCTGCAATGATTTTGAGCCCAAGAAAGTAAAGTCTGTCACTGTTTGCCTTGTTTCCCCATCTATTTGCTGTGAAGTGATGGAACCAGATGCCATGATCTTTGTTTTTTGAATGTTGAGTTTTAAGCCAGTTTTTTCTGAGGTACCATTGCCTAGTATGAAATCACAGATTTATTCCTATGTTTTCCTCTAAGAGAATTATAGTTTTAGCTTTTGCGTTTAAATCAGTGACCTGCTTGGAGTTAAACTGTGTGTGAGATATGAAACAGGTGTTCAACTTCATCTATTCCATGTGAATATCTTAGTTGTCCCACCACCATTTATTGAAAAGACTATTCTTTCTTCCATTTAATGGTTTTGTCCTCTTTGTCAAAAATCAATTGACAATGAAATTTAGGGTTTATTTCTGAACTCATAATTCCTTTCCATTGATATATTTGTCTATCCTCAAATGTCCTAGTCCAGAAAGAATTTTTTTCTTAATTATATATATAGAAAAGAGCATAAATTTGAATGTATAGTTTTGATTAATTTTTACAAGTGAGCACAGTTGTGTAGCCAGTACCCAGACTTGGTAATTTAATATTGCTAGCACCCCACAACTCTCTGTACCCCTCCTGATTGCTGCTCCCAAAGGTAACCACCCTCCTGACCTTTATTACCACAGACTAATTTTTTTTGTCCATTTTTGAGCTATATATAAGTGTAACCATATAGCGTATTTCCTGTCTGGCTTCTTTCCTTCAACATTATGTTTATGAGCTCCATCCATGTTATTTCATGTAGCAATAGTTCATTAGTAACTAACACGAGTTTTTGATATGGCATTATAAAATATGACTACATTTAATGATCTTCATAATTCAACAAGCCAGTATTTTCCAAATGACTAATGCATGGGAAAGGTGGATTGGGAGTGCAAGATACACCAATAGATTCTAATATAACAGAGTTTGAAAAGCTCATTAATACAGCTTCCTTTTCCACATTGCAACTAACTTTTAAAGAAATAACTACTTGTAGAGTTTTGGTGTAGTATCAAAGAAGAATAACCACAAGGCTATTACATTTTCCATTGTTTTCCAGATAAATAAGTAAGACCAGATTTTCTTCATGTATTTCAGCCTAAAAGCAAATCACAGCAGATTGAAGTAAGAGGTAGATATGAGAATATATAGCCATCTCACATTAAGCTGGCCATTGACTAGATTTATGGAAATGTAAAGTAATGCCATTGTTTCCTTTGGGAAAATATAGTTGTTTTTCATAAGATGGCTTCCCTTGTGGCTCAGCTGGTAAAGAATCTGCCTGCAATGAGGGAGACCTAGGTTTGATCCCTGGGTTGGGAAGATCCCCTGGAGAAGGGAAAGGCTACCCACTCCAGTATTCTGGCCTGGAGAACTCCACGGACTGTATAGTCCATGGGGTTGCAAAGAGTGGGACANACTCCCCCTCCCCGCCCCACCCCTGGCGTCTACCAGTGCACTTTCTGACTCTATGAATTTGACTGGTCTCTGTACTTCATGTAAGTGGGACCAAACAGAATTTGCCTGCACCTCCGCCAGTATCATTTTTTGCCTGTCCTTGTAGGTTTCTAGAGAGGCCGAGGGAGCAATGAGATGTGTATAAGAGACAGAGAACTGGGTTCGATCCCTGGGTTGGGAAGATCCCCTGGAGAAGGGAAAGGCTACCCACTCCAGTATGCTGGCCTGGAGAACTCCACGGACTGTATAGTCCATGGGGTTGCAAAGAGTGGGACACGACTGAGTGACTTTCACTTAACTTTCATAAGATATTATTTTAAGTTAACATATAATAGCTTTGGAGAAGGCAATGGCACCCCACTCCAGTACTCTTGCCTGGAAAATCCCATGGATGGAGGAGCCTGGTAGGCTGCAGTCCATGGGGTCGCAAAGAGTCGGACACAACTGAGCGACTTCACTTTCACTTTTCACTTTCATGCATTGGAGAAGGAAATGGCAACCCACACCAGTGTTCTTGTCTGGAGAATCCCAGGGACGAGGGAGCCTGGTGGGCTGCCGTCTATGGGGTTGCACAGAGTCGGACACTACTGAAGTGACTTAGCGGCATAATAGCTTTATTATTGTTATTTAAAATGAATGAATAGATTTTTAAACAAGTGTTCAGCTTTAATTTCTAATAGGATAAATATTAATAGAATAACCCTGATAAACAGGGTTGTTGATAATTTTTAGGAACATAAAAGGGTCCTGAGACCAAAAAATTTGAGAACCACTGTGCTAGGGGGTAGTCAGGCATTTTAACACATAATCATACAAATAAGTGTGTAATTATAACCCCCCACAGTGAGTGATAAAAAGTAGAACAAGGTGCTAAGAGAGGCAAATTGGAGGATATTAGATGGGAATAGTGTCAGAGAAGGCCTGTTTGAGAAAGTAGATTTTAAGTAGACATCTGCAGAGTGAGATCAGGGTGAAGATCATTGTTGGCACAGGGAAAAGCATGTGCAGAGCCCCTCAGCTGGGGGTGAGCTTGGCTTGGGTGAAAACATGGTGAAGATCAGGAGTCGGGCATGAGATGAGTCAGAAGCTAAATCCCACAGGCTCTTGGAAATCATGTTAAGATTTTTGGCATTTTTGTCCAAGGTCAATAAAAATGGCTCTATGATATGATCAAAGTCAAAATTTTAAAAGATAACTGACTATTGTGTTGAAAAACAATTATTAATAGAAGGGGACAAAAAAGAAGGTGAGGTTAACACCTGGGCAGCTATTTAATAGTCCAGTGGTGTCTGCACCAAGAAGGTGGTGATGCAAATGGGGGTATTTTAGAGCTAACATTTACAGTTCTTGCTGTGCCTTACCCACCCGCTTTCTGCCCCCGTTGGAGTGGAAGAGAAAGGAAGACAAGAGCAGGACTCCCCACCATGCTTAGTGACAGCACTTCTAAGTATCACCAAGGTTAATACCCTTTACATCGTTTATAATTATTTGCTTTTTTTTTTTTAACATGGTACATGAATTGACCACATTTACTTTGATAATTATTTTTGATGAGGAGATTGAAAAAGTCACTCTCATAGCACCACCTTGTGGACAGTGGTGAGATGTTTTTAAAATTGGGTTTAATTGAAAAAAAAAAAAANAGTTTTAGCATACATTGACATGAATCTGCCACGGGTGTACACGAACTCTCAAACATGAACCCCCTTCCCATCTCCCACCCCACATCATCCCTCCGGATCATCCCCATACACCAGGCCCAAGCATCCTGCATCCTGCATTGAACATAGACTTTGGAAGGAATTATGCTAAAGCTGAAACTCCAGTACTTTGGCCACCTCATGAGAACAATTGACTCATTGGAAAAGATTCTGATGCTGGAAGGGATTGGGACCAGGAGGAGAAGGGGACGACAGAGGATGAGATGGCTGGATGGCATCACTGACTCGATAGACATGAGTCTGAGTGAACTCCGGGAGTTGGTGATGGACAGGGAGGCCTGATGTGCTGCGATTCATGGGGTCGCAGAGTCGGACACGACTGAGTGACTGAACTGAACTGAAGTGTCTATCAGTTAGAAACTGGCATAGAAAATTGTAGTGCATTTGTAAAATGGCACAGTATAAGGTATTTAAAGTGAATGTACTGGCTCTACGTGTAGTGACCTAAGATAAACCATGGAAACAATTTAGAAACAAGGAAGTAAGATGCAAATGATACATATGGATTAATATCTCAGTGGATAAAAATCAAAGTTCAATCAGTGGCTTGCAAGCTTACATCATGTTATCCCTGACTATCTAACTCTGCCAGTTTCTCTTAGCATTCTCCCCTTAAATTATAGTGACCTGTTCACAACTGACCTTTTGGAGTAACTGAGCCAGTGTGTCTTCATGTCGGTGCCGTTCACTCTGCCTGAAATGTTCTTCCTTCAGATTTACATACACCTGTTTCTGCACTTCATTGACGTCTGTTCACTATCACCCATCAGGGAGGCTTTTCCTCCCCACTCTAACATCACATCTCCTGTTGTGGTTGGGTTCTCTTCCTTTATTCTGTCCCGTGATGTTCAATTAGATACTTAAAAGCTGTTTATCTGTGATGTATACATCTTGATGAGCCTGGTGACAGAGAAACCCAAAAGATGCTTAAAAGGTGGTGGAGACTCATGGAGAAGAGAATGTGAGTAAAGATTTGTTAGTTGTGGGGAGGAGAGGAGGTTAACCAACCATGTTCCATTGGTGTTAAAACACAGAATGAGTTTTCTGCTGCTGCTGCCCAGTCGCTTCAGTCGTGTCCGACTCTGTGTGACCCCATAGACAGCAGCCCACCAGGCTCCGCCGTCCCTGTCATGTTCCTCACCATCAGTGCCTCCCGAACGTATTTTTGTGGTCCAGACCTCTCCTGTGAGATCCATAACCTTATTTCTAACCGGCTATTCTACCTCTCCACGTGAGTCATGGTTTCTCATCCAAGACTGAGCTTGGGATTTCTTCCCTCCTAACCTGCTATTCTTTTAGTGTGTCTTAAAATTCAACGGAGGCACGAACATCCATCCAACTTTCAAGCCTGGAACTAAGGCACTCTTCCTGATGCCTCCGTCTCCCTCATGTCCTGCCCCCACCCACCCCCAGTGTCAGCCTCTTGGCCTTCTCTGCTTTACCCGCCAGTCGTTCCTTTTGAGTGGCCCACTTTGGTCTGCCGTAACTGCCAGCTCTGTTCTGGTCATCTCTTGTCTGGATCCCCACTGTAGTCCTCTAACGAGCCTCTGTGTCCACTGTGGGCTCTCTCCACTCTCCACAGAGACATCTTCTCAGAACGCACATCTTCCCAGGCCACTTAACCTTCCAAGGCTGCCCATGCCTCCTCATCTACAATGCCCAGGGTGTGTCCTTCCCTGCCCCTCCGGCTGCATCTCAGCCGCGCTGCACCTCGTGTTCTGCAAACGGCAGGCCCACTGGTTCTCTGATTCTTTCACTCGTTCAAGGCAGGGATTGGCACCTGCTCGTCCCTCTGCCCCTCTCCTGCTTCTCACCACTCAGCCTCCCTGCTGCTGCTGCTGCTGCTAAGTCGCTTCAGTCGTGTCCGACTCTGTGCGACCCCATAGATGGCAGCCCACCAGGCTCCGCCGTCCCTGGGATTCTCCAGGCAAGAACACTGGACTGGGTTGCCATTTCCTTCTCCAATGCATGAAAGGGAAAAGTGAAAGTGAAGTCACTCAGTCGTGTCCAGCTCTTCGTGATCCCATGGACTGCAGCCCACCAGGCTCCTCCGTCCATGGGGTTTTCCAGGCCTCCTTACCTCAGTTTAACTGTCTGTTTCTCAGAGGTGTCTTTCTCTGAACTTCCAGGCCTTTGTTACAAGCTATTGCATGTCATGAATCCTCTCCCTCTGAACACTCATCTCAGTTTTCAAGTTTCTGTTCATCACAGTGGTTTCTTGACGAGTGCCTTCACCTCAGAAGAGCTCCAGAGAGAAGAGGGCCTGTGGCTGGTGTTGCTCACTGTATCTCTCTAGCACCCAGGTGAGTGCCTGGTACATGGGAGATGCTTAAAAAGTTCCCAGAATGAGTGAACAGCTGTGTCTCTAAGGCCCTAACAAGGCGATTGCAACAGTCTGCAGTGTATATCCATAGTCTGTGTTATTTTTCAGTTGCTACGTCTTGTCTCACTTTTTGTGACCCCATGGACTGTAGCACATCAGGCTCCTCTGTCCTCCACTATCTCCTGGAGTTTGCTCAGAGTCATGTCCACTGAGTCAGTGATGCCATCTAAACATTTTGTCCTCTGCCAGTCCATTCTGAAGATCAGCCCTGGGATTTCTTTGGAAGGAATGATGCTAAAGCTGAAACTCCAATACCTTGGCCACCTCATGCGAAGAGTTGACTCATTGGAAAAGACTCTGATGATGGGAGGGATTGGGGGCAGGAGGAAAAGGGGACGACCGAGGATGAGATGGCTGGATGGCATCATGGACTCGATGGACGTGAGTCTGGGTCAACTCCGGGAGATGGTGATGAACAGGGAGGCCTGGCGTGCTGCGATTCATGGGGTCGCAGAGTCGGACATGACTGAGCGACTGAACTGAACTGAACTAAACCCCTTCCTCCTTTTGCCTTCAATCTTTCCCATGTTGATTTTCAATCTTGCCATCTCTTGCTCGACTATGTCCAATTTACCTTGCTTCATGGACCTAACATTCCAAGTTCATATGCGATATTGTTCTTTACAGCATCAGACTTTACTTTCACCACCAGACACATCCACAGCTGAGCATTATTCTTGCTTTGGCCCAGTCACTTCATTCTTTCTGGAGCTGTTAGTCATTGCCCTCCACTCTTTCCCAGTAGCATACTGGACAACTTCCAACCTGTGGGAACTCGTCTTCCAGTGTCATATCTTTCTGCCTTTTGATACTGTCTGTGAGGTTCTCCAGGTGAGAGTCCTGGATGGGTTACCATTCCCCCCTCCAGTGGCCACAGTTGGTCAGAACTCTTCACTATGACCCGTCCGTCTTGGGTGGCCCTGCAAAGCACGGCTCCTAGCTTCATTGAGTTACACAGTCTCTTTGCCATGTCAAAGCGGATCAATGCAGTGGATAGTTTGTGTTACTCTCTCATAGACAAAATTAGGCTCAGGTGTAACTAAAGGCTGCACATAACCTGGAGATGACCAGGGAATTTCAGGCCTGCCTGCAACCTGGCTTGGTCCCCCCTGGTCCTGCGACACTGGTGACTTTACACGTGACAAAATGATACATACGTCTTTGCCAAGAAGAAACAGTAATTTTGAGGGACAAACCGAAAGGATTCGCCGTCTCCTCAGGGACATGGTCTCACTAAGGAGATACACAGTTTAGTAACTATTTCAGAAAAATTATCATCTGTCTTCAAGCGAATAGCGTTTTCCTGCTTCATGTTTTAGAAGCTGACAAGACAATTAAAGTCATTTATCTCAAAACACAGAGAGTTCAAAGGTGAACTGATGGTCCTAGGAAATTTCTAGCTACTGAAAAAAAAATGTTTCCACCTTACCAAAAAAGTAAAACTATTGTTTATAAGATGAAATAAACACTCATTTCACAGAACATTGACATACAAAGTGATTAATACCTTTCTGTGTCAAAATGGTTATACAACTATATATAAAACATGTTTTTAATCTTTATTATTTTGCTTATTAATAAGTTTGTTCCAGGAATAATAAGACATTATAACAGCAAAATATGGCTAAATATGTAAATTAAAAATCAATTTCCCAATGACTCAAGGATAAAGAATCTGCCCAATATGGGAGACACAGGAGACACGAGTTCAGTTTCTGGGTCAGGAGGATACCCTGGAGGAGGAAATGGCAACCCACTCGACTATTCTTGCCTGAAAATCCCATGGACAGAGGAGCCTGGCAGGCTACAGCCCATGGAGTCCTAAAGAGTTGGATAAAACTGAGCATGCACACGTAAATCAATTAAGAAATCCAAAGAAAAGTAGAGTAGAAATAGAAAGTAGATTCAGATATGAGGCCAATTGAAAAAGCACATTTGTAAGGACTAATACACTGCCAGGCAACATTGCCACACCACAGTCTACACCACAGTCCTCCTGCCCCTTTTCCTTCTTTTTTTTTTTTTTTTTACTTTACAGTACTCTGTTGGTTTTGGCATACATTGACATGCATCTGCCACGGGTGTACACGAACTCCCAAACATGAACCCCCCTCCCACCTCCCACCCCACATCATCCCTCCAGTTCATCCCCATGCACCAGCCCCAAGCATCCTGCTTCCTGCATCGAACATAGACTGGCGATTCGTTTCTTATATGATAGTATACATATTTCAATGCT
>SJYX01023058.1:107922-127130 GCA_006410675.1 Oreotragus oreotragus | reverse complement strand
TTGAATGGTTTGCCTTGGAGAAGAATAGAGATCATTCTGTCGTTTTTGAAATTGCATCCAAGTACTGCATTTTGGACTCTTTTGTTGACCATGATGGCTACTCCATTTATTCTGAGGGATTCCTGCCTGCAGTAGTAGATATAATGGTCATCTGAGTTAAATTCACCCATTCCAGTCCATTTTAGTTCGCTGATTCCTAGAATGTCGACGTTCACTCTTGCCATCTCCTGTTTGACCACTTCCAATTTGCCTTGATTCATGGGCCTGACATTCCAGGTTCCTATGCAATATTGCTGTTTATAGCATCGGATCTTGCTTCTATCACCAGTCACATCCACAACTGTGTATTGCTTTTGCTTTGGCTCCATCCCTTCATTCTTTCTGGAGTTATTTCTCCACTGACCTCCAGTAGCATACTGGGCACCTACTGAATTGGGGAGTTCCTTTTCCAGTATCCTATCAGTTTGCCTTTTCATACTGTTCATGGGGTTCTCAAGGCAAGAATACTGAAGTGGCTTGCCATTCCCTTCTCCAGTGGACCACTTTCTGTCATCGCTTCTCGGCCTTTTGGCTAAGATCAAGTGTAGTATCTGTTCTTATCAGTTTAAACACTCTCACAGATATACACATATCTGCGTGTTAACATGTAGATCAATTGTGAAGATGTACTTAGAGCTGAGTGTACTAGTTCAATATTATGTATAATATTAAGTTCACTATTTTTAAAAATTATTTGGTTTTGGTTGAGCTGGATTTTTGTTGCTCTGTGGGCTTTTGTCTAGTTGCGGCAAGTGGGGGCTCCTCCCTAGTTGTGGTGTATGTGCTTCTCTTTGCGGTGGCTTCTCATGGAACACAGGCTATCAGGGACATGAGCTTCAGTAGTTGCAGCCCTGGACTCTAGGGCACAGGCTCAGTAGTTGTGGTTCATGGACTTAGTTGTTCTGTGGCATGTGGGATCTTTCTAGATCAAGGATCAAACCTGTATCTCCTGCATAGGCAGGTGGATTCTTTCCACTGAGCCACCAGGGAAGCCCAAATTCAGTGTGTTAATCAGCTTGCTTTCTGGATTTTCCAGGCAACTGTCAATTCAGCCTTGAATTCTCAGGCCAGTGAATTAGATTCACCAAAGCACTGCTCTGGGAGGCTCACTAGTAAAGGATCCTGCATACTCCAGTAACCCCTGAGGTTCGTTGTTGCTGTTCAGTCACTAAGTTATGTCCAATTCTTTGTGACCCCATGGACTGCAGCATGCCAGACTTCCCTGTCCTTCACTACCTCCCAGTTTGCTCAAACTCATGTCCACTGAATCAGTGATACTACCTAAACATACCAGGCTCTGTCGCCAGCTTCTCCTCTTGCCCTCAATCTTTCCCAGCATCAGGGTCTTTTCCAATGAGTCAGCTCTTTGCATGGTCAAAGTATTGGAGCTTCAGGATCAGTTCTTCCAATGAATATTCAGGGTTGATTTCCTTTGGGATTGACTGGTTTGATCTCTTTGCAGTCCAAACACATGAGGGAATCAGGATTATAGTGTTTTGCTCGATGATATCTCCCATTTTGTTTAAAGAGGCAGGGAAGCACATATTTTTTTTAATGCCATTGAAACTCATTAATGTTTTTTAGAAAACACTTAAAAAAAAAAAACATGTAAAGAGATTAACGTGAGCTACATGGAAACCCCCATCATTTCCCACGATGCCAGGGAGAGCTCTGGACCCTCAGCTGTGGCATATCTTCCCATAACAAAAGGATTCAATTTTGTTTCTTTTCTTCTTGGTCCTCAGAGTTGTACTGTGTGTTCAGGAACAAAGTCTGTTGCATGGAAAATCCAGCTTTGAGAAAATGACTGCGAGTTTTGTCAACCGAAGTAATAAAGGCTAGTAACTTGACATTTTGTTTTCTCAATCATTCTATTCAAATCCCTTCCTTCTTCTAGAGTTGAAATTCTTCAGTTGTGGGTGAGTGGGCGAATCAGAGGTGCTTTTGTCTTTAAACTTTACTCTTTAGCTACTGGAGAAAAATTATACTACTGTGTTTAAAAGAAATGACCTCAGTTTTAATTTATAGTTGAAAAAAGGGGTCCAAGCCCAGCACCCCAGTCTGGACATGCTCATAGTGGACATGCTCATCTGCTTACATCAACACCAGCCCTCCCTGGACTGAGTATAACATGAGTATAATACACCAAACTTGGGGCAAGTCGCCCACTGGCTACATTGAAAATAAAACACAGAGGATGTGCCGTTGAAGAAACTCCATGTATTTACATCCCAAAATCCACCCCCCAAGTTCCAAAGAACGTCATTACCATTCGTTAGTTATAAAATAAGCTCTTTCTTAGGCCTTCTTGTGATGGTACTAAGGTTATGTATAAGCAAAATATGATCCGCAGGACTTGGAATTATTAAGTTTGAAAATATGGATAAACTAATTAGGAAACTGAGGGCTGTTTGTAATAAAATGCCACTCCATTTTAACTCCAGATGCATATTCTGGCTGATTTTAAATCAGTGAAAGTTCCTGTAAATGATGTGTAGGTGGATGTAATTGACTGTAGACATACATGATATTGTTTCACAAAATCTTTGTGACGTTGGCAAAATTCAGCTGGAGCTCAGATTCATACTCTGTAAGGTTGCCACTGCACTGTTGTGATTTTATGCAACAATGCAACAGTTTTCCCTCCTGAACTCAAAGCTACTCATGATCTTATTAAAGTAGGAGGAAAACGAAGGAGTCATATATATAACAATCTCCAGCATTCAAAGTGACCGTTCAGAGACCCCACACTGAGCAGGCAGGGTCCCACTTGCCCTGAGAGATTCTGGTCGAGAGAAATATGTCTGTCACAGTACTTTGGGTTTGAACTCCAAGAAGTGAGCCTCAGGTTACAGCTTAGAACATGCTTGGTTTAAAGGGAGTCCTGCAGAACCAAAACCGAGCACCTCCCAACTGAACCCAGTCAAATATCAAAGCCCTTTCCTCAGTGCACCATGGAATCTGTTTGACTGGCATCTTCAGTTAAGAATTTGTATTGCTTTGGGATAGACACAATTTATCAGCTAACCTCCCCACGAAAGAGAATTCTAAGTGTGTTTTACTGGTGAGATGTCATCAATGCAGAATCTGTGCATGTTGCCTCATGTTGCCATGGTAAAAAGGAAATTAAATTGTGATAGAGTGGTGCTATAAATAAAATACCTTTCTCCTTAAATTCACTCATTGTGTAATAAGCCCAGTCAGTTCAGCCTTCCATGCGGCAATCAAACCTTTCATAGCAGGTGTCACTGAAGGTAAAGTTACAAAGATAGGAAGAAGGGACAAATTCTAAGCACCAGAGAGTGAGGATCCATCTGTCCATGTGGTGGCTTAAGTGGTAAAGAATCCACCTGCCAATGCAGGAGACCTGATTCGATCCTTGAGTCAGGGAAGATTTCCCTAGAGGAGGAAATGGCAGACCACTCCAGTATTCTTGGCTGGAAAATCCCATACACAGAGGAACCTGGTGAGCTACAGTCCATGGGGTCGCAAGGAGTCGGACGGGACAGTGACTGAGTACAGGTGCAGGCCGGCCCCAGAACAATGGCTCTGGGAATGCGCCTCTGTGTAAGGAGCTTGGTGTTGAAGTCCCAGGGCCCCCATCCGGTGATCTGATTGGGAGAAAGGTATGGAAATGTTGTGCTTTCTTTGCTGATTCCTGGTGACGATTCACATGCGTTGCTCTTCACAGTCTGGCTCTCATCTCTGCCACCCGGAACACGAGTTGGTGTAACTTCTCTTAGCCAGTTTGCAGGGCTGTTGTCGTGTTTTCCAGGTGCTACCCCAGCGACTCAGGGGTAGAGAACAATGGGTGGAGCTTCATCTGGTACTTTCAGTGTTGGATTTCTTCCTGTCAGTCTCTTTAAAGGGAAAAATGTAAAGAGGGAAGAAGGTAGGACTCAGATGGTGATGTGCTCTGCCAGGGCTGTCAGGGGAATAATTCCAGCAAGACCTAAATGGCTTCTGTTCCTTCTAAAAATCAGAGTTGATTTTTCTTCTCGGTGGCAGGTGCAAAGATAATGTGAACCTCCTAAGGTTTTCCAGATGGTGTTAGACTCAAACTACTTTATGTTCTCACTTAGGTATTGGAACTGCACACTCAAACCTGTATCTTCAAATAGAAAAGTGATGGGAGGCTTCAAAATAGTGCCTCTTCTTGCGGGGAGCTAGCTGTGTGCTGCACTAACTGTCAGTCTGGTGGGTTCTGGGGGGCTTGCATGTCATCTAATGAGAGCTCCTTTTTTTTTTTTTTTTAAATCTCACCTACTGGGCTGTGACATTGGGACCGAAAGACGTGCGTTTTTGCAATCTCTGCAATTTTATCACCGAGTTAGAAGAGATTCACTTAGGGAAGACAGATGCAGTGGCGGATGAGGAGGTTTCACGGAGACAGCAGGTTCTGCCAAGCAGCACACTGATTTTCTTTTGAACTCAGAAAACTTCTTATATTAGATTTCTCTTACCAGTGCTTACATATAATCTTCCAATTTAGAATGCCCACCCAAGGCTGCTGATGCTTCTGCTAAGTCACTTCAGTTGTGTCCGACTCTGTGCGACCCCATAGACAGCAGCCCAGCAGGCTCCCCCGTCCCTAGGATTCTCCAGGCAAGAACACTGGAGTGGATTGCCATTTCCTTCTCCAATGCATGAAAGTGAGAAGTGAAAGTGAAGTTGCTTAGTCGTGTCCAACTCTTAGCGACCCCATGGACTGCAACCTACCAGGCTCCTCCATCCATGGGATTTTACAGGCAAGAGTACTGGAGTGGGTGCCACTGCCTTCTCCGGCCCACCCGAGGCAGGAGTCCCTAAATACCCAAAAAATGCTTATGTGCGAGCTAAGTCGCTTCAGTCATATCCGACTCTTTCTGACCATGTGGACTTTAGCCCACCATGCTCCTCTGTCCATGGTATTCTCCAGACAAGAATACTGGAGTGGGTTGCCATGCCCTTCAGAGGATCTTCCCGACCCAGGGATTGAACCTGCGTCTCTTATGTCTCCTGCATTAACAGGCAGGTTCTTACCACTTAGTGCCAACACCTATATGCATTTGGCATATCCTTGTGCAGTCACCATGCCTCAGAGCAGAAAGGGAAGGGTGTGATTGTGAGGTCCTCAATCCAATGATGCTTAAAGCAGTGCCCTAGAACCACATCTGGTTCTTTTTTGAGCAAACAGCTGTGCTGCAAGAAGTTTTATGATAAAAGGTTATGAAATATTAGATATCTGTATGCACTACCATCAGATGAGTCTTCTGGTTAGCGCACCTCGGAGCGCCACTGAGCTTGTCCTCCTAGTGCATAGTGACAGACACAGTCCGCCAAACCACAGGTTAAGGGTGACAGATACTTGAAACGGTGTGTGCCACCAGTACCTGCAATTCACAATCAACTCAAACTCACCACTGCTTTAACCTAGTAGTCAGTGGATAAAGTTTTAGATATTGAGTACAACCATCATGCATTCTAAGACCAAGCCATGATTTTGCCACTATCTAACCATTTGTAGTCCAGCATCAGAAGATCTGTAATTTATTGTTCAGTCACTTAGTCGTGTCCGACTCTTTGCGACCCCATGGACTGCAGTATGCCAGACTTCCCTGTCCTTCACTATCTCCCAGAGTTTTCTCAAACTCATGTCCATTGAGTCAATGATACCATCCAACCATCTCATCCTCTGTAGCCCCCTTCTCCTCCTGTCCCTGGTCTTTACTTTGGCCACCTGATGCAGAGAGAGCTGACTCACTGGAAAAGACCCTGATGCTCAGGAGATTGAGGGCAGGATCTGTAATAGATCTTATATACCAATATACATGTCTATGTCAGTACATTGATGTGATTGATTACAGAAGCACCTCTGAAAGATACCCTGCCCAAAACAAATGTTTTGTATTTCCCACTTTATCAGAAACAAGTAGAGATGATCCTGACAGGCAGTGGGCTGAAAGTGCCTTGGAACATATATAGATCTGGGCTCAGAATCCTGGCACTGACACCTCCTTAGTTGGTGGCCTTCTTACACCTTTCTCAGTCTGGGATTTGTCATCTCTGAAACAAACAGCTAGTGGGAAGCTGCTGTATAGTTCAAGGAGCTCAGCTTGGTGCTCTGTGATGACCTAGAGGGGTTGGATGTGGGGAGGGGAGGAAAGGTCAAGGGGGAGGGGATATATGTACACATATGGCTGTTTCACTTCATTGTACAACACTGTAAAGCAGCTATACTCCCAATAAAAAGAAATAAAATGAATGATCACACAACAACCCCTGTACTGGAACACCGATTGTTAACTCTGAGTGGAAATGAGGGTTAAATGAAAGAAGATATCATTACCAGTGACTTGGAGAGAGCCCAGCACACAGTATGTGCTCTGCACAAGTGGCTGTTAGACTATAATGACTAAATGAGCTTTAAAAAATACCATCTTCAGGAGTGATTGAGCTTTAAAAAATACTTTAATTGCCAGCTTCGGGAGTGATGGGAAAATATAAAATTCTTATAGATATAAAATCATTATATTCAAAAATTATTTTGATAATATTTGGTGAGTTATAGATTGCTTTTTTCCCATAATATAATGAGCTGCCTTAGAAAGAATAAAAAAAGCACCTTCAGGTTAAATAAACTTTATCTGTACATATGTAGATGCCTAACAGAGTCATATATCTCAGCAGTTCAAGTAAAACTACCTGCCAGCCTATATTTGCTCTTTAATACATTTGTTCTGAAACCAAACTTCAAATGCATGTCAGAGGCAACATAATCAACATCCTCTGGGTTTCAAGCCATTAGTGTACAATTTCAGGCAATTTTCACTGAGGGCAGGATTCATAGGCATCTCCCTGGGGAGAGAACACTGACTCTAAGAAGGAAAGATGAAAAGCCACATTAGTCACTTTCTGAAAAGATGGAAGCTTTGTAGATGTGATTTTTATGTAGATTTTAAAGCTCACCCAGTGTCTCACCATCCTTTGCCCTACTTCCAGTTTGTGAGCAGGCATTTGGATGGTGGTCCCGAGGTTGGCTACATTTTGCCCTCTTCCCAGCAAGAAAGCTTTTGCTTTCTTTTTTTTTAAACCTTAGACCTTGGCCTCTGGACAGAATTTAAGGTCCCAACAAACATCCATTTTATTACTGGAGGATATTTTAGGCTCTGCAAGTAATTTTCTTTAGAGCATGACTTAGCAGCACTGTTGGTCAGAGCTGACTTGTATTGAAAGATATGCGATCCAGGGAAAATTGTGGCACTGGATTGCTATGAATTCTTGCTTTCTGAAGCTCTCTTTTTCTCTCAATCTCACTTTCTTTGGGGCTGGGGTGCATAGCCTTTGATATAGTCCCTTTTCTCAGAGCAGCTTAGTTACTGTTTAGCAAATGCCTGTTTAATTTTAAGGTTTGAAACTTGCCCCTGACACCTTGGTAAAAAGGAATGGAAAGCTGTCAACATTGCTCATACTTGAAGGAAATATCAGTATTGAAAGAAGATACTCTTTGTTGTAATTTCACTTGAAATGATAGTTTTCTAATTCTGTATACCCTGGATTTAATCAGTTAAGTCTAACGAGATTCTCCCCCCCGACACACCTTTTTTAGAGCAGTGTTTCAGTTGGGACAGTTTTGTCCAATGGGGGACATTTGGCAATATCTGGAGACATTTTTGGTTGTCACATGGGGTGGGGCAGTACTCCTGGGATTTAGTGGGTAAAAGCCAGGATGCTGTTGAATATCCCATAATGCACAGGCCAGCCCCCACCACAAAGAATTATCCATTTCAAGGTATTAGTAGTGCTGAGGTCAAGCAGCCTTTCTCTAGAACAGAGGTTTCTAACTCTGGATGCACCTGAGGGGTTAAAAACCTTGATTACCAGATGGTCTCCAGGCCAGATAAACCAGAGTCATTGGATAGGACCAGCTGTACAATTTGTGGGGTCCAGTACAAAATGAAAAACTGGAGGCCTCTGTTCAAAAAATGTTAAGAATTTTAAGGCAGTGACAGCAGAGCCTTCAGTGTGGGGCTGTGTGTTCACACAGATCCTACACACATATAGCTGACACTGTTCTGGAGGATGACCTGAGCACTGATAATTTTAGATGCTCCCTAAGAGTAATAGACATCTCACCAAAGACAGTAAAGGAGCTGAAAACTTATGTCCACACAGAAACCTGCATATGGATGTTTATAGCAACATTATTCACGATTGCCAAAATGTGGAAGCGACCAAGGTATCTTTTATAAGTTATTGGCTAAATAAGCCATGATATATATCAGTGGAATAATATTTGTTCACAGAGATATTATTCACAATATTCCAATGGAATATTATCCAGTGCTGTAAAGCAATGAGGTATCAAGCTATAAAAATATATGGAGAAAATATGAAGGCATATTATTAATATTAAGTGAAAGAAGCCAATCCAAAAAGGCTACATACTATGATTCCAACTATATATTAATAACACTCTGGAAAAGGCAGAACTATGGAGACGGTGAAAAGATCCATCATTGAGGGAGATGGAGGGTTGACTTGGCAGAGCACAGAGGATTTTTAGGGCAGTGAAACTACTCTGTTTGATGCTATAGTGGTGAATATATGTCATTATACATTTGTCCAAACCCACAGAGTGTAAACACCAAGATTGAACCGGATATAAACTATGACTTAGTTCATGTCAGTGTAGGTTCATCAACTGTAACAAATGTACCACTCGGGTGGGGGATAGTGTGGAAGCCCAGGGAATATGTGAAAACCTTTGTGCTTTCCATACAACTTTGCTGTAAACCTAAAACTGCTTTCAGCTCAGTTCAGTCGCTCAGTCGTGTCCAACCCTCTGCGACCCCATGGACTGCAGCACGCCAGGCCTCCCTGTCCATCACCAACTCCTGGAGTTCACTCAAACTCATGCCCATTGAGTCGGTGATGCCATCCAACCATCTCATCCCCTGTCGTCCCCTTCAATCAGGCATCTCCTCCCACCTTCAATCTTTCCCAGGATCAGGGCCTTTTCAAATGAGTCAGCTCTTCGCATCAGGTGGCCAAAGTATTGGAGCTTCAGCTTCAGCATCAGTCCTTCCAGTGAATATTCAGGACTGATTTACTTTAGGATGGACTGGTTGGATCTCCTTGCAGTTTAAGGGACTCTCAAGAGTCTTCTCCAACAACTGCTTTAACTGACCTAAAATGGTTACCTATTTATTTAATATGTGTTAGAAAGAAATAGTGTATCAAGTCCATTGCTTATGTTACTGCTATAAAAAATGTATATATGTATGTGAAAGTCATTCAGTCATGTCCCACTCTTTGCAGCCCCATGGACTCCAGGCCAAAATACTGGAGTGGGTAGCCTTTCCCTTCTCCAGGGGATCTTTCCAACCCAGGAATCGAACCCAGGTCTCCCTCATTACAGGAAGATTCTTTACCAGCTGAGCTACGAGGGAAGCCCAATATAGCAAAGGTTAGATTCAAATTTCAAAAGTGAGTTCATTTAAAGGAAAATATTAAGCAAATAACAACAGAGGTGGTGTGAAGATATGACAAAGCTTGTGAATTACCTACTCAGATGACAGAACTATGAGAAACAGTTTTAAATCTTTGTAGTTTGTAGTGAGGATATGGTGAAATAACATGTGAAAGAACTTTATAATAATAGACAAAGCACTAAAGTTGTTGTGGTTTTTGTACCTCACTCCTTGAAACTTGCCCCCAGTGTAGCCTACCAGACTGAGTCTTGTCCTATTCCTGGGTTCTAATAGATACAGAGTGCTTAACCAAGGACATTAAGTGACCTTGTGCGGTTGAAAGAAAACTATGTATAATGAAATCTGTAAGTCTCCTATTTTTGGCTTAGTTTTCCTTGTTATTATATACATCAAATTCTAAGATGAATTCCCAAATTATCAGGGACAAGCAATTAGGAATTTTATAGTAATAACAGATCCATTCTCTGTTTAGGACATATTCAAAATACAGTTTTTCAGTTTCATATAGTGGAAATGTTTGCATCCATTAAATATGATGAAGGACACATATTCATTGACATATAAGGACATTTGTATTACATGAGAAAGGCAGGGTTCAGAAGAAGTAGAATAGGACACATTTATATGAGAAAGAGAAGGAAGCATTTCTGAGAGAACTGACCCTGGGTGATGGATTGGGTTCATTTGTTTTACTTTTAGTTTATCTGTCACTTCTCATTTTTTCTTTTTTCAAACTGAAGTGTGGTTGATTTACAATGTTATGTTAGTTTCTGTTGTCATTTTTCTATGATGGACTAGATTTCAAACTCAAGGAATACTTAGTAAACTTTGAAGACACACTTGTACGAAAGATACAGTCATTCTGTGATAGTCAGATGCCACGTTCCCAGCACCATCAGACATGATTTGTGTGTGTTGTGATGTGCTGATTTCATGAATAACACGTTGTAACTGGGCCCAACAGTAGGAGGAAAGCCAGATGAAGTGATAGATATAAAAAGACCTGTTAAGTGTAAAGTCCCATACATGTGAAAGAGACTTTGAGCCTGAACCAGCAGCGTGAAGGACAGGACAGGCTGTGAGCAGTGGGGCTGTTTGGTGCCAATAGACCATGAACGTGGGAGGGTTTGTCACCATCANCTCCTTTTCCTATTTGGAACCAGTCTGTTGTTCCATGTCCAGTTCTAACTGTTGCTTCCTGACCTGCATACAGATTTCCCAAGAGGCAGGTTAGGTGGTCTGGTATTCCCATCTCTTTCAGAATTTTCCACAGTTTCTTGTGATCCACACAGTCAAAGGCTTTGGCATAGTAAATAAAGCAGAAATAGATGTTTTTCTGGAACTCTCTTGCTTTTTCCATGATCCAGCGGATGTTGGCAATTTGATCTCTGGTTCCTCTGTCTTTTCTAAAACCAGCTTGAACATCACTTTAGAGAGGATTAAAACATACCAGACTGTGCATGACTGCCTCATGCACATACCTTGATTAGTATCTGAAACTCAGAGGAAACAAAGAGTCTTATTTGCATAAAAGACATCTTCCCTTCTGGGAAAATGTTGAAGGACCTTGTGACCTCTAACAAGTTTCCAAAACCCCATCTCACTTACCCAGAAAAGTAAGATTCCATTACCTACGAGCCTTACTTTTCAAGAATAGAAATTACCAGACATATGTTAGGAGACAATCAGTAGTCCAAAAGGAAAGCCATTCACCTCCATACTGAGCCTTGGCTCTCAAATCTCATCTAGCCCAATTTCACAGTTGAGCCAGCTTTTGTCAAGACAGCTTGCTATGTCACCTGGAACAAGTCATTTAATTTTTTTAATTTATTTTTTTATTGAAGGATAATTGCTTTATAGAATTTTGTTGTTTTCTGTTAAACTTCAACATGAATCAGCCTTAGATATACATATATCCCCTCCCTTTTGAACCTCCCTCCCATATTCCTCCCCACCCCACCCCTCTAGGTTGATACAGAGCCCCTGTTTGAGTTTCCTGAGACATACAGCAAATTCCCATTGGCNTTTGTTGTTTTCTGTTAAACTTCAACATGAATCAGCCTTAGATATACATATATCCCCTCCCTTTTGAACCTCCCTCCCATATTCCTCCCCACCCCACCCCTCTAGGTTGATACAGAGCCCCTGTTTGAGTTTCCTGAGACATACAGCAAATTCCCATTGGCTAAGTCATGTAATTTTGATGGACTTCAGTTTGTACAGTTGTAAAATAGGAACAGTTTAGAATTAAAGATAAAGGCTTGTGACATCTCTTGGATCCCAGGTTTTCTGCCAGACAGGTGTTACTGGAAAACTCCATCAAAGGCATCACATATGATTTATGCATAATTTTTAAAAAGTTGTTAAAGACCAGTATTCATTTGACCCTTAAAAAACATAGGGTTTAGAGGCACCGACCCTCTGCACAGTTGAAAATCCACAGTTCTGCTCTAATCCGAGGTTCCTCCACAGATGCAATTCCGCTCTCCATATTCGCAGTTCTGTGTTCATGGGTTCGGCCAACCACAGATCATGCAGTAATGTGGTCTTAACTACTAAACAAACAAGCAAACAAATTTGTGTATAAGTGGATACACCTACACCTTTTCTTAAGGTAGTTCTACTGTAACATGGCTTTGTAAGAACCTCTAGAAATTCTGAGTACAAAAATATAAATACCAGAGATATATATATATATATATATTTTTTTAACTTGAAAAGGAGAAACTTTTTTCTGTAGCTAACTCAAGAAAGTGGCAGTCAAAGAAAACCTAAGCCACCAAAAATAAAAATTCCTTTACACTGATATCTTAGATGCATATCAAAAATCCATCTCATCTCCAAATTATTAAAGGAAAAATTATGTAAAATATAAATCTAGAAACCATAAAATCAGTGAATGCAGCAATCAAACTTGGTAGCCCAGGGACGTCATTGACGTAGTGTTTATGAGACGTGGACAGAGGACTGATAGTTTGTGTGGGGTATGAGTATATCCCCAGGGACATTGTGTTGCTAGTAATTCCTACCTTCAGGGAGCTGTGGAAGAACAGACAAAAGTGAGAGTAGGAATGTTGGGGTTGCAGTTGTTCTGTTCCTGATATGGGGCCAAGGCTATTGATTATGCTGGGGGGTGGGGTGGATAGTAGGGGATAACTATTGTATTACCCTCCTCAATGCTTGTTTCATCAGAGTGGAGTCTGGGAAACAGTGCATCCGTATCAGAGTCTGGGGACCAGTTTAGAATTTTCAGCTCTGACCTTTACTCACTAAGTGACCTAGGCAAGTCTCATAACCTCTCTGACCCTCAGTCTCTGCTTGTGTAAAAGGAGGATACTGTGAGGGTTAAATGATGAAATCTTGTGAAAGTCCTTCAGTCTGGGGTCCTTGCTGTGCAAATTAGAACCCTTCAGATTCTTTTTTGTGGAAAAAGGAATGGTTTCAGTCCATCTATAAATAACACATTTATAATTATTTTAATTAGTTCAGAAGTGGACACGAGGTTAAACTGCTCAGCAAGCAGAATTGGGAAAGCGCCTGAAAGCTGGGCATGGGCCAAGAGATGGCCCTCTTCCAGGGGCTTGTGAAATCTATTTTGCCTTGAGATTTTGGAGAAAGGGTTAGACAGCTCTGCATGGTGGGGGAGGGGCAGGTCCCTGGCGGCCCGCGGGACCTCGTAAACCACCAGGCTTCCCTTCCTCCCGTCTCTTCTTTGTATGCAGTTGAAGAGCTGCTCCCTTGTACTGGCTGGCACCCTCTGCCCCACCACAGTTCCGCCCTCTCCCTTCCCATTCCATCCCCCATCCAGCCCTGACCCTACTCTCACCCCATTCTCCGCCCCAGCACTTGGGCTCTCAACCAGCCACAAGCAATTAAGTTCCAACTTTCAGGACTCATGTCTGCATATCAGATAATCAGAGTAGAGGCAGGGCTTTCTGGGCAAGAAGGTCCCTTCTCTCATTTCCATTGCAATGTTAGAACCTGAGTGGGAGAGAAGGGGACAGAATAACAGTCCTCAGGAAACTAGCTTCAATATGCATTTAAAGGGCAGTGACAATACTTAGAAGTTAGGAAGGTCACAAGCGATTTCAAAAATGTGGGGGGAACATCTTGAAATCACGATATATCCCATTAAAATATCTAAGGTCTTGGGATTTAATGCCAAAATGAGAAGATTCAACAATTCTGTATGTTTTCTCCCCACCTACCACCCCAGCATCGTGAGGTGAAGCTCTCAAGCAATCACCCCACTTAAATGGGGCAAGAGGTTTGCAGTTCACCCCAGTCATACCTGCTGGTCTGGGACACCATCTAAATAACCTGCCAGGCATCTATGTGAGGTTAGGTTTAACCGCAGGAACTGAGGTTGCAAGCTCTGAAATTTGGTAATCTGGGTTTTAATCCTATCTCCACCATGTATTGACCTTTGGTCTTTAAGCAAATTTCTTAACCTCTCTGAGCATCAATTTCCTCATCTTAAAAATAAGCATGGCTCAGTTCATACCCTATGAACTGTCATGAGGATTAAGTGAGACGATGCGCTTAGCATGTGCAGAGCACAGCAGAGACTCAGTGAAAGTTAACTTTTATCATCATTGTTAACACCAGTGGCCCTCACTGGGGATTTTTCATGCGTGTCATTGACAAGGATGGGACACTGCTAGGCCAGTGGTTGCCCACAATCAGCCTATGCACCCGGCAGAGTGTCCCCATCACTCCAAGTGAAAAGGCACAGCCAAACCAGCACTTAGCAGAAAAATTAGAGCTTCTCCGATGGATAGGGAGACTGATGGGTCCTTCATTCCCTTCCACCACGAAGACTAATCAGTGCATAGCTGCCTTTTTTACATTTCATTGTATCAAACTTGAACACCAGCCCTGTGAAACAGATATTATTAATAGTCTCCATTGCACATTTAAGACTCGGAGGATACTCGGTCAGTAACTTGACACAGGTCCCAGAGGAGTGTGGACTCAGAACTGGAAGCCAGGACTTCTCTCTGGCCCTACTCAAGAGGGACGTTTCTTGTTGATTAAGGAAACTCCTTGAAGTCAAGTTTCCCAAGGTGGCATTAAAGCATGATGATACACAATAAAGGCTGACTGTTAAACAGAATGTATGCTTCCCGAATGGATAAAGTCCTACTTCTAAGCACCAGAGCTTGGCCGAAGGGCCAGGTAGAATTGAATTGAGCTGGACTGGGTTATTTCTTGGAGCCCAAAGTACTCGTCTCTGTCTCCCTGATGGTTATCTCAGTCACCTAGCACAGCACTTCTAAAGAAAGAATGCGTATATAAAACATAATGTTAACAGTAGTCAGTTTGGCTGGTTTGTCAGTGGCTGTTTTTCAAAAGAGGGGAAAAACCAGCAAGGAAAAAAGGAGCATGAGGGACATCATCACTAAATGTTTCCATTCTGTCAGTCCACTCCTTTATTTATGCAACCAGCATTTATGGAGCTATAAACACTGGGCTTCCCCGGCGGCTCAGTCAGTAAAGAATCCTCCTGCCATGCAGGAGAACTGGGTTTGATCCCTGAGTCAGGAAGATCCCCTGGAGGAGGTATGGCAGCCCACTCCAGTATTCTTGCCTGGAGAATCCCATGGACAGTGGAGCCTGGTGGGCAACAGTCCATGGGGTCGCAAAGAATTCGACACTACTGAGCGGCTAAGCACAGCACACAGCACTATAAACACTGTATTGGGCTCTGAGAATCCACTGATGAAATATCCTGGGACCTGTCCTCTAGGAGCATGTGAGATCTTGGGAGCTTTACATGTCATGTGCTTCTAATACTCTGGCATCCCAGTGTGCAAGCATTTAACTTAAACAGTGTGATAGGTCAAAAAAATCCTACAACCCCACATTGACTATTATTAACATTCTGTCTCCATAAAGAAAATGAGGACAGAAAAAAAGTGGAAAGGAAAAATTATATATAAAGATTTTTACTGAAGTATCTTATTTACACTCTTGTATTAGTTTCTGATGTGTAGCAAAGTAATTTAGTTATTTGGATATAAATTAATATATATACATATTCTTTTTCAGATTCTTTTCCACTGTAAGTTATAAGATATTGAATATATTTCCCTGTGCTATACAGGAGAACCTTGTTATTTTATCTATTAATATTTTTAATATGGTACGTGTATCTGCTAATCCCAAATTTTTAACTAATTCCTCCCCCATTTTATTCTTTGGTAACCACAAGTCTTTTCTCTGTGTCTGTGAGTCTGTTTCTGTTTTGTAAATACGTTCATTTGAATCCTGTTTTAGACTCTACTTTAACTCTCTAGTTATTTAGAAATAACTCCAGAAAGAATGAAGGGATGGAGCCAAAGCAAAAACAATACCCAATTGTGGATGTGACTTACTCTGGGAAATAGTGAAGGACAGGGAATCCTGGCGTGCTGCAGTCCATGGGGTCGCAAAGAGTAGGACATGATTGAGTGACTAAACAATGACAACAAAACAAAACCAAACCCAGGTAGACACTGTACATTATTTCCTTCCACTTTTGCAATAATCCTAGGGAAAGGTATTTTTATCTGCAATTACAGATGAGACTGAAACTCAGAGAAGCGAGCTGGAGTTAGTATAATAGAACTGGTTTTGAATTCAGGTTTCTGTAACTCCAAAACTATTTCTAGAAAACTCTGCTCCCCCTGAGTTTAACAGGGTAATGAGGAGGAATGCAGTGACTGAGGGAGGCTAAATAAAGGCCATCCAGAGCAACTCTGAAGGGCTGGGCTAGGGTGGATGCTGGAAGAACGGAGAGGGAAAATACACTAAGTCTTAGCCGTGAGTCAAAGAGAGTCACGATATAAGTGGAGGAAAGAAAACCAAGAGAATGATGGTGCCACTGGCAGGCCTGAAGCAAGGCAAGGGGATGCATTTGAGAGTGGAGATGACCTAGGGAAGCAGAGAGAGCTTCCACTGTCCTTTTGTCAGCTAGAAAAAATCCCTCAGGCTGAAATCCTTGAATTTGTGCCCATAGGTACACAGCGATGCACTGCATTTAGACAAATGTGTTTTTCCTTTGTTTTCCAAATAGTTCAAAGGAGAAGGATGCCATGGCGTCATCTTATTTCTTTACAGCCTGATCTTCTCCAGAACATTTGAAAGGTAAATGCTACAAATATTTGCACACATATTTCCTATAGCTCTGGGGTCACATGAACTACATTCTCCTGTGCTGGAAAGTATTTTTGTGCCTTATTGGAAACATGAGAGCTATTTTTTTTTTTCTAACAGACGCTCTTCTGTTGATGCAGCCTTTTCTGTAGTCGGCTTGGCCATATTCATGGGAGAGTGGATGTCATCAGAAAAGTGCAAATCTACTTTTCTAGCACTGTGGGAGGTTCCTTCTTGTGGTTATAAATATTGGCAGATCTCACTCAGGCTTATTTGTACAACTTTCATAAATGAAAACAATTCATGATTTCTATATACAATAAAATATATACCCACAACTATTTATTTTGTCCCCATGAAATGCAAAGCACTGTTCTTGGTACTGTGGGATATACAAATAAAACAGGATATGGCCCTGATCGCCTCTCAGGTTCTAGTTTGGCAAAACCCAGGTATACACAAGCAGACTGGGAAAGTCCCAGACAGTACTTGGTATGCCAGATGATGTGCAAAGACAATGACTCTTAAGGGATGCCAGAGGAGGAAGGGTCCCCAACAGACAGGATAGTCAAGGAAGGCTTCTTGGAAGAAGGAGACCTTCTTCTGGACCCTAAAAAAAGGATAAGCTTTTGCAAGTCAGAGAGAGAGAGAGAAATACAGGACTTCCAGAAAGGAAAAATTTCAAACCCTGAAGCAGTGCTCCTGAAACTTATCATTTGCATATCATACTTCTATGATATATTATCATTTGCTTAACAATTTCCTTAAATCAACACACATTTGGGATTTCCCTGGCAGTCCAGTGGTTAAGACTGTGATTCCACTGCAGGGGGCAAGTGTTTTATCTCTGATGAGAGCACTAAGATCCCATATGCTCCATGGTACAGACAAAAAAAGAAAAGAAGAAAAATTCAAAATCAGTACATATTTAAATATCCTCTTCTTAAATTTAATATCCTTCAAATATTAATATGTTAATATATATGATCTAAATCATTTATTTGCTGTGCTAAAGAAAAAATGTATTAATACATAAACGTGGAACTTTTTAAATGCTCATATCTATATCAACTAACATCAAGCCATACTTTAGGGAACACTGCCCTGAATTATATCTGATGCTTCCACCCATGTCTTTAGGTTTGATTCACAGAAGTGCCTGACCTTCCAACCCTGTGACTAGGTTCATCCAAGAACACATACAGCTCACATACTCAGCATCTCCCTCTGGGTTACAGCTGAAGCCACTTTCCACCTTGATATTACATTGCCCTGAGTAGAACCCTGATCCCTGGTCCCTGATGAAACAGTGGAAACTGCAACCAAGAAACGGGCTTAATGCCAAGCTGGTGTTTTCCCCTTGAACAGTCTGTTCAGCTCTGCCTTGGGCCAGCACTCTCTGGAGTGGTCACAAGTCACCACCCTAAGCCAAGCACCCCCTGGGACTCAGAGCAAACAGTTTCTCTGCTGAGTCCAGCATCCCCACAGAGCCCATACCGAAGGACTGTCACATGTGAGGTCTGTCACCTCTTCCTTCTCCCTCATCACTTCCCACTGGCTTCCCCCAGTGGCATCAGAATTTCCCCAATCAGCTCTACGGCCCCAGCCCTAGAAGCTTTCCAGGGGACAGATGGAAACACGCCAGGCGCATGGGAAGGACCGTGACCAGACGAGCTCATGTTAGTGCTGCTCTGTGTTGGGGGGTGAAGGCAGGAAAGGCTGTGGGTCCCTGAAGCAGTCATGGTCTCTGAGTGCTGATGGTTCCTCCCATTCCACAGGCTTCAGCAGGAGCTGGACGTCTCCACCGCTCACCTACTACAACCAAATGCTGGAGGTTTCCTGTGCAGGCAGGTGGGTTGTAAGGCTACCTTTTTATTGTAGAATCTGGTATTTATTTTATTTTAAAATAAGGCGCTTTTTTTTTCAGTTAAGTATATTCTCTCCTTAAGTGAAGGGTGATCAAATTATCTCTGAAATACTAAGATGCATCCCCCCCCCTTTTTTTTACTTTTCCACTTTCCATTACTGTCCTTTCTAGCTTACCTCTGAGAGTCTGCCATCCCTGAGAGTCTAGAAATGTTAGAAAATATCTTGACAAGACCCCACTCCCCGCCAGGAATCCCTCATAACTGAAAGGAAAGCACTATAAAAATATCTTAGTTTCGTGCATCTTAAATCACAATTATAGAAACCAACATTTAAGAAAATATTAAGGGCCCAACGCTGGACTGGAAGAAAACAAGCTGGAATCAAGAGTGCCGGGAGAAATATCAATAACCTCAGATATGCAGATGACACCACCCTTATGGCAGAAAGTGAAGAGGAGCTAAAAAGCCTCTTGATGAAAGTGAAAGAGGAGAGTGAAAAAGTTGGCTTAAAGCTCAACATTCAGAAAACGAAGATCATGGCATCCGGTCCCATCACTTCATGGGAAATAGATGGGGAAACAGTGTCAGACTTTTTTGGGGGGGGCTCCAAAATCACTGCAGATGGTGACTGCAGCCATGAAATTAAAAGACGCTTACTCCTTGGAAGAAAAGTTATGACCAACCTAGATAG
>SJYX01023058.1:11183-106829 GCA_006410675.1 Oreotragus oreotragus | reverse complement strand
AGAGTTGGACACGACTGAGCGACTAAACTGAACTGAAGGGGAGTTATGGGGCATGGCTCAAGAAAAAAATTAATAAACTCCTATTTTTAACTCTACTAAACATTTATAACATATGTTTTTCCAGAATTATATACTGTGGGATTTCATTCTTTTCACTAAAATGGTAATCTTTGTGATTATGAAAATTAAAAAATTAAGTCCTTGTGTCAAGGTTATCTTTACACATATTTGTAAAATATGTCATCTAGGCAGTTTTGAACCTGATTTTAACTGGAAGAGCAAGTCCACACATCTTTAATGGCTGTCAGAAAGGAAAGTCTCAAGAAATATTACATGGGGTCCTGACCCGCAGTGACATCGGCTATTTGCAATGGGGTAAGGACACTTCAGAGGATGACAGGCTTTCACAGGTAAGTGTGTTCCAGTTCTCAACCACACCACCAGTGTCACTATTTGGACATTTTGTTAAGTCTCTAGATTGCATGTGCCCGTACTCAGTTGTGTCCAATTCTTTGAAACCCCATGGGCTGTGACCCGTCAAGCTCCTCTGTCCATGGGATTCTCCAGGCAAGAATACTGGAGTGGGTTGCCATTTTCTNACTCTGGGAGTTAGTGATGGACACTGAGGCCTGGCGTGCTGTGATTCATGGGGTCGCAAAGAGTCGGACATGACTGAGTGACTGAACTGAACTGAACTTAGACTCTACATGTAAGTGATATACATTTTTATGACTTACTTCACTTGCTATGATGATCTCTGGATCCATCCATGCTGCTGCAAATGGCATTTATTTCATTCATTTTTATGGCTAAGTAGATGTGATTTATATATATTGAGCTTTGCAGGTGGCGCTAGTGGTAAAGAACTGCCCTGTAAGAGACATAGAGATGCAGCTTCCACCCCTGTGTCTGGAAGATCCCCTGGAGGAGGGCATGGCAACTCACTCCAGTATTCTTGTCTGGAGAATCCCCACGGACTGAGGAGTCTGGTGGGCTACAGGCCATGGGGTCACAAAGAGCTAGACACGACTGAAGCGACTTAACATGCATGTACACACCTATATACAAATATTTATATCTCTATCCATGGACATTTAGGTTGCTTCCATGCATGCATGCTTAGTAGCTAAGTCATATCTGACTCTCTTTGCAAGCCCATGGATGGTTGCCTGCCAAATTCCTCTGTCCAAGGGATTTTCCAGGCAAGAATACTGGAGTAGGTGGCCTTTCCCTCCTCCAGGGGACCTTCCCACATCAGGGATCAAATCAATGTCTCCTGTGTCTCCTGTACTGGCAGGCAAATTCTTTACACTGAGCCTCCTGGGAAGCCCCAGTTTGCTGCCATGTGTTGGCTGTTGTAAATAGTGCTATAGTAAGCATTGGGGTGCTCATATTTTTGGTTGTTTTCTTTTAACAATTTGTTTAAAAAGGAAAGGTTTAGAAATTGAATATTTTAATACAGTTTAAAACAACTGATCAGCTTAGTCCATGGGCAGTTACTCAAGTACTGAAAGTAAATCTTTCCAGATATCAGGATAAAATTAAATGTTGCATATTTGCATTAGGACTCCTTTTCTTATGAAATGAATTTCTGTGCAACTTCTTTTTTCATAATTATTTCATTTAATTTTATTTATTTTTAACTGACAAAAAACTGCTTTACAATTTTGTTTTGGTTACTGCTGTACAACATGAATCATTCATAATTATATATATATATATATATCCCTTCCATCCTGCACCTCCCTCCCCTCCCCTCATCTCACAGAGTGCAAGGCTGGGTTCCCTGTGTTATTTAGCAGCTTCCCACCAGCTCTCTATTTTACACATGGTAGTGTATATATGTCAATGCAACTTTCTCAATTTGTCTCACCCTCACCTTCCCCTTTTGTGTGCAAAAGCCCCTTCTCTACTAGGTTCATCAGTTCCATTTCTCTAGATGGCATATATACATATATATATATGTTAATATACAATACTTGTTTCTCTCTTTCTGATTTACTTTACTGTATAAGAGGCTATAGGTTCACCCACTGCACTACAACTGACTCAAATGCATCTCTTTTATGGCTGAGTAATATCCCCTTGCATATATGTACGACAGCTTCTTTATCCATTCATCCATTGACGGGTATCTAGGTTGCTTCCATGTCCTGGCTATTATAAATATTGCTACAATGAACATGGGGATTCATGTATACGTTAAAACTGTGGTTTTCTGTTATATGCCCAGTAGTGGAATTGTTGGGTCTGATGGTAGATTTATTTATTTATTTATTTATTTATTTATGATGGTAGATTTATTCCTAGGATTTTAAGGAATCTGCTTACTGTTCTCCATAATGGCCGTATCAGTTTACATTTCCACCAACAGTGCAAGAGGGTTCCCACTTCTCCACATCCTCTCCAGCATTTATTGTTTGTAGAGTTTTTGATGATGGCTGTTCTGGCTAGTGTGAGGTGATGCCTCACTGTAGTTTTGATTTCAGTTTCTCTAAGAATGGCAACGTTGAGCATCTTTTCATGTGTGTATTGGCCATCTATATGTCTTCTTTGGAGAAATGTCTGCTTAAGTCTTCTGCCCCTTTTTAAATTGAGTTGTTTGTTTTTCTGATGTTGAGCTATGTGAGCTGCTTATATTTTGGAGATTAACCTTTTTACTCTTTTGAATTAGAGTTTTCTCCAGACACATGCCCGAGGTTGAGATTGCTGGATCACATGGTAACTCTTCAGTTTTTTGCTGAACCTCCGTGCTGTTCTCCGTAGCAGCTGTACCAGCTTACATTCCCACCAACAGTGTAAGAAGTTTGTCTTTCTACACTTCCTCTCCAGCATTTATTGGTTGTGGACTTTTTGATCATGGCCATTCTGACTGGTGTGAGATAATATCTCATTGTGGTTTTGATTTGCATTTCTCTAATAATTAGTGGTGTTGAGCCTCTTTTCACATGCAGTTGACCCTCTGTATGTCTTCTCTGGAGAAATGTCTGTAAAGATTTTAAATAAGGGGGCAATACTGCCCACTCTTTAGTCAACGAGATGCGCCCAAAACAGAACTGAGTTACGTGGTGATGCTTCTTCTATATTTACTCTCAGTTGTAGTGTGACATCTTGTCAAACGTATGCCTCTAGGGAGTTTTCAGGGACAATGATAATTCTATGTGGCTCTCCACATATTTCTTGATTTCAGATCCTAAGCCTGACACAAGTAGCATTCCTCTGTTGGAACTGAGAGGCAGCTGAATCCAGTGGGTAAGGGCTCAGACTGTGGAGTCAGACAGACCTGAGCCGGGCCACTCCTACTAGCTGTGTAACCTCAGACAAATACTGAACCCCCTAAGCCTCAGTTTCCTGACCTATAAAATGTAGAAACGATGGCACCTTTCTCCTGCTTTGTGGTATGAGTTAAAGCAGATAATGTGTAGAGAATGTCTGGCCCATGGAAAGCTCCTAATAAATGATTGCACTTAGGACAGCTGGAATTATTATTAGGATTATCTCTGCTGTTGGGACAGAATTACCCTCCAAAGTCTAGTTTGTCTCCTAGATCATTTGCCCATGATGATCATTTGACCATCATCAGTGGTCCTTGTACAAGCTCCATATTAGTAAACCTCCCAATCATGTTGGTTTAGTAGGCAAAGTCTAGCAAAAACAAAGAGTCTCATGGGGAAAAATAATGAAAAGAGGCTCCCTGGTGATGAAAAGGATAGGTATGAAGAACTTCACTATTTTACAAATGTAATTCAGCTGACGTCCAAAAAGGGGAACTTATGAGCTCTAAGACTGCACCGCAGGAGGACAGGGGCAGGGCTAGAACTTTCTGGCTTCCAGTCCCCTTCCGGCTTCCTTCCCAGCTCCTATATACAGACCATGTCTAATTAGAAGGCCACTGCAAAACTATAGAATCAGACTATTAAGATACCTGGTGACCCTGTTGCAAACATGAATATTCCTTGTTCTGTCCCTTTGAGATTTGTGTGTCTCCACTCTTCCCAATCTGTTTCCTGAAATGCTAATGATCAGATCTCAAATATCAAAAGCATGCCTTTTCACCAGTCTTCCAACATTTTTCATGACCATTCTTTCTGCCCCCCCCCACCACTGCAGAAATTTACTATATGACCAGACAGATGAAATAAACACACACATTAAAAAAAAAAACAGCTCTTCTAAAGTAGTCAGAAGTATGGGATTTCCCTGATGGTCCAGTGGTTAAGACTTCACTTTACAGTGGAGGGAGTTTGGGATGCTAAGATCCCACATGCCTTGTGGCCAAAAAACAAAACAAAACATATGTATACTATCATGTAAGAAATGAATTGCCAGTCTATGTTCAAGGCAGGATGCAGGATGCTTGGGGCTGGTGTATGGGGATGATCTGGAGGGAAGATGTTGCGGGGGAGGTGGGAGGGGGGTTCATGTTTGGGAGTTCGTGTAAAAAAATAAATAAATACAAAAAAAAATAAAAAAAATTAAAAAAATAAAAATAAAAAAATAAAAAAAAATTTTTTTTGGGATGATTTGGGAGAATAGCATTGAAATATGTATACTATCATGTAAGAAATGAATTGCCAGTCTATGTTCAATGCAGGATGCAGGATGCTTGGGGCTGGTGTATGGGGATGATCTGGAGGGAAGATGTTGCGGGGGAGGTGGGAGGGGGGTTCATGTTTGGGAGTTCGTGTAAAAAAATAAATAAATACAAAAAAAATAAAAAAATTTAAAAAATAAAAATAAAAAAATTAAAAAAAAATTTTTTGAAATGTATATAAACAAAGTTTCTATTAAACAATAGTAGTTATTACTCTAAATAAAGAAATAGTTAACATTAAAAATATATATATATAAAATAGAAGCAATAATGTAACAAATGCAATCAAGACTTTAAAGATGGTGCACATCAGAAAAATCTTTTAAAAGAAATGTAGTCAAATTAAAGGGAAGCCCGTTTTAGCCAGTGATGAGGAAAGCTTCCTTCTAGAAAGACTTTCTCTGTCCCTCACTACCAACCAAGTTGTCAATAAAACATTGGTTCTAGGCTTCTCAATGTGGGCAAGTCTTTTGCCTTTTCAGCTGAAATTTTAAAATAATCCTGAGTCATCTGAGGACGAATCTAGTGAATGTACTAAAAGGTTAGGTGGAAGCAGTGAATTCTCCTTAAGGTTTTGCTGGAAGAAGGGGAGCGGACCTGAAGTTCTCTGCGAGAGCCTTAGAAATGAGCCCCTTGCATGCTACTGCCAAAGAGGAAACGCCAAAGTTTTGAGCAATAGGAAAAGCTTTAAAATTTGTCTTTAACTTGGAGGGGAGTGACAAAAACAATATCCATGTTTGCTCAACACTTTATTTTTAACACTTAAAAAAGTTTTACTGGAAACAGTAAAATACAGAAACATCAAATTCTCATTTGAAGGTAAAACTGACAACATCTTCTAGAACTTTCCTAGTATTCTACCATTCTTATCACTAAAAAAAAAAGTTCTAGATCCAAAATAATTAGTGAATCTGCCGGTAAACATTCTTCTCATGGTTCTAGCTATCGCCCCACTTACTTTTTTTCATTTTGCATTTGTACCTTCTCAAGAATGAGTAGCAATTTTTATTTGAATAGTATCTGTGAGAACTGGACTTGCTTTCTTCATATTAATTTAAAAAAAAAAAAGCACACACACCCTGATCAAACAATTAACACACGACAGAAATTTGCTGATCGTTTTCTATAAATTTATAATCCTCAGAGCTCCCCTGGTAAGTAGATATTATTATTATTTTATAGGCGTGCGCATGCATGTTAAGTCACTTTGGTCATTTCCGACTCTATATGACTGTATGGGCTATAGCCTGCCACGCTCCTCTGTCCATGGGATTCTCCAGACAAGAACACTGGAGTTGGTTGCCATGCCTTCTTCCAGGGAATCTTCCTAACCCAGGGATTGAACCCATATCTCTTATGTTTCCTGCATTGACAGGCAAATTTTTTTACCACTAGAGCCACCTAGGAAGCTCATTTTACGGGTGAGGAAACTGAAATTGAGAGAGATTTAATAACTTGTTCAATGTCATCAAGCAGATTCCACAAAAAAATCTTTTATTAAATGAGCAACTCCTCGTTGCCAGTAGTAGTGAATTACATTCATTGCAATTTAATGAGGATATACATATATGTGTATAACTGATTCACTTTGCTGTATATCTCAAACTAACAAAACATTGTAAATCAACTATACTCCAATAAAAAACTTAAAAAAAAATAGATGAAAAAGAGGTTTTGGTCCAGGAAAGAATTTGCTTTTGTGAAAAGAACATGATTTTGTATTTACATCCTCTAACCAGAAATCGAGTATAATTTACTTTTGGCCTCCAGGTTTTAGTGAAATTTGCTGTTATTTGCTATATGCTCACTAATGTCAATCAGATGAAAAGCCCATTATGGCCAGCAGTGTAGGGAAAGGGTCTGTGTTGATCCTGCTATTGGTCATTTCAGGTCTGAGTGCTTAATTAAGGCAGCTCATTCCTCTTTAGCTGGCTAAGTAAAAATGATATTATTTAAATTGCATTAAGTGGAAAATTGTGTTGTGTTTATTGGTTTACTTGCAAAATTCTCAGGGTTTATTTCCTTTTCAGAAGCCCCTTTCATATCTCAAGCATTACAATGAGGAAATACAGATTCATCAAAAATTATGGTAGAAACTGAGATGTCAACATAGATAGAACTCATTTGCTTATTGTTGATCTTAAATACAACATATGTTCATAGGTTTAAATTCCATATATATTTTAATCTATTCCATTCCCAGTTTTTATTCTGAGAACTTCTTTTCTTGTATTCATTACATTGGGAGGCAGCCCATCTCACATGATTGCAGTGACACTTTTCTGGCCACCAAGGAACTCTCCTGTATGAGAATGAATGGGAACCCACTCATTCATTAACTCAGGAGCTCACCTGTGCCTTCTTCTTCCCCAGGCGTTACGTTAGTCTCTGGGGACACTGAGTGAAATGAGGCACAGTCCTTAGTACGGAACCCAAGGTCTTCCAATGAAAACAGGTCAACCCTGCTCATCTCTAAGTATGCTTATATAGCCCACATTTTAAAGAATAACACACTGAGAAAACTCAAGTCATACCTGGTAGATTCCAAATGCTGATGACACTGAGTCAGCACCATACTTTCCCTCTTTGATGGCATTGCCCAAAATACAAGAAAAGTTCTAATCCCAAGCTGCCTCCCTGGGATATTGGGAGGAGAAAATACACAATGCGTATCAAATTCTTTCAAACCTGTGAAGTGCTATTTCATGTGGAAGAATCATTTTGGCAGCAATACTTGTGAGGCACTTTAGGGTTCATGCAGGGTGATAAAGTCCTTTTGTCTCGTAGAGTGGGCTGGGTTGGAAAATGTCATCCCCATTTTACAGGTGCAGAAAAGGAGGGGTGACCAAGGGACTTTCCCATGATGCCCAGCTTATAGACGGCTATAATTCATAATAAGAATTCTGGCTGCTACGGTCGCCCTGATTGAATCAGATGGGGTTTTTTAAAAGCTTGCAGTTCAACGTCTGGTGCATGGCAGGTGTGCGATGAATGTTTCTTGAAACTGATTTCCACTTGCAATTTTGAATACCATTCTACAATCCCCAACCCTTTCTTCAAGTGATGGGTGTCTTTCTGGGGAAACCACAGAATCGAGGGATAGAGGAGAAAGTATTTGGCCTTTTCCTGATAGACCAGTGGTTGACCACTGTTTGCACTAGTATGTCATGATCTGCAGTGAAGTATGTGTAAGTGATTTTTACTAATGATAGCTCATAGCACCATCTGATTGATATTTGCCAAAGATTTGCTTTTTAAAGTAGATTCAATTTTCTTCCTATAACAAATGTCACTTTCACTCTCTCTTGTTCAAATGTACTTTTTGGTAGGAGGCAAAAGGTGAAGACACAGCCAGGCAACAATGGTCTGACTCTCTTCATTTGCTCACTTAGCCTCATCTTTGAGTCCTGGATTTGGCTCAGACGGTAAAGAATCTGCTTGCAATGCCGGAGACCCAGGCTCCATCCCTAGGTTGGGGAGATCCCCTGGAGAAAGGAATGGCAACCCACAACTGCCTTCTTGCCTGGAGAATTCCATGGTCAGAGGAGCCTGGTACACTACAGTCCATGGGATTGCAAAGAGTCGAATATGACTGAGCAACTAATTCTCTACACTAGGAGGAGGACACCAGTCCAAAAAGGCAGTGGTGTTCTACGTTGACAGTTTCTAGCACAACACAGCCTGGGCCAGGCCATTCCCTGCTCACTCACCTGTCAGCATCCTGAGTCAGGGGATGAAGGAAGAGACCCAGACAGCGCAGGGTAGGGACTGGGAAGACTTGTCTGTAGTGAGTAAATCTGAGGGAGGGAGAGTGGATGAGCCAAAGGCTGTCAGATAGATGAGCTGTTCCTCGGCAAATGGGTGGGTGAGCGCCAGCCCCGAGTAGCAACATCCCAGTTTCCAGTAGGCTGCCCAGGCCTGGCTGGGAGCCCAGGAAGCAGTCTCTAGCCCTTCCCTGGGAAAGAGATGGGTAACAACTGGGAAGGATGTCAGGGAGGCAGGGTCCCAATCAAATGTGTAGCGTGTGGGGTCTCAGGGACCTAGGATGTGGAACGATAAACTGAAGCAGAGCAGTAAGAAGGCGCTGGACAGTGGAGAAAGGCTGAGAGAATGAGGCCAAATAGGCATGTTACCCTGGAAAACTGTTGCCAGAGCCTCTGGAAGCAAAACTTCACTCTAGACTCTTCAACAGGTGGGAAATGGCTCCTGGCACCCCCCTGGCCGTGCGGGGCTGAGAGCAGTTTGCAGACCCACTCTTGGATCTTTGATCCTTCCCTGCTCCTAAATGTCTTCCTCTGTGCCTGGTGCACTGCTGCCTTCCTGGCCTCACCCTGTTCCCCTCTCCTCTACTAGATCCCCTATTTCTAGTTTCACATCTTTTCATTTTTCCTGGTTCCTTCCTTGTTTGGAGGAAAGACATCCTCCAGTAACTTTCTGAGACAAGGTACATGGCAGCGGAAAAAGCCTGGAGTATCTAACAGGGTCTTTAGCCCACCCTCGCAGTAGAGTTCTGTGTTGGAAGTAACTCCTTCAGAACTTGGAAGGCGTTGCTCCTCTCTCTTCCAATTTCCAGGGCTGCCATTGAGCAATGCAAAGACCTTCACGTCCCTCATCTCTTGCCTGGCTCTCGCTCTCACTGCAAGCTGCAAGATGTCTTTGTCCTGAGTGTTGTGCAATTCCACAGTGATTTGCCTCAAGGAAATGTACTTTCACACACTGTTCTAGGCTCTCAGTGGGCCCTTAAATCTCAAAACTCATGTCCTTCAATCTTGGGCAATATTCTTGAATTCTTTTATTGATGATGTCCATAATCATTTTTGCTTTTCTCTTTCTGGAATTCCTGTTATTTAGATCTGGAACCTCCTAAGTCTGTCCTCTAATCTTCTTGTCTTTTCTCCCATACTTTCCACTTCCTTGGGACTTTTTGTCTTTGCTTTACTTTTTACAGGAGAGCTCCTCAACTTTATCTTTCTCCTAATGAGTACAATTTCCTTAAAATTTTTTTCCTCATGCTTTGTACTCACTCTGTGGACTCCATCTCCTCCAAACCTTTTTTCTCTGTTTGTTTTGATCTCCATCTTTTATGCTAGAGGCTCTTCTTAGCTCTCTATCAGTATTTAAGAACTGGAGATAAAAGGCTGGCTGGACGTGCAGGTGGGATTTACCACCTGCAAACCAGAGTGAAAGCCACTCNTACTCACTCTGTGGACTCCATCTCCTCCAAACCTTTTTTCTCTGTTTGTTTTGATCTCCATCTTTTATGCTAGAGGCTCTTCTTAGCTCTCTATCAGTATTTAAGAACTGGAGATAAAAGGCTGGCTGGACGTGCAGGTGGGATTTACCACCTGCAAACCAGAGTGAAAGCCACTCTGGGAGAGCCCGCTGAACCTGTGTTGGGAACCCCTGTTACCAACTCTTCTAGTTCTTTCTTCTGGGAACTAGTGAGACTCTCCAAAGAAGATCCTTCCAATGCCTTGGGTACGTGGCAGAGTTATAGGCCCCCAAAGATGTCCAAATGCTAATCTTGCAATTATGTTACCTTCTATGTCAAAGGGGATTTTGCAGGTATCATTAAATCCAAAATCTTTACATGGAAAGATTAACCTGGATTATTCAGTGGACCCACTCTCGTCTTAATGGTCCTTAGAAGATGGAAGCAAAAGGCTCAGAATCAAAAAAGGAGATATGACTGTGGAAGAAGGGACCAACTTACAGTGCTCTGAGCCAAGGAATGTGAGCAGCTTCTAGAAGCTGGAAAAAGCAAGGATATAGAATCTCCCATCCAGAAGGAACACAGGGCTATCTCCACCTTGATCATAGTTTAGTCTGAAAGCAATTGCACACTTCTGTAAAATAATAAATCTGTGTTGCTTGGTAATGATTTATATAGCAGCTTGGCACTAGGAGCTGGCAGTGAGCATGATGTTGACTTTCATTGTACAGATATGCCCTCCACGTCTTTCTGTTCAGTGTGGGGCTATGCCTCAACCTACCTGGTGTCCTTCATCAGAGAAGCTCTGTTGAATGTGACTTCTCTCCAGATACCTGCATGTGTGCCAGGTGAGGGAGGGGCAGTCTCCCAGAAATGTGAAGCAAGGGATGGGGGAGGGGTTTAGGAGTCCACTGCTCCCCTCCCCTTGAGTCCAAAAGTCCCTGGGCTATTTGCAGGTTCTGCTGGGAGTCACACGGAACGGCAAGTCTTCCCACTGCTGACTCGGGGTCAGGCTTCCTGCAGCCTCTTTTCCCCCTGCTTTCCAGTGGCTCGCATGCAGCTGTTACCTTCTCTTCCATTCTCTCTGTCTTCATCAGATTATGACTTTTACAAAAACTCCTCTAGCAGGACTTCCCTGGTGGTTCAGTGGTTAAGAATCTGCCTTGCAGTGCAGGGGAGGCAGGTTCATTCCCTGGCAGGGAAACTAACATGCCACCGTCTGCAGGGCAACTAATTCCACATGCTGCAACTACTGAGCTCATGCACCACCAAAAAATAAAATAAAAGCTTCTGTGAAGCTTTGTCCAAGGGAGTAAAACCAGATACATGGCTCTGTCCAATGGCTTTCTCAGAAAGTGGTGCCTTCATAGTTCCTTCACTCATGAGATCTCAGCCTTCCGAGAGCCCTTTGAGGGAGCCAGAGCTCACACCTCACACCCTCTCTCTCCCAGGGACACTGGGTCTCTAGCGACTTGGAATGTCTCTTTTGACTATTAATCAAAGGTCTCCCCCTCTCCCTGATCTGTATCTCTGTGGCTCCTGCAGACCCAGAAGTATGCCCCAGAATGTTGCAGTAATCATGAAAATACTGAAATACTTCCCTGCTCATTATGAATAGTAAACTTTTCCTAATCACCCCAAACACAGATGCTCCCTGGATACACTAGTTTGCAAGGGCTGCCATAACAAATGACAAATGTCTCAGGCTGAAACAGCAGAAGAGCATTCCCTCCCAGTTCCAGAGAAGCCCAAGATCAAGGTGTCAGCAGAGTTAGACTCCTCTGAGGTGCCCTCCTTGGCTGGCAGGTGGCCGCCCTCCTGCTGCCTCTGCACAGGGTCGTCCTTCTGGGTGCACCCCTGGTGTCTCCCTGCATGTCCTGATCCCCTCTTCTTGTAAGGACACCGATCAGGTTGGATCAGGACCCATTTTCACTTAATTACCTCTATGAAGGCCCTGTCTCCAAGGGTTGCAAGAAGGGGGACCCCTTCCAGGACCAGAGAATGGGCTCTTGTCTAACACTCTGAAATGAGCTGTCCAAGGAGACTCACACTGACAAAAAGCAAGAAGACTTTATTGGAGAGGGGCTCCCAGCAGAGAGCAGCAGGGTTAAGGGAAACCAGGAGAACTTCACTGCCACGTGGCTCACAGTCTCAGGGTTTGTGACGATGTGGTTAGTTTCCAGCTCGTCTCTGGCCAACCATCTTGCTTGGTCCATAGTCTAATTCAGCGTCCTTCCCGGTGGTGTACACATGTCTCAGCCAGGAAGGGTTCCAGCAAGAAGGACTCTGGGAGGTTGGTCATCTCCTCCCTCTTTTGGTCCCCTCTGAATTCCCTGGTTAGTTTTCAGTGGCAACGGTTGGTTTATGTCCCGTATTGGGATGTCCTGTTGTTGAGACAGCTCGGGCAAGCAGGCCTGGCCAAGGAAGGCAGTTTGGGTCAACAATTCCCTAGCACAAATACAGACACATTCTGAGGTCCTGAAGGTGAAGGGTTCTGCATATGAATTGTCGGGGGACACAGCTGAGTCCAGGACACTGGCCCTCCTTGACTGTGCCCCAGGATTCTGACTGCTTGCTGTTCCTGCCATACCTGCGCTCACATATCCACAGGAGCAGCTCTGAACCCACCACTTTCTTCTTTTCTCCCTGCAAGCCTGGGCTGTGTGACCAGTGCTGCCAAGACAGCTGCGGACCCAGACCGCCTCCCTTGGAGCATGATGGGAAATTAAGAAACCCTTTGTGTTCAGCGTCATATTTTTATTTCCTCACTGCTAAAAATATTTTTAGGATAAAAACAAGATACTGTGTACACATATTGTGTGTGGTTCTAAAGTAAAGATTCTTGTTTATCCCCTTGAAGGTATGGCCTGCTTCTGGCTACATTTCAAGTGTCAGTTTACAAGAAAGTGGAAAGTGTTAGTCACTTCAGTCATGTCCTACTCTTTCAGACCCCATGGACTGGAGTCTGCCAGGCTCCTCGGTCCATGGAGTTATCCAGGCAAGAATACTGGAGTAGGTTGGAGTAGGTTGGGATCTTCCCAACCCAGGGACTGAACCCAGGTCTCCCACACTGCAGGCAGGTTCTTTAGCATCTGAGCCACTAGAGAAGCCAGTTTGCAAAGGTAGCAAGAAATCCTCGGTCAATAGCTATTCATACCGCAGTTATATGGATCTTTTAAAAATGTCCACAGAGGGTGAAAATCTTCTGGGAAAAGCATGTTACTCCAGATAAAAGTTGAGGTTTTGGACTCAGAAAGTGAAAGTGAAGTCACTCAGTCGTGTCCGACTCTTTGTGACCACGTGGACTGTAGCCTACCAAGCTCCTCTGTCCATGGGATTCTCCAGGCAAGAATACTGGAGTGGGTTGCCATTTCCTTCTCCAGGGGATCTTCCTGACCCAGGGATCGAACCCGNTCCACCCCCCACCCCCCTACCCCAGACCAGACCCACAGTCTTAACATTGGTATACTCTGCACCCCTTCCATCAGATCCCTCCCTGGTTGGCTCCCAGCCCCAGATCTCACTGGTTCTTTGTAAAACCATTTGTCCCCTTTCACCCAATGAAGAGGGTTGTGCAAATCCCATATTAATAGATCCCTTTGGCCATTTCACTGGACAGGTTTGGATTTGAAAGAGTATTTGCGAATTGCACTCAGTCTTTCTCAGAAGCCCTAGGAAGGTCTAGGAACCTCTCAGGATTAACACCAGCTCCCAGCCCTCAGACCAGCTCCTGTGTGAGCTAAAGTGTCTCTTCCACCTCTCCCTGGCTCCCAGAGAAGGGAAATATCAACTTGCTGGCAAAAGTTTTAAAAAAAATTAGAGGAAGAAGAAAAGGAATATTTACTGACCATATTTTTAAAAAGTCTGTGAGGCCCCTGGTATCAAACTTCCCCCAGGATGGGATGTGTACATTCTTAGTCACTCAGTCATGTCCACGTCTTTGTGGCCCCACGGACTGTAGCCCGCCAGGCTCCTCGGTCCATGGAATTCTCCAGGCAAGAGTCCTGGAGTGGGTTGCCATTTCCTCCTCCAGGGGATCTTCCCGACCCAGGGATCGAACCTGCATCTCCTGTGTTGTAGGCAGATTCTTTACCACTGAGCCATCAGGGAAGCTCTTCCCCAGGATATCTCTCCCAAACCTTCCTACTCACCACTCTTAGCACCCATCATATCTTCTTTGTGTTACGGTTCCTTGTAGCTTTATTGACTCTCATGGACTCTTGGGAGCCAAGGGCTTTGCCCGGATCGTTTTCATCTCACATCCCCACACTGCCAAGCATCCAGTAAGCAGTTAAGATGCATGCTCAATGAACGGAAAGTTAAATAGATGAATTCCTAAATAAATAAACCTGTAAATTAATAGACAGCATGAAAGTAAAAGTTTCTCAGTCATGTCCGACTCTTTGCGACCCCATGGTCTATACAGTCCATGGAATTCTCTAGGCCAGAATACTGGAGTGGGTAGCCTTTCCTTTCTCCAGGGGACCTTCCCAACCCAGGGATCGCCCACATTGCAGGCAGATTCTTTACCAGCTGAGCCACAAGGGAAGCCCAACAATACTGGAGTGGGTAGCCTATCCTTTCTCCAGTGGATCTTCCCGACCCAGGAACTGAACCAGGGTCTCCTGCATTGCGGTGGATTCTTTACCAGTTCAGCTAATAGACAACATATCTCTGAATAAATGTTTGAAAGTGATTGAATGAATATATGTAGAAACAAACACATGTAAGAAAAACTAACAAAAGTGTATGCATATATCTTGATGGAGTCCATCAATTAATCCATTAATGAATGGATTAAGAGGTGAGGAAGTATATCAATGAGTGTGAATTAAGAATTCAATAACACATATGTGAAGGAATATTAGACAAGTGAACATATGAGTGAATGAGTACCTGAATACATAAATGAACTTATGCATAGAGGAGTGAATGAATATATGAGTGCACTGTTGAAAGCATGCGTGCAGGAATGAATGAAGGAGAGAATGAGCCAACAAATGGGTGAATGAATGCCTTCCCTCTTTCCCTCAGGACCTCCCCACCCCCTTGAGTATGCTGGTGATCAGAAAACCTAAGACTCAGAGGGTCAGTTGAGATTCCAGGAGGCAATGTTCAAGGCTAAAGGTCTGAGGGTGGACTAAGGGCTAGGGCCCAACTGTGCATAGAAGCTCCCTTTGCCAGGAGTCCCTTGGAGCAGCTGCCACATCGCCTCAGACCTGGACACAGAGGCGGCCACTGGCTCCAGGCAGGGGCACAGTAGGCGACTGCCCCAGGGGATCAAGGCACAGGCAGTCCCCCTCAGCCAGGGTTCCCCTTGTCCTACTCCCCACCCCACCTCCAGACAAGAGCACAAGCCGGCAAGGCAACCACAGGAAAGGAAATTAGTTCTCCACATCCAAGGACAGCCTCCTTTAATGAAGAGGCTGCTGCAATAGCTTTGTAACAAGCAGCAATGCCTGTGTTGCGTTACAACAGGTTGAGCCATTCCACGCTCCCCAGTGCCAGGGCTCAGGGAAAGAGGGAGTGAAAAACCACACCTGAACACCAAGCACTTCTCCACACAGGCGGCCCCGGGGTCCGGACTCCACCAGGATTTGAAAGAACTGTGGCATTTCTCATCAAAGAGCTCAGCGTCCTAACTCCCTTGCCTGCCCATCACTGAGCGATGCTTTTCTTTGCTTCTTTTTTTTTTCTACTTCAGAATCCGAGCTCCAGCCAGCTCTGAGTGACTGACACCTTCTCCTCTCTTGGGCCTGGGAGTGGATTCATTCAGGATCGTGGTAAACCGGTATTTCAGGTCCCCTTGGCAACCCCCGGCACTCTATCTCCTGAGGATTGTGCTTCTAAAGGACCTCGTGGAGACAAGACTTCTGGGTGATATTCAACACCTTCTTCTTTGTTTCTTCGCCGCCACATTCAGGCTGGGTTGCTGTTTCGAAGAGAGGTGAGATCGGTTGGGAGGAAAGGCTGTCCTGGAAGTTAGGAATGGGTCAGTAAAAGGTGAAAGGGGAAGGGGCCGACTGGAAGATTCCCAGGAACACCACCTCCCACTTCAAGTCTCACTGGGTCCCTGCTTTTCTTATGACGCAACCTTAGAGTAACACCTCCCACGGGAGGTCAGGGTACCCATCCAGCCTCAGACGCTTCAGTGATTGAATCAGTCATCTCAGATGTGCACAGATACCTGGAAGAAATGTCCTGGATCACAACCTCACTGGCCACACCTGAGAGGGTGGGCGGAGGGGCCTGGGCAGATGCATCTCTAGAGGTGAGGGGGCAATGCTATGGTGTTTTGCGTGACATCCTTCATCTCCAACTCTCATTTCCTTTATCTGTGAAGGACTGCTTGAAAATTATGTATTTTCCCACAAAGGGCTTTGAACAGAGTCGAAGAAGTCTGTAGAGCTCTACCCACCACTACCTATCCCCTCCTCCTACACACACACACACAGACACACACACACTTTGGTTTGGGAGGAGGGGTGGCAGGAGGTGAAAGTGGCTAAGGAAAGACTCTGGCCTTGTTGCCAAACTCCAAACAACAGTCACTGATGAAGACAGTGATGTGCAAATTACTGATTTTTATTGGACCCTTTGAGGAATATAGTTGTTTGTCAGGAAATGAAAGAGAATGTTTGTGCTTATAAAATTATATGGAAAATCAATGCAGTGTTAAGTATATTTTTTCAGTTACTGGAGTCAAGGAATATTCTCCAGCCAATTCTAGCAAGCTCGAAGGGAGGCAGAGACGGCCATAAGTACAGACAAGGGGGTTGGGCAGAAAGGTCAAGTTGCTGTTGACTGCTACTCTCTTCACCTGGAGGAATGCCCAAGGGGCACGAGATGATGCAGGCCACGCGGTGGCTGCACCTCAGGTATTCCCAGCGATGCTGAGAACCTCACGCCGCAGAACAGCCTTCAGTCTAGACCTGTCTCTGATTGTCCTGTCTGTGGGCTCCAACCTAGCGGATCTGAGCCCTGAGTCCCTCTCACAGACGGGCTGGCCCCCCCAGGGGAGTTGAGAGGCCATAGAGCATGCTGCAGGGAAGGAGACAGGAACTCCACCTTGTCTGAGTGGCTCAAGAGTTTTCAGTCATAGTAGAAGCAGGGGCTTGGCACTCTTAAGTGGGGTCTGTGGGCCTTGAACAAGGGGCTGAAGGGGGGCATAGGAGCAGCCAGGGCACCTCTCTGCTTGCCAAGCATTTGTCATGGCCCTAATGTTGAAGGTCTTTAACATGAAGAAGTGAATAAGAGTCACAAGTCAAGCAAATTAGGTAGAACTTTTAGAAGATCATAGATTGATAGCCAAGAAGCTACCAGCAAAACTCCTACTTGTGACTAAATTCTTTACCAGATGAGAATGAACTGGTGTTTAAGAGGCTGAATTGGGGAGCCAGGCAACCTGCTCTGTGACACTGTCCTCTGCTGTGTGACCCAGGGCAAATGACTGCTCTTTCTGGGTTCCCGCTCCTTTGTCTGAATTATTTGTAATAAGGAGCCCCCGAAAATGTCTTCCGTCTCTAAATCCTGTGATGCTATGATGAGGAAGTCTTATTGATTAGTAGAAACCATGCTGTTGTGGTGGAGAGGGGGCCTGGACTGAGAGGGGCACAAATTGTCGTTCCATCCCTTGATAGCCACGTGTCTTTGGCAGGTCAGTGAACTTTCCTATGCTTCCATTTCTTCAATTGAAAAATGATTTTGCTAGTTAGCTCCACCTCCCTGCCATCCATAGTCGAGTTGCATGCCAGGGTGCTTGTCCCATCAGATACATGTCGGCTCTAAAAATGGATAAAGGAAACTACACATTTTAGCAAAGTATCCTACTGCTGAAGCACTTACAGGGATGGTTGCAAAAAACAAGTAATAAATCTTACCTAATTATTATCAGAGACCAAAATGATCCTTTTGGAAGTTCATGATGAGTACAATTGAACAACTGCATTGTGACATCAACTGCCAAAACTGATAAACCAAAATCATCGTATCCAAATTCTGTCTTTTCCACAATGCATTGACTTTATTTTACCATCTGTGAAATGGGAGTAACAAACCAAGGGCTCTTAGAGAATTAAGGGTTGTAATACCTTCGCAGGAGCTTTCACACAGTGCTTGAGGCACTTGATAAATGGTACCAGTTATTATGTTAGTATTTATTATTCTAAGTTGATAATTAAAAAAAATAAAAACCAAAGTACAAAAATACCCTATATCTTTTTTTTTTTTTTAACATAATGTTTCTCATCATTGGGCCCTGTTTTCTCTGCATGAAAGCTTTTCAGGGACTCTCTTCTTTCATTTACTTCTTCATTCATTGTTCTGTAAAGTGATGGGTGGAGATAACTGAAAATATCATCTGGATTTTATTCAAGTATTAGACATTTCTCAAGGCTTTAGCTGTGTTGCAAACATCAGGCCCCAGTGCTTATTTCAGGAATAGAATCCCCTTGCCAGAGAGTGGTAGAATTTAAGGGTGAACTGTCTTGGGGTGACATGACTCTGCAGGCTATGATTGTGTGTATGGCAATTACAAACTCAAGCACGCCTGACAAAGCATTTGATGATTCAAACAAGAACTGCAAATCCCTTGAAAATAAAGACCATGATTGGTCCGTTCTTATTTTTATTGGCATAGAAATGGACATAATATAATAACACCTTCAGAGCCTCAAACTACTATTTAAACTCCAGGCCTCATTTCAGGCCTGAGGATATGTGTTCATGAATATTCTGAAACTGAAGCTCTCGTTTTCAAAAGGAGACTAAAACAAGTTTCAAAGTCTTATAAAATATACGGATCAAAGTTGGAAAATGAAAAGGCCACTCTTACGTGTTTTCAGATTTACCTGCAATAGTCTTTGCTTGTCTGTTTTGTCCCGTCAGCCTCTCGTATGGCCTCTTCTTCCACTGCGGTCATGGATACGGAATCTCGCTTTCTCTCATGTACATGCTCAATGCATTACAGTCCCCTTAAATTCTGATGATCTTTCCTCCCATGCAAAAGAGAAAGGGGCAAATGGCTAGCTCGCAAGTTATTTTTCTAAAAACAGAATATAATGTGGTCTCAATTATGAGATAGGCAAAACAGAGTAAAAAGGAATCAGTAGAAAATTTTAAATACCATTCTTAAGGGCAGAAAGATAACAGAATTTGAACGGTAGGCATCTTTGCGTGGCAGAAATATAATTTTCTTGCTTTGTCCCACTTTTCTATATTTTCTAATTTTCCATGATATGCGTGTATTACTTTTAAGTAAAAAATTTTAGTATTTTTAAAAGGAATTTTATATTAAATAATGGTGCTTTTTCAGTAAAACATGTTTCAGGTTAAATAGTAACTAATAATATTTCACCTTTGTGCTAGCAAATGTCTCACTGGCATTTATACCTGACTTTTAAGCACATATCAGAATGTCTTCTGCATGTTATCACTTCCAGGGTGTGATGACAATACGCAGGCATGCTCTGACTGGCTTGTCGTGCCTTCAGCTCTGGGTTAAGGCTTAACTGTAGGAGGCGCATCCCCTTGCCTACTGCCCTAGAGTCTGACTCAGAAGCTTCCCCGTGTAGGGCTCTGTGGGTAGAGCTCCTGGGGACTAGGGTCTGTGTTTAGACTTCCCTGGTGGGACTTCCAACATAGGCTGCCCACAAGTATTTTTTTTCTGATTTTTAATAACACTGTTTTATTTTTTCTGATTATAAAAGGAATACATACTCCTTACAGAAAATGTTAGTTAAACATAAAGAAGAAAATAAGATACCCACAATACTATATTTCCTCTCCCTAGAAATGATGTCTGTCGCACACTTAAGGATTCCCTTCCTCTCTGTGTGTGTATGTGTCTGGGGAACATTTTAAGCAGTGAGACTGCATTGTGTACATGTGCGTGTACGTGCATATGTATGATATGTGCGCCGTAAGAGCTGTTTGTTTATAACAATTTTTGTGCCGCATTGTAACACAGGTATCATAATTTATTTAACCAGTCCTCTTTCCTGGGCATTCAGATCTCCCGCTTCTTTAATTTTGGTTTGTGTAAGTTATGCTGTGCCAGTCATAATTCCTGTTTCCATCTTTGGCAGTATTTCCTTAATATAGATTGCTTGAATTGAAATTAATTTTAAAAATTGTTTATAGTCAAAGAAATGCAAAGTAAAACAGTAATGAGAGGCAAGTGTGCTTGGATCAAATTAGAAAAACTAAAACTGTTTCTCACAAGCTTACAAACATTGGGAATTACTTTTTCTTCTTCACCTTTGACATATTGATACACAAAAACCAGTCCTTTAATATAATTTTAATTTGCATTTCTTTGATTATTAGTGAGACAAAACTCTTTTTCATGTTGATTAGACGTTTGTTTATTATTCTTCTGTGTATTATCCTTTCATGCCCCTTGTCCATTTTTCTACTGATTTTTTTTTTCTCATCAATTCATAAAAGACCCATCTCTATTAAGGATATTAAACCTTTGCCACTTCTATTAAAAATATCTCCTCAATGTTATTTGCCTTTTATTTTTTAATGAATTCTTCTGACGTGCAGCCATTTAAGTCTTATGTAGTCCATCTACTGATGTCTTTCACTACAATTTCTTCCCTTTATTATCCTTAGAAGCGCTTTCTCTTTCAGAGATCAGATACTTTTAGCATTTTCGAATTGGTTTGTTTTTAATATAAAAATCAAGTGTGAATTGCAGCAAAGGACGAGTTGAGTTCTGTGAATTTTATCAGGTAGCTAGGGCCTCGAGATGCTCTTTCTACTTTTTGCATCATGAGAAAAAACTGAGCATTTGCTTTTGAAAGGTGCAAACGGTTTTGGGGATACAGACCAAGGACGGAACAGCAAGAAGGGATCTGCGGAAAAAACAGAGAATGAGAATTCTCAGTAAGTAGGTATGGATGTTCCTCCTGTCGTGTACCAAATGTGGTTTTAAATGATAGTTGCTGGAAAGTTGTTTGACAGCAGGGCCTCTATAAATGCTGGTCTTAAGAAATGAGTCAGAGAGAATCTTGCTGTGCGTCTAAAATAGTATATGCTCGTTGGCCAAGGCCCTGCCACTGGAGGAATACAGCTGCGGTCTCAGGTGGAAGGTATAAAACTAAATGATTCTGAATTAGATCTTTGCTCTGGGTCACATCGGACCAGCTCAACTGTCCGCTCTTGTTCGAGGCTATGGTTGTTAGCTGGGAGCTCTAGAGCCAGGGTTTTCTGCTAGTGGAGGAAGTCCAGGGCCCCAGCAGGGACTGGGTGCTGGTGGTAGAAAGATCATGGGTTTCAGGTTCTGCAGGCCATCAGACTCTGCTCCACCAGTTCCCAGCAGTGTGACTTAGAGCTTTACCTTCCTTGTCTATAAAATGGGAATCATAAGAGTTTACTAGTGATATTAGAAATCCATATAATCAGCTTGCAAGGTTATTATGAATAGTACAGAACTTCATACATGCTAAACACTCATCCTTTGAAAGCTTTGAAAGTGAATTGACTTGCAGTGTTTGTCTTTTGGGGTCCATGTTATAAAGCAGAGGGTCACCAACAGGCTACCCGTCTACCTAACAGACTTCTCAGGGACCACCAAGCTACAGGGACCTAATCTCTGCCATCTAAAAATTAGGACACAAGGCCAAGAAAGGATTTGTATGAACTTATATGCGTGAAAAACTTCACAATGTTATAAAAGTAGAGTCAGATCCCATTATACATTGACTAAATTGCCTTTAATTGAAAAAGTAAAATTGTACCAGGTGGAGGAGAGCCACAAATTTAGTTACTTTTAAGGGACTGTAAGGAGAAGGCAATGGCACCCCACTCCAGTACTCTTGCCTGGAGAATCCCATGGATGGAGGAGCCTGGTGGGCTGCAGTCCATGGGGTTGCTAAGAGTCGGATACGACTGAGCAACTTCACTTTCACTTTTCACTTTCCTGCATTGAAGAAGGACATGGCAACCCACTCCAGTGTTCTTGCCTGGAGAATCCCAGGGATGGGGGAGCCTGGTGAGCTGCCGTCTATGGGGTCGCACAGAGTCAGACACAACTGAAGCAAGGGACTGTGAAAATGACAAAGCAGGAGAAAAAGAGTCAAATCCTCTGGTTTAGAATATTCCACAATTCTTCCAAGTCATGCAGATGCCACCTCTGGTTTCTTTATACATAGGTTTCTAACTAGCAAAATGGGTCAGGAAGGACCTGTGCAGTGGAGAGGTCTTTCTTCAGCTGATGTGTTAGACCAGGGCCATAGAAAATTTCAACACAAATAAACAGGGGGAAAAGCATTATTTGAAGGGAAAAACAAATGGGTATTCCTTAGAATGTTGAAAATATGTGTCATATTGTCATGTCATTTGCAGCTTTAGAAGCCTTTTGTTGGTTTGAGACTATAATAATGTATTATGTAGAGATTTATTAATAAAATAATTATGTTGGGCATTCTGAGTTTAAAAGGACCATCCATTCAGGTAGTACTTACACATTTAGTAATTTAATTCAGAAAAAAATTACAGTGTGGTCACCCATGGAGCTGCTGAATTTGAAGGGAGCTCTGAGCTCCCTGTTTGTATCCTGTTTAGAAGCAGCCGGTAGAAACCTGAGCCCATCAGAAAACATTGGTATTAGCACAAGAACAAAACACCTGGATTTCCTGGATTTTGTGTCCTTACAATCGTAAGCAGATTCCAAAAGTATTTATTTTCACAAATGGTGAACTGTGGGTAAAAAACTCTTTTCTGGAGACAGCTTTTTCCCCTTGGAACCTGGTCCAATCGCCCTCACTCCAAAAAAAAAAATGCCTTTCTTCTGACACATAGCTGCAAATCACACTTCTGCCAGCCCACCACACCCTTATCAGAAAATCTAGCATATAGAAATGCTTCTATGCTGGAAGCCGGTGTCTCCATTTTTGCTGAGGGGGGAATGAAGAATGAATGAAGAGAAATATAGTGGGGCAGCCAGCTTGCATACAGGAGGAAACAGTTTGCTGTAGCACACCCAGGTTGAGTAATAGCAGCCCTCAGAGTTAGCCATAAATAACTTTGCAAGCCTGAGGGGCCTTGGTTCCCTGATTATTGAGAATTTGCCACAAAATGGCCTGTTAGAAGGAATTTAATTTACATAGGTTATGGAAATAAGCTAAAATAGGGAAAACATAGCTTCAGAATTCTGAATTTAGAAATACTTAAACTGTGAGTCAACCAATGGCAGACACAGCTTGGCATCAGAAGTCTCGAAATCTAGTCTCAGCTCTGCTGTGAAATAGATAGTTGGATGATCTTCCCCTGTGGTTCCACTCTTGGTCAATTTCATCAATGAAATATGAAAATAGTAGTCATAAAAATACTGACATTACAGCATTGTTGTATGACCAGTGAAACTGAGGAGCCAAAGGTGTCTTGTCCGCTGCCCACATGAAACAGACTCTGGTGTTGGTGGTGTTGGTATAGAAATAGGGGGGCCACAGGTACAGTGCTGAGTCCTGGCTGTAGAACCAGGCTATCTGACTGTTGCTCTTGGTTCCACCCCCCGCTTTAGCTCCACTTTCCTGGCTCTTGGCCTCCGTGTTTTCATCTGTACTATGGAGTCATCAACAATGCAAATTTCATCTCACTGAGATAACGTGTACGGAAGGTAACATGTGTATATGAATGACTCCAAAGGGACGGTGTCTGCATTTTGTCTTCATGGCATCCTCAGAGATTAGCACAGTGGCTGGAACAATGTATATGCAAATAATTATTTGTGGAATGAAAAGAAAATATGATTCTCATGTTTCATATTGTCTCAGAGCTCAGAGCAGGGTCAAGTAATATATATATATTTTTTTCCGACTATAAATGCCTTTCCAATTCCAGGGTTAGGCAAGTCACAGCTTGTTTTGTTTTATCTTTGAAGGAACTTGTAACTTTTGCTGCCATTTCTGTTCCACTCTGGTTTGGAAATGTCATCAGAAAGAGGAGAAAACACTGTTCCATGCCAGCCTCAGGATTTGCCCAGAGACATAGGGCTACTTGGTAGCAGAGATAGGATTGGAACTCAGGTCAGGCTAACCCAGAGCTCTCCACTTTTCTGTCTGTGTGGGTAAACGTAACAACTTGAAGAGCAGATATTATCCAGAAGAAGCCCACTTGGAGGTAGGTGCTAGAAACTTCTGCCTTCTTTTATGAGGGTTGTGCCCACTGGAGATGGGAAAGGACATGGCTTTAGGATTTCAACACTTCACAGCTTATACCAGATGCCTAGGAATTATAACATGCCATTCTGCATGGTTGTAGGTAAAAAGCTCTCTGTGGCCCACCTTGGGAAATTACTTCAGAGGAAAGTCACTTATTGTCTTAAGCATCTGAATCATTCTTCTATAATAATTTCCTCATCAAAAAACTTCACTGGGAGGAGAAAATTACCAGGAAAGAGTCACAGAGCTGTAGATGTTAGAAGAACAGATTACATAAAAGGATTTCCCCTTCAATTCATGCACCTGCATCCTTCTGTTTTCCTAAGATCTGTAAGTGTAGAAATAACCTATTGGACCGATCTACACTCAGCGTGATACTTGTAAAGATGTCTGAAAAGGAAATCATGAAATCACCAAACCTTCTAGAGCAGGGGATTCCAATCCCCACACCGTGAACCGGCCAGTTCGGAATCTGGTCTCACAGCAGGAGGTGGGCAATGGGCAACTGAGCCAAGCTTCATGTGTATTTACAGCCACTCCTCATCACTCACAGTACTGCCTGAGCTCTGCATCCTGTCAGACCAGTGGCAGTATTAGACTTCCATAGGAGCGTGAACCCTACTGTGAACAGTGCATTGAACTTTTTATGAGAATCTAATGCCTCATGATCTGAGGTGGAGCTGAGGCAATGATGCTAGCACTGACGAGTGGATGAAAATGTGGATTATCATTAACACGAGCAGAGAAAGCAATGGCAACCCACCCCAGTACTCTTGCCTGGAAAATCCCATGGACGGAGGAGCCTGGTAGTCTGCAGTCCATGGGGTCACCAAGAGTTGGACATGACTGAGCGACTTCACTTTCACTTTTCACTTTCATGTATTGGAGAAGGAAATGGCAACCCACTCCAGTGTTCTTGCCTGGAGAATCTCAGGGATGGCAGAGCCTGGTGGGCTGCCGTCTATGGGGTTGCACAGAGTTGGACACGACTGAAGCGACTTGGCGGCAGCAGCAGCAGCAGCAGCAGCATTAACATGAAAGGTCTGACCACACAGAAACCATGATAAGTCAACTGCAGATTCATGTCAGAACCCTACCAGTGAGTGGCAAGTAATGGTGAGCTGTATAATTATTTCTATTATATATCACAATGTAATAATGACAGATATAAAGTACACAATAAATGTACTTGAATAATGTACTTGAATCATCCTGAAACCGTCTCCCCCCAACCCCTGGTCCATGCAAAACTTGACTTCCACAGAACTGGTCCCTGGTGCCAAAAAGATTGGAGACTCTGTTCTAAAACCCTGCTTCCAAGATCTTGGCAAATGGATCCCATCTTTCCCCTCTTACCCCCAGCCTTTGCTGATTTGACTAGCAAAGTCAAAACAGTTCTTTCTTTAAACAGTTCTTTTCTTTCCACAAGAAAGTCTGATTGCTTGGAAGGTTTCTACTTGGTCACTGGCATGGTTTTCATCTACAGGAGAAAGAAAATAAGGTTTGTTTCCTGCCGTGGATGGGTTTGCATTTAAAAATGTGCTGTATGCAACTATAACATCATTGCATTTCACCTAATTAATGGCTTGAGAGTCCCTTGGACAGCAGGGTAAGGCAAATCAGTCCTGGATATTCATTGGAAGGACTGATGCTGAAGCTCAAACTTCAATATGTTGGCCACCTGATGTGAAGTACTGACTCACTGGAAAAGACCCTGATGCTGGGAAAGATTGAAGGCAGGAGGAGAAGGGGATGACAGAGGATGAGATGATTGGATGGTATCACTGACTCAATGGACATGAGTTTGAGTACACTCCGGGAGTTGGTGATGGACAGGGAGGCCTGATGTGCTGCAGTCCATGAGGTCGCAAAAAGTCAGTCACGACTGAGCGACTGAACTGAACTGATGAATTAATGGCTGAATAAACTAACTGAATGAATGGCTATCATGGGTGAAGTCCAGCACAGTGCTTAGAGTTCTGCACACAGAGAATTGCTCCAGGTATATGTACAGGATGTTACTGATACAGATAGTAATGGGAGCTTTGATGATAACAGATTTTAACAATATCATGGGCATGTCTAAAAAAAAAGCGGTGTGAAATGAGAATTTTAAATTTCTACTTTATGAGTATAAAATAAACCTGAGCAGTAACCCTTGTCCATAGTAGATATAATGTTAGCTTACTCCTCATCCTACTGTCTGGCCTTCTCTAGATTTGTTCATTTGTCTCAAGATATATTTTTTAAGCCTGTACTGGGCATTAGGCAGACAAGAGTCAACAGGACAGGCACCTGCCCCCTTGAAGGTTCCAGAATTGCAGGAAAGACTAATGTTGGACAAGCCACCACTGGTAATTGTGAGTGTTGCTTTTTTTTTTTAAGAAAAGAATCAAGCGTAACAGTCAGGTTTGAATATTCTCTTTTGGAGCCTGTCACAGCTATCACTCTCTGAGCATGTGTTTCTTCTTTGCCTAGAATGTTCTGCCCACCTTCCCAGCAAAGGGAACCTTCCAGGCAATATCACGTTAGCTCATGTGTTCCCTGGGTTCTGAAGGCAGAATTAGGGCTTTTTTTGTACTGTGTTCCCAGAACATGGTCCAGCTGCGTTTCTCAAGTGTCTCCTTGGTGCCTTTCAAGTGCTCTGGCCCTGAAGTCAGAGTCTTTGGGTTTCAATCAGAGCCCCACCACTTATTAGTTACATGGACTTACATGATGAACGGTTATGTAGCCGCTCGCCTCACTTTTACCATCTGTAAAATGAAAACTTAAAATGGCACATAACTATTGGGATTATTGGGAGGATTAAGTGAATTACTCATATAAAAAGCACATAAAAGAATGCCTGGCAGATAATAACTGCTTTTTCAGTGTTGGCTGGCCCTACCACAGCACTAATGAATACTTTATGTTGAGATTGTGTTGAATCTGTCTGCCTCCTTAGACCATACATTCTTAGATATCAGGGTCCTTGATTTATTTGTCCCTCTGTTCTCGCTCTTAGCACTGGGTTTGACACTCAAGAGGGCCACAAGCAGAGCCTGCTAAATGAATGGAAAAGAGAGGAGTCCCCACAAACAGGATGCTCAGGGCCCAGGTCAGAGGAATTTAGGTCAACGTCATTCTAGGAACTTGGCTTATGCTGCCTGATATGATTTTGTTCCATTTCTTGGTGAAGAACCAGTAAGGAAGGAAAAGTAACTAGATCTTTTGGACCAACCCTTGGTGTGCTCCTTGGCTCCTTTATTTCATTGCAGACTCCCCTCTGGTTCCTTGGGCACCGTGGAAAATAACTAGCATTTTTTTAGATTCAGCCATCACATTCTTTGAAAGAGAAAACAACATCATGTCTTTTTTTTTTTTTTTTAATTATGCCAAGCCGCGTGTGTGAGAGTGCTGCAACACCATGCAATTTTATTTTGTCAAGTGCCTTTCATCACAAGCTGCATCCCTGACATTCCAGTTAAACAATGACTGATACAGCATAAGGTGTTTGGGGCAGTAGGAAGGAGGGGAGTGAAGGGGCCGAAACAAAGGAGCAAGTCTGTGAGCACAGGGACCTCTAGTCAGGTTTTCAGGGGCCTCCAAGTCTTCCTCCGGCGGTGATTGTTCAGTAAGGTTTCAGGCAGAATAACTGGAAAGGGGACGTGGTTTAGCAAATGGCTTAGACAATGGCCTTGATTTCACGGTGATGACACAGCTACACTGTACTTGTTGTGGTGCTCTGGAGCTCTTCATACGCCAGGCAGGGCTTCCTGTTTAGCAAGGCATGTCTCTGCAGACAAAATGCTGTCCCCCCCTGTAGTGTCAGTGGAGAATCAGAGCGGTCACGAGCACTTCAGACAGGCCCCGCAGTGTCCACCCGTGTCCCAGAGTCAGGAAACACGAGGCCTGACATTGCAGTACGAAGTGCCTTTCTTCATCCTCGGTTGGTCAGGCGTTACCGTATGCACTTCATACACTTCATTTCAGGGAACAAGGCCCATAGGCCCAATACACTCAGGACCTATTTTCCTCCAGCCTGAGAGCCAATAATGTTCACACTGTTAAAAGATTGTTTAAAAAAAGAACAACAGTAAGTACAAGACAATATGCAGCAGATATCGTGTGGCCTACCAAGCTTAACATATTCACTTTCTGGTCCTTTATAGAAAAATATGCTGAATCCAGCTTCATCTTATTAATTCAGTCAATAAAAATGATGTGAGCATTTATTGTCCCCATTCTGTAATTTGGATCCTGCATCTTAAAAAGGATAAGTACTCATCTGATATTACCCAGTTAGTACAACTACTACCCAGGGATGACAATCTCAGCTGTCTCCAGGACTTGGGCAGATAATATGAATGAATACATGGGCCCAGGAGGCGCTGTGACAATACAGAGGTGACATGGCCTTTCCAAAGGACAGCTGCAGTGCAGTTCAGGCCAGTGGTGACTCACCAAGGACAGTGACCCATGTCACTAATTTTCTGATCTTTCACGGAAAGCCAGGAAGCCAGATTTTTATGTAAAATCTCCTAATTTCCAAAGGCTGGCCAACCGGACTCAAAGTTTATTTAATGTTACATGGTTCATACAAAACAGGCTTGTGGGCTGAATGTAGCCCTAGTGCCTACAGTTTGAAGCCAGTGCATATTATTATGAGTTCATTTGTTCCAACCCCTTCACTTAACAGTGAGAAAACTGAAAATTGGAAAGGAAGAGTGAAATGACTAAGATCACAGCACTATTAAGTGGCAAAACCCAAATCATTTGATTTTATTATATGAGCTCTCTCTCCTGAGCACTGCTCTGATTTCTAATTAGTACCACAGATAGTTTGGAAGTAGGAATGATTTATTATAGACTTATCTAAACCACCAAGGACTGATGCTGAAGCTGAAGCTCCAATACTTTGGCCAGTTGATATGAAGAGTCAATTCATAGAAAAAGACCTTGATGCTGGGGAAGATTGAGGGCAGGAGGAGAAGGGGGTGACAGAGGATGATATACTTGGATGGCATCACTAACTCAGTGGACATGAGTTTGAGCAAACTCCAGGAGATGGTGAAGAACAGGGAAGCCTGGCATGCTGCAGTTCATGGGGTCTCAGAGTCAGATACAACTTAGCAACTGAACAATGACAAAAAATCACCAAGTGCTACAAGGAGATAACAGAAGTTCAGACAGACCTGAAGGGTACAGCTTAAAGATCATCTAGGAGATCAACCCTGGGATTTCTTTGGAAGAAATGATGCTAAAGCTGAAACTCTAGTACTTTAGCCACCTCATGCGAAGAGCTGACTCATTGGAAAAGACTCTGATGCTGGGAGGGATTGGGGGCAGGAGGAGAAGGGGACGACCGAGGATGAGATGGCTGGATGGCATCACGGACTCAATGGATGTGAGTCTGAGTGAACTCTGGGAGATGGTGATGAACAGGGAGGCCTGGCGTGCTGCGATTCATGGGGTCGCAAAGAGTCGGACATGACTGAGTGACTGAACTGAACTGAACTGGAGCCTCTTCCTCATAATTTTATGGTTTTGGAAAATAATCAGAGAGGGTTCCTGAAAAACCCAAAGTCACACAGCTAAGAGTGGAGATGGGTCTCTGACCTCAGATCCTAGACTTACTCCAATGCTTTTGCTTGACCCTCTGATGTACTTGAATTTTTCAGATGTCTCTCCAAAATCTCCTTTATTATGCCTGTGTGACACATGAGCATGGTTCTAGCTGAGCCTATGCTGAAATTCACACACAGCTAGGTTGCCGTTGTTCAGTTGCTCAGTCATGTCTGACTCTTTGTGACCCCATAGACTGCAGCCCACCAGGTTTCCCCGTCCTTCACCATCTCCTGGAGCTTGCTCAAACCCACGTCCATTTAGCTGGTGATGCCATCCAACCATCTCATCCTCTGTCCCCTTGTCCTCCCACCTTCAATTTTTCCTACCATCAGAATCTTTCCTAATGAGTTGGCTTTTCACATCAGGTGCCCAAAGTATTGGAGTTTCAGCTTCAGCATCAGTTCAGTTCAGTTCAGTCGCTCAGTCATGTCCGACTCTTTGCAACCCCATGAATCACAGCACGCCACGCCTCCCTGTCCATCACCAACTCCCGGAGTTCACTCAGACTCATGTCCATCGAGTCTGTGATGCCATCCAGCCATCTCATCCTCTGTCTTCCCCTTCTCCTCCTGCCCTCAATCCTTCCCAGCATCAGAGTCTTTTCCAATGAGTCAACTCTTCGCATGAGGTGGCCAAAGTACTGGAGTTTCAGCTTTAGCATCAGTCCTTCCAAAGAACACCCAGGACTGATCTCCTTCAGAATGGACTGGTTGGATCTCCTTGCAGTGCAAGGGACTCTCAAGAGTCTTCTCCAACACCACAGTTCAAAAGCATCAATTCTTCGGCGCTCAGCCTTCTTCACAGTCCAACTCTCACATCCATACATGACCACTGGAAAAACCATAGCCTTGACTAGACGGACCTCTGTTGGCAAAGTAATGTCTCTGCTTTTGAATATGCTATCTAGGTTGGTCATAACTTTCCTTCCAAGGAGTAAGCGTCAGTCCTTCCAATAAACATTCATCATTTATTTCCTTGAGGATTGACTGGTTGNCTGTTGGCAAAGTAATGTCTCTGCTTTTGAATATGCTATCTAGGTTGGTCATAACTTTCCTTCCAAGGAGTAAGCGTCAGTCCTTCCAATAAACATTCATCATTTATTTCCTTGAGGATTGACTGGTTGGATCTTCTTGCAGTCCAAGGGACTGTCAAGAGTCTTTTCCAATACCGCAGTTCAAAACCATCAGTTCTTTGGTGCTCAGCCTTCTTTATGGTTCAGCTCTCACATTCATACATGACTACTGGAAAAGCCATAGCTTTGACTAGACGGATCTTTGCTGGCAAAGTAATGTCTCTGCTTTTTAATACGCTGTCTTGGTTGGTCTAGATTTTCTTCCAAGAAGCATCTTTTAATTTCGTCGCTGCAGTCACCATCCACAGTTATTTTGGAGCCCGAGAAAATAAAGTCTGTCACTGTTTCCACTGTTTCCCCATCTATTTGCCATGAAGTGATGAAACCAGATGCCATGATCTTCGCTTTCTGAATGTTGAGTTTTAAACCAGTTTTTTCACTCTCCTCTCTCACCTTCATCAAGAGGCTCTTTAGTTCCTCTTTATTTTCTGCCATTAGGGTAGTATCATCTGCATATCTCAGATTATTGATATTTCCCCCCACAATCTTGATTCCAGCTTGTGCTTCATCCAGGCTGGTATTTCATGTCAGGTACTCTGCATACAAGTTAAATAAGCAGGGTGACAATATACAACCTTGTGCATAACAGTCTGAAAAGGCACAGTTTAGTACATTCAGCAAATTAAATGGATCATCACTCCTTCCACCCATGTTGGAAGCTGGGCTGAGTTGACTTGCTTGCAGGGTGGTGAATTCTAGGTGAGCTAGGAGTAGAGACTAATGATGGGAAAGGGGATACAGAAGGACAGAAGTTTTATTTCCCCAGGCCAGTGAGCCTACCGGTGGCAGCTGACAGAGCTGTTTTCATAAAGAACTTGTGAGATCCAGTTCTGTTACCTGGGGTCCATGTGACTTTAACTGGGAGATGGGCTTCTCCCTGTTTCTGCAAGAAACATGTCACAACTCTGCTGAGGGCTCATAGCGAGGCATGTGGCCTTTCCATACCTTGAGGATCCTGAGTTTCAGAATGCTTGGAACTAGAACTGCAGGTGGAATGCTCAGAGAAGGCACGGAATGCAGTGGTAACAGTGAGAAGGTACCCTTGGGCTTCACAGGTGGTGGGAAGAAGAGAGTATCTTGCAACCACAGCTGTAGAGAGGGCTGTGAGTGCATGTGAGACACACCAGAACACCTGGAAAATGTATATGGTGGGAGATGTGAATGCCTGCCGGTCCTACTCGGGTAGGAAAATGGAAGGAGGATAATGAAAGTTGTACCATTACTGTTCATGAAAAAAAAANGTTGATATGAAGAGTCAATTCATAGAAAAAGACCTTGATGCTGGGGAAGATTGAGGGCAGGAGGAGAAGGGGGTGACAGAGGATGATATACTTGGATGGCATCACTAACTCAGTGGACATGAGTTTGAGCAAACTCCAGGAGATGGTGAAGAACAGGGAAGCCTGGCATGCTGCAGTTCATGGGGTCTCAGAGTCAGATACAACTTAGCAACTGAACAATGACAAAAAATCACCAAGTGCTACAAGGAGATAACAGAAGTTCAGACAGACCTGAAGGGTACAGCTTAAAGATCATCTAGGAGATCAACCCTGGGATTTCTTTGGAAGAAATGATGCTAAAGCTGAAACTCTAGTACTTTAGCCACCTCATGCGAAGAGCTGACTCATTGGAAAAGACTCTGATGCTGGGAGGGATTGGGGGCAGGAGGAGAAGGGGACGACCGAGGATGAGATGGCTGGATGGCATCACGGACTCAATGGATGTGAGTCTGAGTGAACTCTGGGAGATGGTGATGAACAGGGAGGCCTGGCGTGCTGCGATTCATGGGGTCGCAAAGAGTCGGACATGACTGAGTGACTGAACTGAACTGAACTGGAGCCTCTTCCTCATAATTTTATGGTTTTGGAAAATAATCAGAGAGGGTTCCTGAAAAACCCAAAGTCACACAGCTAAGAGTGGAGATGGGTCTCTGACCTCAGATCCTAGACTTACTCCAATGCTTTTGCTTGACCCTCTGATGTACTTGAATTTTTCAGATGTCTCTCCAAAATCTCCTTTATTATGCCTGTGTGACACATGAGCATGGTTCTAGCTGAGCCTATGCTGAAATTCACACACAGCTAGGTTGCCGTTGTTCAGTTGCTCAGTCATGTCTGACTCTTTGTGACCCCATAGACTGCAGCCCACCAGGTTTCCCCGTCCTTCACCATCTCCTGGAGCTTGCTCAAACCCACGTCCATTTAGCTGGTGATGCCATCCAACCATCTCATCCTCTGTCCCCTTGTCCTCCCACCTTCAATTTTTCCTACCATCAGAATCTTTCCTAATGAGTTGGCTTTTCACATCAGGTGCCCAAAGTATTGGAGTTTCAGCTTCAGCATCAGTTCAGTTCAGTTCAGTCGCTCAGTCATGTCCGACTCTTTGCAACCCCATGAATCACAGCACGCCACGCCTCCCTGTCCATCACCAACTCCCGGAGTTCACTCAGACTCATGTCCATCGAGTCTGTGATGCCATCCAGCCATCTCATCCTCTGTCTTCCCCTTCTCCTCCTGCCCTCAATCCTTCCCAGCATCAGAGTCTTTTCCAATGAGTCAACTCTTCGCATGAGGTGGCCAAAGTACTGGAGTTTCAGCTTTAGCATCAGTCCTTCCAAAGAACACCCAGGACTGATCTCCTTCAGAATGGACTGGTTGGATCTCCTTGCAGTGCAAGGGACTCTCAAGAGTCTTCTCCAACACCACAGTTCAAAAGCATCAATTCTTCGGCGCTCAGCCTTCTTCACAGTCCAACTCTCACATCCATACATGACCACTGGAAAAACCATAGCCTTGACTAGACGGACCTCTGTTGGCAAAGTAATGTCTCTGCTTTTGAATATGCTATCTAGGTTGGTCATAACTTTCCTTCCAAGGAGTAAGCGTCAGTCCTTCCAATAAACATTCATCATTTATTTCCTTGAGGATTGACTGGTTGGATCTTCTTGCAGTCCAAGGGACTGTCAAGAGTCTTTTCCAATACCGCAGTTCAAAACCATCAGTTCTTTGGTGCTCAGCCTTCTTTATGGTTCAGCTCTCACATTCATACATGACTACTGGAAAAGCCATAGCTTTGACTAGACGGATCTTTGCTGGCAAAGTAATGTCTCTGCTTTTTAATACGCTGTCTTGGTTGGTCTAGATTTTCTTCCAAGAAGCATCTTTTAATTTCGTCGCTGCAGTCACCATCCACAGTTATTTTGGAGCCCGAGAAAATAAAGTCTGTCACTGTTTCCACTGTTTCCCCATCTATTTGCCATGAAGTGATGAAACCAGATGCCATGATCTTCGCTTTCTGAATGTTGAGTTTTAAACCAGTTTTTTCACTCTCCTCTCTCACCTTCATCAAGAGGCTCTTTAGTTCCTCTTTATTTTCTGCCATTAGGGTAGTATCATCTGCATATCTCAGATTATTGATATTTCCCCCCACAATCTTGATTCCAGCTTGTGCTTCATCCAGGCTGGTATTTCATGTCAGGTACTCTGCATACAAGTTAAATAAGCAGGGTGACAATATACAACCTTGTGCATAACAGTCTGAAAAGGCACAGTTTAGTACATTCAGCAAATTAAATGGATCATCACTCCTTCCACCCATGTTGGAAGCTGGGCTGAGTTGACTTGCTTGCAGGGTGGTGAATTCTAGGTGAGCTAGGAGTAGAGACTAATGATGGGAAAGGGGATACAGAAGGACAGAAGTTTTATTTCCCCAGGCCAGTGAGCCTACCGGTGGCAGCTGACAGAGCTGTTTTCATAAAGAACTTGTGAGATCCAGTTCTGTTACCTGGGGTCCATGTGACTTTAACTGGGAGATGGGCTTCTCCCTGTTTCTGCAAGAAACATGTCACAACTCTGCTGAGGGCTCATAGCGAGGCATGTGGCCTTTCCATACCTTGAGGATCCTGAGTTTCAGAATGCTTGGAACTAGAACTGCAGGTGGAATGCTCAGAGAAGGCACGGAATGCAGTGGTAACAGTGAGAAGGTACCCTTGGGCTTCACAGGTGGTGGGAAGAAGAGAGTATCTTGCAACCACAGCTGTAGAGAGGGCTGTGAGTGCATGTGAGACACACCAGAACACCTGGAAAATGTATATGGTGGGAGATGTGAATGCCTGCCGGTCCTACTCGGGTAGGAAAATGGAAGGAGGATAATGAAAGTTGTACCATTACTGTTCATGAAAAAAAAATGCAAAAGTGAATGCATTAGTCTCTCAGTTGTGTCCAACTCTTTGTGACTCCATGGACCATAGCCCACCAGGCTCCTCTGTCCGTGAAATTCTCCAGGCAGGAATATTGGAGTGGGTAGCCATTCCCTTTTCCAAGGGATCTCCCCAACCCAGGGATCGAGCCCAGGACTCCAGCATTGCAGGCAGATTCTTTACCGTCTGAACCACCAGGGATACGGTACCATTGCTGTTCACGTGGGCTCCTTTGCACCCTGAGAAGTTAGGTTCCATATGGCATGGCTGCCGCAGAGAAACCTCAGTCTGGAGCCTGGTCAAAGTGCAGTCCCAGGGCTAGCAGTTTCAGGGTCACCTGGGCCTTCGTAGAAAAGCAGCATCTCAGCCCTGTGCCAAGCCGACTGAACTTGAATCTGCAGTGTAACCAGAGCCCTGGGGAATCTGTGAGTACATTAAAGTTTGAGAAGCTCTGGCCATGGTATCAACAGCTCCAGACAAATTGCAGGTTCTAACCTGAGAACTGTCCGTTTTTGTTTTGTGATATTGATCAACTTCTCCACTCCTCTCCTTGCTCATTTTTAAAATGAAGATACTAATGATATCGATTCACAGGGTTATTGTGTTATTTAATTGAGATATTGTGTAAAGCTTGTGATTGATGCCTATACATTCTTAGTAAATAATGATTATCATCGTGACTGTGATTACTTTTGATGATCCAGAACTTGTCACCAAAGCATTTGTAGGAGAGGCTTCTCTAGTTCCCTGTGCATTATCTTCTCCCTAGTAACCCAGTGAGCTTTCCTCCTACTTCAACACAGCCAAGCAGTAATTTTAAGATTAAAAATGTAGCTGGTCTTTATTGATGTTCTTCAGAGGACTAGGGACTAAAAATCCAAACCAGATAGCATCCCACTTACCCTCACTACAACCAGTAAGGTTATCTGCTCTTGAAAGGTGAGGACATTCAGGGTCCCAGGTTCACCCAGGGCCCTGGAAACAGTAAAAAGTAGAGACAGAGCTCCTCCCCAGGAAGGAGCTCAAGGCCAGGAAGTGGTTGCAAACCCCTTGAAGTGCTGGCCTTAGGGCTGTGGACTTCTGCTGCACATGGAGGGCTTACCAAACATGTTCCTTTTTTAAAAAATTGGAGAATAATTACTTTACAATATTATGATATATTTTACCATACATCAACATGAATCGGCCACAGGTGCACACATGTCCCCCAAGTCCTGAACCCCCCCACACACACCTGCCTCCCCACCTTATCCCTCTGGGTTATTCCAGAGCACCAGCTTTGGGTGCCCTGCTTCATGCATCGAACTTCCCTTGGTCATCGATTTTACATAACGTAATATACACATTTCAATGCTGTTCTCTCAAATCATCCCAGCCTCACCTTTTCCTGCTGAGTCCAAAAGTCTGTTCTTTACATCAGCATCTCCTTTGCTGCCTTGCATGTAGGACCATTGGTACCATCTTTCTAAATTCCATATATATGTATTAATGTGCAGTATTTGTTTTTCTTTTTCTGACATACTTCACTCTGGACAATAGGCTCTAGGTTCATCCTCATTAGGACTGACTCAAATGTGTTCCTTTTTATAACTAAGTAATATTCCATTGTGTATATGTACCACAACTTCCTTATGCATTCGTCTGTGGATGGACATCTAGGTTGCTTCCATGTCCTAACTATTGTATATAATGCTGCAGTGAACACCGAGGTACATGTGTCTCTTTCAGTTCTGGTTTCCTCGGGGTGTATGCACAGCAGTGGGATTGCTGGGTCATTACCACACGCTTTCATCCCCACTCCCTTCTCAACATCTACTAAAGTGAGAGAGAAATGAATAAAAGGGGGAAAAAAATTGGAAAGGAGAGAAAAGCATTTTGGATCAGTCAAGTAGATGGGGAAGAAATAATTAACTTAGGCAAACCTGTGAAAGAAAATCCTAAATGACCAGAATCTGTCTCATTTTCACCGTTGAGCCCCAGGAAGGCTCAGAAATTAGAAGCTCGGGCATTTCCAAAAGTGAGGGGCCTGGGAAGGGCTGAGAACAGGAAGACTGGTTGAATGTGTTAAGAGTCCCTCCCTCCCTGCCCTGCTCTCCTGGGTGACTGTCCCCACCTCCAGCAGGTAGAGGAATGGAGATCTATTGTCTGGAATGAATGAGCCCAAGATACTCTGGATATTTGGAAAGCAGCATTGCTGAAGGTATATAGTCTGTGCCGGAAATAGGAACAAGAGGAGTAAATTAACTCTATATAGAAATGTTGAGACTGCCTTCCAGTCCTTCCCCCATTAAGCTTCTAGAAAATCTTAGTATCCAGTCTGGTTGACCCTCTTGTTGACACTGGCCCCGAGGAAGAGACTGGAGAATTCCTTTCTTGTGTAACTGAGTAGCCCCTGAGAAAAGACTTACAGATACTGTTTGGGAATCACCAGTAAAATAACCTAGCTAGATTATCCTATAGGGAAGTCCACCAGGCAACACATCCGGCTCTGAAATTTCCAGTTAGTTTTTTGTTAATTGGGTATGGCTAACCCTAGATCACCAGTATCTGATGAGCAAAGCCCTAAACACAGAAACAAAATAACAATTTTTTAAAACCCTAAAGAGCACAAAGACAATGGTAGAAAATTTCATAAAATGCATCATTAATATCCTTAGAGAAGTAAAGATATTATGTAGATGAAACAAGAACTGGAGGCTTTTTAAAGAGAAACATTCAAATGGCTTAAACAGGCTCCTGAAAATTAAAAAATATGACCGCAGAAATAAAAATGTCAACAGATGGGTTGGTAGACAAAGCTGAGAAAATCTCCCAGAAAGTAGAACACAAAAGATGCAAATATTAAAAGAGAGAAAGAAGATTAAAAAATTAGAAACCGTCTCAGTCAGTTCGGTCACTCAGTCATGTTTGACTCTTTGCGACCCCATGGACTGCAGCACGCCAGGCTTCCCTGCCCATCACCAACTCCTGGAGTTTACTCAAACTCATGTCCATTGAGTCAGTGATGCCATCCAACCATCTCATCCTCTGTCATCCACTTCTCCTCCTGCCTTCAGTCTTTCCCAGTGTCAGGCTCTTTTCTAGTGAGTCAGTTCTTTTCATCAGGTGGCCAAAATATTGGAGCTTCAGCTTCAGTATCAGTGCTTCCAATGAATATTCAGGACTGATTTCCTTTAGGATTGACTGGTTTGGTCTCCTTGCAGTCCAAGGAACTCTCAAGAGTCTTCTCCAACACCACAGTTCAAAAGCATCAATTCTTCAGTGTTCAGCTTTCTTTACGGTCCAACTCTCACATCCATACATGACTAATGGAAAAACCACAGCTTTGAACAGTATGAAAAGACAAAACGAAAGGACACTGAAAGATGAACTCCCCAGGCTGATAGGTGCCCAATATGCTGCTAGAGAAGAGTGGAGAAATAACTCCAGAAAGAATGAAGAGACAGACGCAAAGCAAAAACAATACCCAGTTGCAGATGTGACTAGTGATGGAAATAAAGTCCGATGCTGTAAAGAGCAATATTGTACAGGAACCTGGAATGTTAGGTCTATGAATCAAGGTAAATTGGGAGTAGTCAAACAAGAGATGGCAAGAGTGAACATCGACATTTGAGGAAACAGTGAACTAAAATGGACTGGAATGGGTGAGTTTACATCAGATGACCATTATATCTACAACTGTGGGCAGGAATCCCTTAGAAGAAATGGAGTAGCCCTCATAGTCAACAAAAGAAACCCTATAGGAGGTCCCATATCTGAATAAAAAGAGATTTGCAAATAAAGAACAAGAAAATCAGCAATAAAACATTTCAAACAAATCTTTCAGTGTCCAAAGTAAAAGAATTCAGAAACAGCCCAGCACATTGAAAGAAACAAGACCCACACCAAGCATCACGCAATTTCTGAACACTGGGGAAAAGAGAAGATCCTAAGTTTTCAAAGGCGGTGATGGTGGTTGGTGGTTTCGTCACTAAGTTGTGTCTGATTCTTGCGACCCCATGAGCCTGCTAGGCTGCCCTGTCCATGGGATTCTCTAGGCAAAAATACTGGAGTGGGTTGCCATTAACAGGCAAAATGGTATCAGACTTCTTAGGAGCAACACAAGAAGCAAGAGGACAATGGAACCATCAATGTTCTTAAAATTATAGGGAATTTATTTCTAATCTAGAATTCTACATCCAGCCAAATCAGTTCTCAAAAGCTTTACCTCTGATACATTCTCAGTATGAGGAGGAAACAAAGAAGGAGGAAGACATAGCATCCTGTAAATAAAAGATACAATTACAGGAATGAGAGCCAATAACATTTCCAGGAATATGGTGGTGGGAGATCCTAGAACACGAGCTATTCAACAAGCTGGAAAGCAACTAGTACCTACTGGAATCATTCAGACAAAGGGGAATTACACTCTAAGTAAAGGAAAAGAGAAAGCAAAGAAAAGTAAATGTAAAAAAAGAAATTGACAGGTGATTGGATCAATTGGAAAGTACTGAGAGAAGATTTATAATTTGGCATCTAAAATGCTAATAAGCACACATGAAAAAGAAGCCAATGATTAACTCAAGAGGAAACAAAAACTAAAACAAGAAAGCACATCTTAGTACTACATGGTTCATCGGAGAATAATATTTACACAGTAGTTATAATGAAAATACCAACCTCTAACCAAAAACGAGGGTCATCCTGCTTATTAAACTTATATGCAGAGTGCATCATGAGAAACTCTGGGCTGGAAGAAGCACAGGCTGGAATAAAGATTGCCAGAGGAAATATCAATAACCTCAGATATGCAGATGATACCACCCTTATGGCAGAAAGTGAAGAGGAACTAAAAAGCCTCTTGATGAAAGTGAAAGAGGAAAGTGAAAAAGTTGGCTTAAAGCTCAACATTCCGAAAACGAAGATCACAGCATCTGGTCCCATCACTTCATGGGAAATAGATGGGGAAACAGTGGAAACAGTGTCAGACTTTATTTTTGGGGGCTCCAAAATCACTGCAGATGGTGATTGCAGCCATGAAATTAAAAGACGCTTACTCCTTGGAAGGAAAGTTCTGACCACCCCAGACAGCATATTAAAAAGCAGAGACATTACTTTGTCAACAAAAGTCCATCTAGTCAAGGCTATGTTTTTTCCAGTGGTCATGTATGGATATGAGAGTTGGACTGTGAAGAAAGCTAAGCGCCGAAGAATTGATGCTTTTGAATTGCGGTGTTGGAGAAGACTCTTGAGAGTCCCTTGGACTACAAGGAGATCAGTCCTGGGTGTTCATTGGAAGGACTGATGCTAAAGCTGAAACTCCAATACTTTGGCCACCTCATGCAAAGAGTTGACCCATTGGAAAAGACCTTGATGCTGGGAGGGACTGGGGGCAGGAAGAGAAGGGGACGACAGAGGATGAGATGGCTGGATGGCATCACCGACTCGATGGACATGAGTTTGGGTAAACTCTGGGAGTTGGTGATGGACAGGGAGGCCTGGCATGCTGAGATTCATGGGGTCGCAAAGAGTTGGATACAACTGAGCGACTGAACTAAACCAAAAATTATGATGTAAGTACATTGAGAGGATGGGGAAAAGAGAATTTCTGTGTAAAGGGAAAAAAAACACAGCCATTAAATTATCATCTTGAATAACAGAAAGTATATTGATAATATCTAATAATAAAAAATCCACACTCTAGTTATAGGATAAATAAGTATTAGTACAACATAATAAAAATAGTTAATACTGCTGTATGTTAATATGAACATTGTTAAGAGGGTAAATCCTAAGAGTTCTGGTCACAAAAAAATATTTTTTTTTTCTATTTCTTTAATTTTGTATCTGTGCGAGATGATAGATGTTCACTAAACTTGTGATAATCACCTCATGGTATACATAAATCGTTATGCTATACACCTTAAATTTATACATGCTGTATGTCAATATCTTAACAAAACTGGAAGAAATAAATTTTTTTTTAATTCACACAGTTTTTAGAAAAGCTAGGATTTGCAGTAGAATATATTACCAGATTTTACAGAAATAAAAATAAGAGGGGACTTCCCTGGTAGCTCAGATGGTAAAGGATCTGCCTGAAGCAGCTCAAAAAAGCTAGCTGAAAGTGCTTGCCTCTGGGGAGAAGGAATATTATAGGTGGAGTAGGGTGGTGAACAGTAGGGCAGGAGCTTCTCTTTTGCACTAAGATACTCGTAGAATATTTGACTTTTAAAATTAGGCTAATGAATCACTTTATATAAAAATAAAAATTAAATTGAAATATAAGTATTGGAATTTTGATGGACCTTCAAGTCTCACTCTGCAGAAAGCAAGTTCTAAGGATGACATGCTAAGCAGCAGGCAGGACCTGCATGGTCTTCCTGCCTTACTGTAAAATGACAGCATAGTAACAGTCATCTAGAGACAGATATTATGCAGGAGATAAGCAGTGACCAAGAAGTCAGGAGCCCTGAGTTCCGGCCTTGATCCCATCATATGCGATCCTTTCAAACCTCAATTTTTTTTTATACTATAAGAGAATATGCTTTTTCTGTCTACTTCACAGTGCTGCTATGATGATCATGAAAGATAATGGATGTAAATGCTTTGTAAATTGTAAAGCACTCCACAGATCTAATAGAATATCATTATTCTACCCACGTATAAGATTGGCAGACAGTTTACTATATTATAATTTATACCATCTGGTTAATTTTTGTTTTTTAGCAAATTTTTTCTTATGGCAAAAATAAAATGGGTTTATTATGGAAATTTTGTAAATACTGAAAAGCAGAAAAAAGGAAACTCAAATTACCTTTAATTTTATCATCAAGAAATAATAGCTACTAACTTGCATATATTTGAGATACACATGTGATTTATACCTTATATGTTTATACATAGATGATTATCTAAAATAGACATGGCTATTTTCCAAATCATTAAATATTTTTCTATACCATCATTTATTATTTGTAGTGGGTGAGAGATACAGATAGAAGACTGAATAAGTTAAGGAAAAACTCGATCAGAAGTATTGTATAAACTCACAGTGAATTTTCCTTTAAAAAAATACATATTTCCTAAACCTGCCGATTAAAAATAAAGCTAGAAACAATATTAACCCAGTAGCAATGAGCATCTCCTAATAGGAATAGTATGGCTTCTAAATACCACTTCCCACTAAAAAGAACCAGGGGTCCTCAAAAGAAAGGAAAAACAATGAATAATTTTGGGTCTGGCTTAGAATAGATACAAAATGGGCCTTGAACACCTTATTTCTCCAGGAAAAAAAGGAGGCTTTCAAAGACCTGGGAATGAATAAGATATTCCTAGTGACCAGAGATGGGGAGTAATTGAACACCGATATGAATAATAATTGAAATGAATAAAAATACTTCAAATGGATTTAAATACATGACCTCATAATGACTCCTGGGGGGAAAAAAAAAAAAAANAATGAATAAGATATTCCTAGTGACCAGAGATGGGGAGTAATTGAACACCGATATGAATAATAATTGAAATGAATAAAAATACTTCAAATGGATTTAAATACATGACCTCATAATGACTCCTGGGGGGAAAAAAAAAAAAAAACTCCTCCTTGCTTATCTCTGTAGGATGTTCGAAACCTGGTAAATCAAAGGAAAGAAACATTTATCTCACACTTTCGGGTAAGAAAATAATTCATGAGAGGAAGCGTCTATTATCAAAGTATTCCAGTTAAAATGAAGAAGGAATGCTCAAATTAGAATGTGACCAGTTTATAACCCCTAATGAAATGATGAATCCAGCCAACGAATATCAAAAACAGCTAACTTCACAAAGACAGGTAGAAGTACCTAGCACCATCTAGGAAGCGTTCTTCCCCAGAAGAATGAACTCTGAGTTGGGCCATTCTTCTAGGATTTACTACCAGTTTGTAGGAAATATAAAATGTGGGAAACCATGTTAAACTGGAAGGATGCCATCAGTAAACTCAGATTATAAAAAATACATGATAAATAACTTGTTTCCTGTTACTAGTATAAAAGTGGGAGGGAAATAGATGGAGGGAACCTATAGGTCAAAAGAGACAAGAGATAGCTCAACCAATTGCAGAGCATGGAATTTATTTGGATCCTAATGCAAAAAAAAAAAAAAAAACCCTAGAAAAAATATGTATGAAATACTCATCACAATTTGAACAGTGACTAGACAGATGATGACATTAAGAAATTATCAGTATTTTAAAATATGATATATTGTGGGTTTTTAAAAAATAGTTTATATATTTTAGAGCTATCTACTGAAATAGTTACAGACAAAATGGTGCCTGGGGCTTCTTCCAAAATAATGGGTGTGAGCAGTAAGTGGGGATGGGTATAGGTAAAATAAGATTGGCCGCTTATTAATAATCATTGAAACTATTAATAGGTAATGGGTACCATCTGTTCACCAAACTTTGTCTGGAATTTTCCCTAATAAGTTGAAGAAAGATCACAGAAATAAACCGTAAATCCTTTCCAAGTCATTGCATATTCTCCTACACCATAATCTATGATAGCTGTATAACAGCTCATCATACTGTGATGTACCATGATACATTTGATCATTTACTAACTGTTTGACAGTTAAGATTGTTTCCAATCTGACACTATTAATACTAACACTGACAAAACTATTTTACACAAGTCTTTGGGTCCATCTATAATTATTTTCTTTTAATTACCTCTACTGAATGTAGACACAGATTTCTGGGTTGAAAACTCACACAATGGAAGGCTTTTGTTAAATACCACTAAATTATCTTTCAGAAAGTGTGTGTCAACATATAACCATTGGCAATATAAGGACAGTAACTATTTTCTGAGTATGTAATTTTTCTTTTAGACTTTTCTCATTTAATAAGTGAAAAGAAAAACTCTCAATATTCTCATATTTTGCATTTCTTGGAGTTATAAGTGACTTAAGTATACATCATTTGTTTAGGTTTTTTTTTTACTTTTTTTTAATAGTAAATTAGCTTTTTATGTCTTTTGCCTACTTTTCTGTTGAGATGTCTCCTTCATATATACTTGTAAAACTTCATTATATATTAAAGAAAATAGCACTGTTTCATGTATGTTTCAAATATTCCCCCAACATATTATTGTTCTTTTGATTTTTGTCTTGGTTTTATGAACATATAAACATTTCAAAATTATTATATAGTCAAATTTTTAACATTTTGCTTTATGACTTTTTCATGACACACTTAAAAAGATCTCTATCCATCTCCAAAATCATGTAAATTGTCATCTATACTTTCTTCTAGAACTTTCATATTTTCTTTTTTCAATATTCGGGGTGAGAAGTTTTAAGAGGGACAGAGATTTAACTCCCCTCACCCCTCAAATGGTTTGTCCATTCCCACAGCACTGTTATTTGAAATGTTAATACTTTTCTGACTGATATGAAATTTCAGCATCTTTTGGATTGCTTCTTTTTAATAATGAACAGACTTGATAGTGAGAATATAGTTTAATTCACTCATTTAAAGTTAATGGGAAAGTACCCAATCTTATGTTAATTTCTGAGATTTATTTAAATGAATATAGCATAATCACTGTGGTCCCTGTGGTTAAATTCAAAGGGACCATCCCTAAAATGAAACAGTATGCGACCGTAAAAAAGGAGGCAGCTATTCCAAGACATATTGTTACATGGAAAAAGCAGTATGCAGAACAGAACAGTGTGTGCTTATTTGCGAATTAACATTAATGCTACTCTTTTCACTCCACAGGCTAATAATCTCTAGAAATATCAGATTATAATCTGATTTGGGAGTGGTCATAGAATTTATTTTATAGGACTGTCATAAGGCGTGAGTGTATGGATTTGCATAAAAAATTGGGTCACTGTCTGACACCACAGTGATTAGAATCACCCTACAGAGGCTTTGGTTATTTAGTGGAAGCCTTTGTGATTGCCTTTTTTTGTTTGTTTGCTTGCTTTGGTTGTTACAGTCCTGATTATCCCTGGACCAATATGCAGTTCTAGTAAAGGCTGCAGACATCCAAGGCTAAGAAATGCATCGGATTTAGCTTTGCAGAACACCAGCAGCTGCCGCCTGATCTACCTGCTGTAACAAAAAGGCAAATCCACAGGAGTGGCAATGAAGTATATTAGACAAATGATGAGGAAACAGACAAACATTGTCAAGAAGGGAGAACGCATCCTCTTTGGAAAGTATCACACTGCATTCAGCAGGCAGGAGGAAAGCTTTCAGATAGCTCCTTTTGAGAAAACCATTGCCACCAGCTCTCAGAAAGGAAATGTTATGCAAGAGACATCAGCTGACACAGTGTCTCTGCTGTGAAAGTAGAGGCTGGCCTAATCAGACAGGATGCTTCCGCTGCGGAATGTTGCCAGCTAGTCACCTTCGACCAGAACAGATGCTTCTTTTTTCCTGATCAGTGTTTTCCCTGCTATCTGGGAGCAAGTGTCAGTGAAGGAACAAAATCCGAACCATTACATGCTCATCCGCATCTCAGCCCCACTGCCAGAACCACATGACTTCAAGACAGAAAGTATAGTTGGTATGGGATGGAGTAAATTCATACAAAATAGATGAAAACAGTGACAGACTTTGTTTTGGGGGGCTCCAAAAGCACTGCAGATGGTGACTGCAGCCATGAAATTAAAAGACGCTTACTCTTTGGAAGAAAAGTTATGACCAACCTAGATAGCACATTAAAAAGCAGAGACATTACTTTGCCAACAAAGGTCCATCTAGTCAAGGCCATGGTTTTTCCACTGGTCATGTATGGATGTGAGAGTTGGACTGTGAAGAAAGCTAAGTGCTGAAGAATTAATGCTTTTGAACTGTGGTGTTGGAGAAGACTCTTGAGAGTCCCTTGGACTGCAAGGAGATCCAACCAGTCCATTCTGAAGGAGATCAGCCCTGGGATATCTTTGGAAGGACTGATGCTGAAGCTGAAACTCCAATACTTTGGCCACCTGATACGAAGGAACTGACTCATTGGAAATGACCCTGATGCTGGGAAAGATTAAAGGCAGGAGGAGAAGGGGACAACAGAGGATGAGATGGTTGGATGGCATCACTGACTCAATGGACATGAGTTTGACTAAACTCCAGGAGTTGGTGCTAATGGACAGGGAAGCCTGGCATGCTGCAATCCATGGGGTCGCAAAGAGTCAGACACGACAGAGCAACTGAATTGAACTGAAATTCATATAAAATACCCATCTTTCACAAGAGTGTGTGTATACATACTCATAAGCTCTCCACCACTTTAATGGGCTGGGAGCCTGCATTCATTCATTCATTTCTTCATTCACTTCACAAGTACTTACTGAACATCCACTTTTGTGCCAAGCATTGTGCTTGGTTATTGTAGCAGTGACCAAGACACTCATGGAACTTCTTACCTTGCAAGCGGGACAGATGTTCAAAAGTCTAAGCAAAACAAATGCACACACAGATAATAGCAGCTTGGGAAACATGCTGTAGGAAATAAAAGGGGTGCAATCATGGAGAACAATGGGGTGACCTGCTCTAGACAAGTTTAACCATACTGTGAAATGTATGGCAGTTCATGGAGATTCACTTCTCTGCTGGTATCAGTAATTCCATCCATCCATCCAATACTGTATGGTGGCTAAGAACCTGGTTTCAGAAGAATCCAGGATGGAATCTGGCTTTGCCATGTATTAGCCAAGTCTGTCACTTTAGTTGCTCAGTTGTGTCCGACTCTTTGTGACCCCATGGACTGCGGGACACCAGGCCTCCCTGTCCATCAATTCCTGGAGCTTGCTCAAACTCATGTCCACTGAGTTGGTGATACCATCCAACCATCTCATCCTCTGTCATCCCCTTCTCCTCCTGCCTTCAGTCTTTCTCAGCAACAGGGTCTTTTCCAATGATTTAGTTCCCCACATCAGGTGGCCAAAGTATTGGAGTTTCAGTTTCAGCATCAGTGCTTCCAATGAATATTCAGGACTGATTTCCTTTAGGATGGATGGGTTTGATCTCCTTTCTGTCCAAGGGACTCTCAAGAGTCTTCTCCAATATCACAGTTCAAAAGCATCAATTCTTTGACGCTCAACTTTCTTTATGGTTCAACTCTCACATCCATACATGACCACTGGAAAAACTATAGCTTTGACTAGACAGATCTTTGTTGGCAAAATGATGTCTCTGCTTTTAAATATGCTGTCTAGGTTGATCATAACTTTGCTTCCAAGGAGCAAGCGTCTTTTAATTTCATGGCTGCAGTCACCATCTGCAGTGATTTTGGAGCCCAAGAAAGTAAAGCCTCTCACTGTTTCCACTGTTTCCCCATCTATTTGCCATGAAGTGATAGGACTGGATGGCATGATCTTAGTTTTTTTAATGTTGAGTTTTAAGCCAGCTTTTTAACTCTCCTCTTTCACTTTCATCAAGAGGCTCTTTAGTTCTTCTTCACTTTCTGCCATAAGGGTGGTATCATTTGCATATCTGAGATCATTGATATTTCTCCCAGAAATCTTAATTCCAGCTTGTGCTTCATCCAGCCTGGCATTTGACATGATGTACTCTGTGTATAAGTTAAATAAGCAGGGTGACAATATACAGCCTTGACATACTCCTTTTCCAATTTTCAACCAATCTGTTGTTTCATGTCTGGTTCTAACTATTGCTTCTTGACCTGCATACAGATTTCTCAGGAGGCAGGTCAAGCTGCCATTTCCTTAAGAATTGTCCACAGTTTGTTGTGATTCACACAGTCAAAGGCTTTGGCATAGTCAGTAAAGCAGAAGTAGATGTTTAGCCAGGTGACCTTGGACAAATTGCTTTCTCCCTGTCTCCGTTTTCACAGCTATGGAATAGAGGTAATAATTATATCTCCCACATGGTGTTGCTCTAAAATTTAAATGAGATAATACCCTTTGCTCCACCCTGGGCACAGTACTTAATACATGCTAGCTATTTTGTGACTAGAATTGGCTTCTTCACTCATATTTACTATGAAACTTTAAGTGCCAAACACTTTGCTGAATGTTGCAGCGGGGGTGGGGAGAAAGAGACAAGAGTCAACAATTTCTCCAGAAGAGAAAATTTCCATGAATTCAAGCAGAGGCTTTCTCCTTATTTTCTAGCAGACACATTCAAAAGTCATCGTTTACCCCCACATACCAGCTTTTAATTTTCAGACCAGACAGGAAAACAGCTCACAAATGAAACTGAGCAAACTGAGAGTATCACCCAGCCTCAGCAATTGACTTTTAAACGTGGAGCCCTGCAGGGAAAGGCACTGGCCTGGAATTCTGAGCACTGGGTTCCCATCCGGATTCTGTTCAACCAGAACCACATACGCCTCCATTTACGCCCCCTCCTTCCCAAGTTATCTTGAGGATGTGAAAAGATAACAAATCTCTGAAACCTCAGAGCCACAAAGAGGGCTTTCCAAGAATGCCCCTGTCCTTTTCTTAGTTCTCCATGCTGCTCTGCCTCTCTGAGTCTCTTTCCTTCCCTTATAAACTTCAAATAATGGGATCTCGGCCAGGGTGCGTGCAAGGCTTAAGTGAATCAACAGCCATAGAGGGCCTTTCCAAAGGTGAAAGGGCTATGCTGGGGAAGGTGTTATTAGCATCGAGTTGGGAAACCTAGCCACATAGTAAATATTTCCATAGACGAAAAATCAACAGATGCCAAGGGAACCTAATTGAGGTGCTGTTTACAGCAAGCTTTCCAAAGAATAAGGGCCTCCTCTGGCCTGCATTTTCTTCTCTCTCTCTAATCCTGAACATTTGATGGTGCTTATCAGTGAGCATCCAAATCCTCCGCTGATGTAATACCAGACACCAAGCACAAAGCATTGCCCCTTGCCCCTACCTGCCTCCTTACCTGAAATACTAGCTTTCTAAAACAATTTTACAGTAACTGCTGGACTATGACAAGAAGTGTTTTTGCGAATAAATACATTTCCTAATTAAAACTTGCCCTTTAAAGATGCACATTTTCTTGGCCCCATTATAGGTTTTCTTTTCCTTGTAACATATCATAGAATCAATAAGGGCAATGCAAACATCTTTAATATATACAGTTTCAACAGCTCTAATAACATATCTTGCTGCTTAAGATGCCTTCTCCCCCTCTCCAGCCCAGCTAATGATTTCCCCTGATTTGTTAAATGCTTTCTTATTTCATTCTCAAAGATAAAGCTTAAAAGGCAGTTAGTCTGCCAGGCGGGTGGGAAGGGTGGATTGCAAAGGAATAAAGTAGAAGGGTGTGTGGGGGTCCCAGCCATTTTCTGTTTTGTTAATGACAGCTTATTTTTTGTTATGACAGTAATGAATGTTCACTGTGGAAAAACTAGAAAGTTTCAAAAAACCATGAAGAAGAAAATGTATTACTCATAATCCCATCACCCAGAGGCAACCATTGTTAATATTTGGCATGATTTCGTTTCAGGTTTTTCTCCCCAGTGATTTTTATGTAGTTAACAGTTTTGAAGTCTGCTTCTTAAAAAATTTACATGTTAACACTGGCATGTTTCCATGGCATAAAGAACTCTGCAAAAAAGAAAAACTTTAGTGTGGCTTCATAATATTCCAACTAGGCTGTCCTCGAATTTACTTATCCTGTCGACCTTTTAGGCTATTTAATTTTTTCCCTTTATTACAAATAATGTGCTGCTACCATTGGTTTTTTTGTTTTTTTCTGAGTACTAGATGGGGTTGGCCATTCAGAGAGTGTTAGGTTGAATTCTACAGCAGTGTTTCCTACGGCACAGAGCGGCCATATAGGAAAATCTCAAGCTAGCTGTAGAATTAGATTACAACATGGTAAAAACTGACGTTACTTTCTCCTCTAAAACCTCCACATCCTCCTGAATGCTCTGGACATCAAAGTGACTCAAGTCACCTTCTACCCAGGTTCCCAAGCTTGAGAATTATGAGTCATGTTGGATTTCACCTTTCCAACCCATCCACCAAAATCTGTTCATTTTATATCCTTCCTCTCTCTCCAGTATCTCCTCCCCTCTCCAGCCTCACTGCAATTGCCTTAAATGACCTAAAGGAGACTCTGGTCTTCTCAAGTCACTCCCTTTAACCCATTTCTCCACAGTGCTGTTAATATCACCTTTTTCAAGTACACTTAAGACTACCTGCCTCCTTTAACTAAAAGCCTCTAATAACTCCTTGCTACCCATCCACCCAGCTCCTGAGCTGTTAGGATGTTTGAGATTCTCAGCTTCCTTGAGGCCCCTTCAAAAACCAATCCTAGCTACTGTGCTAGACTCTACCCCAGGCACTCCCTTCATATGCCATTTCCATAGCCTGAATAAGTGCCTCTTGTTTTTGTTCATTTCCTTTTACTGTTACCTTTACCTAAAAAACAATACCCTCAAATGCATTCCTTTCTATGGCTGAGTAATATTCCATTGTGTATATGTATATACAGAATCTAGAGAAATGGTACTGAAGAATTTACTTACAGGACAGCAGTGGAGAAGCAGACATAGGGAATAGACCTATGGACATGGGGAGAGGGGAGGAGAGGGTGAGATGTATGGAAAGAGTAACATGGAAATTCCTATTACCATACGTAAAATAGATAGAGAACAGGAATTTGTTGTATGGCTCAGGAAACTCAAACAGGGGCTCTGTATCAATCTAGATGGGTGGGAGATGGGAGGGAGGTTCAAAAGGGAGGGGATATATGGATATGGCAACCCACTCCACTGTTCTTGCCTGGAGAATCCCGGGGACGGGGGAGCCTGGTGGGCTGCCATCTATGGGGTCGCACAGAGTCGGACACAACTGAAGCGACTTAGTAGCAGCAGTAGCAGCAGCAGCATGGCTGATTCATGTTGAGGTTTGACAGAAAACAAAATTTTGTAAAGCAATTATCCTTCAATTAAAAAAGAAATTAAAAAAATACTCTATGTGATCTAGCAAATTGCTTGCCTTCAAAACTCAGCTTGAATGCCACCTCCTACAGGAAGCCTTCCTTTTCCATGCAAAGATTCAGTCGGCCAGAGGTTCTGCGCTCACACTCTGCCCATTTCTTAGGCAGAGAAAGACCACACTGTACTTCTCCTTGAAGGTGGGGATTGGGCTTTGTTCATCTTCTTTAACCACTAAACATTTCAGTTATGTGTTTCCTTAAAACAAGGATAGTCTCCTACATAACCATAGTAATTATCAAAATTGGGAAATTAACATTGATACAAACTATTATCTAATCTACTGACCTTATTTTAATTTTACCAGCTGTCCCAATCTAGGACCACATGTTTCATTTACTGTCACAACTAAACTGGTCCTTGAATCTGGAACTGTTCTGGAGACTTTGTCTTTTAAGACTTTGGTATTTTTGAAGATTATTTCAAAAATTCAGTTATTTCACTGAACGGTCCTCGATTTACGTTTGTCTGATGTATCTTCACGATTCGACTCCGGTTACTCATTTTTGGCAGGAACTCCACAGAAATGATGTATTTATTTCAGTGCATCACTTCTTGGGGCATATGATGCCTATTTGCCATATTCCTGATGATGATGTAGTAATTGCTTGCTTAAGGGGGAGTTGGCCAGGTTTTTCAATTGTAATGTTTTCCCCTTGGAAATTAATCAAAGATACTTTGAGACTATGCAAAATATCTTGTGTCTCATCTGCACTGCACACCCACGAAAGCAAGGCCTGCTTACCTCATCGCTGGCTGCACAGAGCCAGAGTGCCAACCACAGAGTAGGTGGTCAACATCTATTTGTCAAAGGACTGAATCTGACTGCCACTCACAGCTTATCCCTGGCATTTGATATCTGCGGTGAGGACACAAAGTTGATAAAGGTAATTCAAAGGCAGAGACTTGACATTTCAGTTAGACTCACAGGCTTTGTCACTGGTCAGTGTTCAGTGATCATGAATGTTTAAAAAATAGATTGGACACAGTGTATGGAAATCTCTCACCTACTCCTGCCTTTGCCCCTCCTGTCAGGAGATGTTGAAAGGCTTGCCAGCTCCCCAAGTTTAAAGTGTAATCTCTGTGATGCCTTTGTAATCAATGGATGGCAACTGGCTAGTTCGTCTCCTGATCAAACAATCGAGATTTTAAAATACACTCGACTTTCTTTCACATTTATATGACGTTAGTATTGTCACACTTCCTCCTTCATTTTGCACTGGCGACCATGGCAATATAATGTAGCAGGAGATCATGAAGGGAGTTTTAAAAAGGGGTGAGAGGGAAGGAAAACATTAGTTGAGCATCTCCTGTATGTCCAGAGCTCCACCCCACCCCGCTCCTTGTTCTCGCTTTTATCCTTCACCATATCTGGTGAGGTAGGCGGTAATTATCCTTTTTACAGGTGAGAACACTGAGGCTAGATGAAGAGTAATGGCCTGCTAGTCATACAGCTAGCATGCAGCGGGGCTGAGGTGAGCATCTTTCTGGGTTTTCCCCTAAGCGCCAGTAAGTTGCCACTGCACCAAGCTGCCTCTCCCATCATAGAAAAATGTCCTTCTCTTGGAAACATGCTGGCGATCACGATCCGGACATGCGAAGGACAGGAATCTCTTGGACCACAGTCATTGCAGTTATTTTTTAAATGATTGTTATCACGACTCAGTGGCTGTTACCATGGTTTGGGGAAGTTGTCCGAGGAAGGAGGGCCTTTCCCTGGGCATCTTGCATGCCTGAGGAAGGAACTCAAGTTCTCAGCTCTTAATTACCTCTGGCTGCGCTGCAGCAGCAAGGGCGAGAGAGATCTTCCCTGGAAAAGTGTTGAGGGCGTAGAAATAACAAACGAGGAGTCGGCTGGGGGCGGAGGGGGGCTCACGCGCCCCCAGAGAGACCCCGAGACAGGCGATGGGGGGAGGGAGAGGAGGCCAGACAACACTGCAGAGACGCGGCCGAAAGCCAAAGCGGGAGGAAAGAGAACAAAAGACGCAAGGAGAGGAAGTCAAGAAAAGTCGGGGATAAGGGCAGAGAAAGTTTGAGAAAGGGGGCGAGAAAGCAAGCAAGGACGGTGTAAGACTAGAGGAGACCGAGAAAGATAGGGAATTGAGAACTCGGAGAATTCGAGAACGAGGAGGAAATAGGGAAAAGACGGAGATTGAAGCGGAGGGAAAGGAGGGAAGGGGAGAGGGGAGGACGTCCGAGAGAACAGAGGGACCGGGCTGACGGGGAGGCGGGCGAGGGGTCCCGGGAGGACGCGCGCGCATCGCCTGCGTGGCGCCCCCCGCGCGCCGCGGTGCGGCCCGGCTCCCAGCGCCCGAGCGCCGCGGCTCGCCCAGCCTCGGGGAGGATTGGCTCCCGCCTCCCATTCATGTAGCCTGCGTGTGTGCGTGTGTGTGTGTGTCTCGCTCGCCCTCTCTGTGTGTAAGAGAGCGAGGGTGGGGGACGCAGGCAGGCAGGCGAGCAGGCGGGGAGGGGAAGACGAGGAGGGAAGCTATTAAACACACACACACTCACACACACACGCGCGCGCGCGCGCACACCCCCGCCTCAACACCCCCCTTCGCCCCCCCTCCCCCCCACCAAAGCCTCGGGATTGCAGCTGTTTCATGTGGGCCAGCAGTGCTGGCAGGGACGCCGGCCGGGAGCGGCCGGGAGCGGCGGCCGGGCGTGCGCGCGCGGCTGGAGACTCGCTGGGGCTCCGCTCCCTGCGGGAGCTATTGTTGGTCTCGCCGGAGCTGAGCGCGGAGCTGGGACCTGCTCCTTCCTGGGCGCCCGCCTGCTCGGGCACGCGGAGCCGCGGAGCCCCGCCGCCTAGAGTGAGAGGAGCCACCGGTGCGGCGCCTCGCCTCTCTGCCGCCCTCCTCCTCGCTTCCCCGGCGGCGGCAGCCTGCAGCCACGGTAAGGCGGCGCGATCCGCTCTACGGAAAAGCGCCTTTGGGGACACCGCGGCGGAGCCTCTCCTGCTCTCTCTCCTCTCGGCGCTCGTTAGCCGGGGAAGGGTCGGGGCAGCTCGCGCGGATGCCCAGGGCTCCCGGAGACGCTCGCTCGCTTCCCCGGCCCGCACCCAGGGCTGGGAAGTGAGGCAGCGAGGACGGCTGGGGTTTTTGGGGAGGCGAGTAGGTCTGGAGCCCCGAGCCTCCACCGCGCAGCCCCCCGGAACCCCACTGCAGACTGGAGCCTGGGAGCCAAGGCTAGGGGAGAGCCGCGAGACTGGGCGCATGCTGGGGTTCGCCGGCCTTGCCCGGGTCCCCTTTCTCCGCCCTGGCCCCGGCGTCCGCAGCCCCTTTGCGGACCCGACCGCCACAGGGCCCGGCGGGTGCTGGAGGAGCCCGCGAGGCGGCGCCGGGCTCCCGGGCTGCAGCCTGCTCTGTCGGGCTAGCGCCGGCTGCGGCGACCCCGCGCACCCTGCGGTTGGAACCGTGAACCAGGAGACGCGACCCCAGCCCCGTGCCCTCTGCAGCCGACACGGCGCCCCTCTCCAGCCCGCCGCCCTGCCGCGGTGTCCATGTTCCCCTCGGAGCGAGTTGAGGCTGCAGCCCCTGGGTGGACACTCGGAGCGCTCCTGTGTGTGTGTGGGGAGGGGGGGTGGGGGGAGAAAGGGAGGGAGAGAGAGAGATGGCACCCCAGCTTCGGGGAAATGTGCTCTGGGATGAAATGTGATCAGTGAGCTCCTTAGTCATTTTCCTCGCGGTTTAAAAATGCAGTCTATATTAGGAGCCCTCGGGAAGGGAAGGTGGTCTCGAGGAGTGTGTGTGTGTGTGTGTGTGTGTGTGTGTGTGTGTGTACAGGCAACCAGGGAATACAGTCAACTACCGCGGTGAGGGTAGGTTCAGCTGGTGAGTCCTCCTTGGCGGGGCAGTAGGGTGGGCTTTGCTGGCCGCTGCCCGCCCTCCTCTGCCCTGCCTCCGCCTAGGCGAGGTTGGAAAGTACTGGAAATTCAACTGCGTGGTCTGTAACTTTGGAAACTGGCCCTCCTTTGAGGGCGAGACGTTAAGGCGATTTGTATACATTCTGGCCCATGTGGACGAGGGTGTTATGATTACTCGTTTGGGTTAGGGAGTCTCCTTTAGAACCGCAGCAGTCCCCTGCTCGGTCCCTTATCCGCTCCAACCACCAGCCCCGGCGAGGTTTGTAGAGGTGCAGCTCTCTGTAAGCCACCCATGCGGCGAAAGCGGCGCCGGCGGCAGCCGGGGTTTTGCCGAGTTCTGCTCGCACTCTTGGTATTTGACTAGCCCAGGAGAGCGCCCTACCGCTTGCGGAAGGCGGTGGCGAGGGACGCTCGGTGTTTGAGCGCGGGGCTGAGACGGTGTCCATGTGCTGAGCCGTGCGGCCGCGCTCACCCGGAGATCAGCCGAACGGCATCGCGGGCAATTACATAAACTGCCTCGGTGATTACCCGGAACCTTGATAGGAGCCCCAGGTTGGCGAAGGACAAGCCCGAAAGTTTGCTAGCTTGAGGAATGTAAGTACCGGGCGCCCCTACTCCGGAACCAGAGAGGAGAGCGACACCCCGCATCACGGCGCCCACCCTCGCGATGGGCGTTGGGTGCCGATGCCACTGTCCGCCCTCCCGCCCCAAAGAACCGCAGATCGAGGCAGGGGCTGGGAAAGGATCTGGGACTGATGAGAGAGAAAAAGCCGGTCGAAACTCAGGGTCCTTGGAGTTCGCAGGGGACCAAGTCCACCTTGCGGGGGTGAGGGAGGCCTTCCAGGGAACGCTGTATTAGGAAACCGGCGTTGTGTCTTAGGGGACCCCAAAGGCCCTCTTCTTTGCTTCTCCGAGCGCCTCCTCCCCATCTTCCACACGCAGTGCCCTTCATGTGTTTAGAAACCTGCCCGCGATGCCTGGTGCCCCCTCGGAGAGGCCAAGCATCCCGGCAGTGCAGGCCCAGCCCGGCGCGGGCTTGGAGAGAGAGAGAGTCCGCCAGCACCAGTACCGATGCCTGGCTTCCCGGGCCAGGCCGGCGCGGACCCCGTGGGTGCCGTGTGCGGCTTCCCCTCGCCTGGCTTCTCTGCCTCGCGGACGGCAGCTTGCTTCTGTTGTGTTTCTTCTCCGCATCTCGCTGCTTCCCTTTGCCGCCTGCAGCACGTTGATGGGCTTTGATAGAGAAACCACAGTAGTAGAGTGCTGTTTGTTTGTTTGTTTGTTTTTTAATCTTGTTTTTCCCCTGTAGAGGGATTAGGCAGCCGGACCTGGCAGTGCCTTGCAGACCGCTGAAGTCTGGGGCACAGCAGCTCTGAGCTACCTCCTCGCTCAGCCGTGGGGGTAGCGGCGTGCACGGACGGGGAATGTTTTGTTTTTCCCACATTCCAGCGTCCAGAAACCCCGCATTCCCTCCCCCGCGGCCCCAACCCCTCCGAAATCCCGGGTCTTGTCTGAGTGTGTTCCGCGCTGTAAAATATATCCTCCCTCTCGCAGACCTGTGGGGCTGTTCGGATTTCCTGCCGCTGCCATGATCCTTAACAAAGCGATTGCAAAGCTCGTGCTCGGCTGGGAAAAATCCCCAGGTGCCGGCCGGCCTCGCCTTGACCTTGCTAAAGGCGCCTTTAACCCGGCTGCCGGCGGGAATCGGGCCGGGCCCGCGGGGGTCTGGGGAGGGGCGGGGTGTGCCCCGGAGGTACTAGCTTCAACCCCCGGGGCAGGGTCGTCGCTGGGAGGGGACGGGGCTCCGCAGCAACCTGTTTCCCTGCGCTCAGGGGCCACGCATTCCTGCCCCTCGCCTCAGCGCTGGCCCCGCGTTACCCTCCTCCTCGCCCACCTCTGGCCACCTCCAGGGGTCCACGGTGGGAGATGCGGATCGAGGCCCGATCGCGCTCCACACCCCCCACCCCCGCCCGCGACGTCTGCCCGCGGTCCCCGGCGTGGGGCTCCTGGGCCAGCAGAGCCGCAGTCCGCGGGAGCTGGGCCGCTGGGTGGGCGGGGCCGGGCTGGGAAACCCGATCCGAGATCTCCGCGTTCCCGGCCAAGTTGCCGCCCCCGGCGCGGCGAGGAGGCCGCGTCGCGCGTCTCTCCCCTCTCCCCTCCCTGCCCTCCATCTTCACCACCCCCGGCGCGCTCCGGGCGCCCTGCCGCTCAGCTTCGCCGGGAGCTCTCTTCGCCAAAGTTACAAGAGATGTTTTCACAGGTGGTGGCGGTGGAAGCAAGTTTTATGTGTGTGTGTGTGCGTGTGTGTGCATTCGCGCGCACGCGCTTGGGAGGGGACGTGCACTTGGAGGGGAGGTACGCGGGAGGCCAGTCATCTCGCAAAAACCTGATTCTTCTCTTTGTGGGCGTTATAAGGGGACGTTGCGGCAGAATCCGTTTTCCCTGGTGGCGGAGAGATGGGAAGTCCTTGCACCTGCTGGGCCTGAACGCGTTGGAGCAGATTTCCCGAGGGGATCATGTGTCTCCTCTCCACCGCGGTGCTTTTAGAGTGTTTGAAGGCTTAGCCGTCCCCACGTCCCTCAGGACTGAAGACATAGACGTTCACATAGTTTTAGGGGCCTAATTCAGGGAAGGTGTGATTCCTACCACCTGTCTTTCAGTGCGTGGGGGCAGGGTTCAGGTTGGTGTGCGAACTCGCCAAGTCTGTGGTGCGGAAGTTGTCAGGGATGGAAAGGTTTTCCAGAGAGATCTTTTGGATTCATCAGCCTCCTAGTATCAAGTCCTCTCTTGAGGAGGGTGGTGGGCGGAATGTGGGCAGTGGGCCAGTGAAGCATCCTACTGGACCGTGGGGAGAAAAGGGTCGGCCTGGTTCAGTGAGGGGCGCCAGAGGGCAGAACCAGGGCTCAACCCTAAAAAGAACCGCCAGAAGACAGTTCTGCAAGCGAATGGAATGACCTGGAGTATGAGGTAGTGAGCTCTGTAGGAACACGTGTTGCCTTTGAAGGCTGGATCTCCAAAGGCTACCCTCCCATAGATCTGACTACGTGGTAGGATCTCCTCCGCGGTTTTGTGGTGGTAAATCCAGAGGATGTGACTTTAACCCCTTAATTTCCTGGACGGGGAGTCATGACTCTATGGCCTTAGGCAAGTTTCCTTTGAAGCTTCAGCCCTCTTGCCTGTAAAATGAGAAGATACTATCTAGTTTCCAGCGTTGTAAGGATTAAGGTCCCTAGAGCCTCTGACACACTGCAAGCCCTTCACAGATGGTCATTCCCTCCCACCTCCTTCATCCCTTTACGACATGTCGCTTTGAGGGTGGGGGATGGGCAGGGAAATCAACAACCCCAGAAAAACGAGCAATATTGCATCCACAGTCTATTTAAAACCAGCTCAAATGCTTGAAACAAAAATATCTTCTCTTTTCTTAGAAAAGTCATTTCCAGTTTTGTTAGAATTTCTCCCTCATTGAGTCCCTTTTTTTCCTCACAGAATTACATCCTCATGCAGATTGGCTTGTTACATAACCTGATATTTCCAGATCAAAAGTTACGAATAATGGGGGAAAAAGAATTAAGAATTCTTTTAAGAATTTAAGGTACTGTTGGATGAGACAAGCAAGGGACTCAGTTTGAGACGTTTGCTCACACTGTTTAAGTGTATTAGAGGCTGAAGGAAAATGAGGCCTACTAAGCACATAGTACAGATCCTCACTGGGTACTTAGCTGCCTGTCTGGTTCTAACAGGTGGCTACTCTGCCTGGGCCCCAGCCTCTCCTGATGTTTCTGTCCCAGTACAGTCTCCCACATCCATAAATGCAGGTTTGATTTCAAGAGCCTAGCAGGGTAAATCCACGTCAATTTCAGATCTAAAGAGCTGAATTTTACCTGCCTTCTAACATGGTCTATGAGCCTGGCTTATTGTAACTGAAAACTAAATCACTCCATCTTGGCTTTGTGTTGAAAGACTGCTATGGGGGCCACTTTGAAAGTCACACCTGCCTCAGTTCCCAGGGAACCAAGCATGCATGGATCCCTGAATTTACAGTTTTCCATAAGGAAGGCTGCTAATGAAACTGTAAATGTAGAGGCTTGGTCCTCTGTGGGTTATATATTTATTACTTTGTCACAGTTTTTTTCTAACTTTTATTGTCTTTATTCTAATTACCAAAGTAATATATGTTCACTGTAGCAAAGTAAGACAGTGCAGAGAAAAGCAAAAAGAAAATGTTTCACCACGTTCAGGGTTGTACCTTGTGACTTCTCTTTATGACTAGAAAACATGAGATCATAGTTACAATATTTTCAGTGCTTATTTTCCTTTCTTGATAAATATTTTCATGTTATGACTTTTTCCCCATGGCAACATTTTTAATGGGTACATAGAACCCCAACATTTTAATATGGCATAATTTAGTAGAACAGTACACAAATTTTGACTTTTGGTTTATTTTTAGTTTTTTTCAGAGAAGGCAATGGCAACCCACTCCAGTCCTCTTGCCTGGAAAATCCCATGGATGGAGGAGCCTGGTAGGCTGCAATCCATGGGGTCACTAAGAGTCGGACATGACTGAGCGACTTCACTTTCACTTTTCACACATTGGAGCATTGGAGAAGGAAATGGCAACCCACTCCAGTGTTCTTGCCTGGAGAATCCCAGGGACGGGGGAGCCTGGTGGGCTGCCGTCTATGGGGTCGCACAGAGTCGGACACAACTGAAGTGACTTAGCTTAGCTAGTTTATTTTTATTTTAGTTTTTTATTATTATCACAAAGCCGCAGTGATTTTTCTTGTACACACTGGGCAATTTTAGCGTTTCGTTGAGATAAATCCCCAAAAAGCAGGATTGCAGGATCAGAGGCATATGCAATGGTGAGACTTCTGTCACACATGAAAAGGAGTGGGGTCCCTTGTGATTTCTGCTTCATCTTTTTTAAACCCAAATATGGCTGCTTACTTTGCAATCCTTTGCAGGCATGAGGGACTAGGTAGGAGCGAGAGGTAGGGGTGATAAACCTCAAGCAGAGGATTTGCATAACTTTGAGCCTTTCTGCTAAACTGGTAGGCAAATCATTTTTTCCCAGAACGTTTTCCTTCTCTGCCTGTCTTGGAATCGTCACTCTCTCTAGCCCTTCAGCCATCAATGGAGTCAAAATATGTAGCTATGTATCTGTATTGTGGGTGAGGCTGGCTCCCTGGTGAATGACAGACGTTCCTCAGGGAACTGAGTGTGTCTTTGCATTTGGAGTCCCCTCTCCCTGCACCCCATTTTTGCTTCAGAGGCCTTAGAAAAGTCTGCAAAGGAAACCACCCCAAGGCAAGCTTATCCTCCCTTTCCCAGCCGCGCTGTCCGCTGCACGGTGTTTATTGGGACAAGCAGCCTAAAAGTCTCACTCTGTGATCCCTGGGCACAACGGAAAAACAAACAGCAGCAAGCAAAAACCACCTGCTTGCTCATCTTAAAGTGGTCGTTGGTCTCTACTCTTGTCCCATCCTTGCCTGGGCCAGTTCAGTCCCCAGAGGTGCTTGTCAGCCTTCCCTTCACGCATCAGATTTCTGTGACCCAGAAAAGATTTGTTGCCTGTGGTTAGATGACTTGCCCTCTGACAAAGTATTGTGTGGAGCCAGTGGGGGAAGTCCAGTCCTCCCATTTCCAAGGTGTCCCCAGGCTCGGCAGGAGACATCAGGAGTTCCTTTAGATCCAATGGAGAGGTCTGATGCCGTGGTCACCATAAAGGAAACCTGCTTTGCTGGTCGCAGACTCTGACTTCTGACAAGTGTTTAAATGCTACCTTGATACTGACACACTCCACTTTCACTTGGGGGAGGTGAGGGAGTATTTTTGTCCATTGCCACATCCCGAACATCAAATCGGGGCTTTTCTTTCATTTGTGAAACAAAAAGGGAACAGGACATCAATGTAACAGGATCTCAAGAGCAAGTATGCCCTGTCCCGTCCTCCCTGTCCCCTGAGCCCTGCATTTGCTTTGCCAGTGGATGGGAAATGTGGCCTGCACCTACAGTGAGGAGAAGGTGTAAAGGCAACTGATTAATCACTATGATCATCAAGAACCTTAGGTTTTAAGAATGTTTGTCTCACAAAAGACTCCATTTTCTCGCTGTGGAATGATTGTTGATTTCTAAAAGTCTGATCTTTGAACTCTTTGAAAGTCAAACCAGAGAGCTGGAGTTTGGTGAAACACTTGCCAATTCCTGAAATTAATTTCCCTCTCTAGAAAACTAGGCTGGGGGACGAGAGTAGATTTGATGTTTTATAAATTTGTGCTTCTCAAACTTTAACCCATGTTACTGGAAAATCTTGTTAAAACTCAGGTTCTAATTCAGTAGGTCTGGAGTAGATCTGAAGATCCTTAGGACCCAAGAATCTGCATTTCTGACCAACTCCCAGCGGGTACTTTGCTGCTGGTCCATGGCCCAACTTGGAGAAGCAAGATCTCAAGCTACTTCCTACTCTGACCTTATTACGGAAAGTAATAATAGTGACTGCTAGACATCAGGAGGAGCTGTCTGTAGCCTGGTGTTGTAAAGGACGTGTCTGTTCTTGCCTTTTGAGTTTTGAAAATTGGCATCTTCATTTTCTCAGACAGGCTGGGGAGGGATTTTGTCAACCCTCTCATTGTTCAGGAAGTGGAAGAATGGGACAGGAACAAAACTAACTGAGTGCCTGTGAATGTCAGGTAGCTGCTGTTATCACCATGTTCTCTGTGGGGAGACAAGCTCTATAAGGTGAGCCATCTGTCCAGGACAGACACCAAGGCCCAGCATTTGATTGCATACCTCTCTGACCCCCAGACCTTATTTTTCTTAGAATGGCAACTTTGTAGCTTTCTAGAATGCCAGGTAATTAAAACTGAGTGCTTATTAGCAAAGTGTTTCCCTTTAGAGGTGGTTTTACTGGGCCTACTTTAAGAGTGGATCCAGACATTTCAAAATTTGCATCATTGTCAGGCAAGCAATTAAAGTGCTTAAGGGCTTAAAAGCAATTTGTTCAAGTTGGTTAAATATCCGCCCTCCCCAATCTTGTTTGTTTTATTAATTTACTCATCAAACTGTGACATCAAAACCATTGCAAACGTAAATTTCAGTATCTTCTGATTGGTGGAACCTTTCAAACAAAAGAACCTGGCATTGATGACATTCATGGTGGAAGGGGTGAGTCAGAGAAATCAGCCTTTTACTAAATAAACCCAGCCTTGCTTTAGCCTCTGGATTAGTATTGGTTGTTGAAACGTTTTATTAACGTGCAATTATTCTGAGAACCAGTCAGTAATGCAGCTCTTTGCAAAAACATTCATTAGCTGATCTTTACATCACCCCCAGATGGCAGATAAATAGCATTAACCCTGCATCTGAGAGAACAAATGGACACCCAGCAATGCGGGTAGAAGAGGCAGACTCTTGCCTTGCAGGAAGGATGGCAGAGGTAGGTGGCCCTCGGGACTCTATGAGTGTGTCACTCAGAAAATACTGGATGGTACACTAGGTACTCCAGAGCCGCGCTGTGCAATGTGGCCACTAGTCACAATTTGAGTTCAATTTAATTAAAGTTAAATCAAACTAATAACTCACCTCCTTCATTGCTCTAGCCGCATTTCAGGTGCTCAGGAGAGGAGAGTGGCTACCATATCAGACTGCAGATACAGATCATTTCTATCGTCACACAGAGTTCTCTTGGACAGTGTTGGTCTGGAAGCTTGGGATCATCTGACAAATGCAAAGGTCCTTACCCCCTGCAGCTCTCATGCAAAATTTCCTAAAAGGATACCTGATATTTGGTATTTTATCATTTTATAACCCAAGCTGTGGCTGAGTACTTCCGGGTGGTGGGTAGGGACCTAGTTCAAGTCCCCGTTTATCCACATCCTCGTTCAATGAGTAGAGGTAGGTTATTGAACGAGTATTTACACACTCTGTGCCTCTTTGCAGATCCTTGCTACTATTTTTCACTTGCTAGCCAAGATTATTTGTCAGACAACATTGGATTCTGGAGGAGATGCTGGGAGAAAGGTACTCTCCTTTGCTGCTGGTGGAAATGCAAATTAACCTACCCTTTTAGGAAAGCAATTTGGCAATAACTGTCAGTAGTCCTAGAAACACTTATTCCCTTTATTTCAGTATTCCGATTCTAGGAATCTAGCCAAAGGAAATAATCAGAGATGGGCAGGAAAGATGTAAGAATAAAAATGTTCATTGCAGTGTTATTTATAATGGTGAAAAAAGAAGAATAGGAATTGGATAGGACAAGTTAAGTATGGCAGAGCCAAGCAGTGGGATATTATGCAAAGATTAAGTGTTGTTTCTGACGTGTTTTTTGTGACATGGGAGAATGCCACAAAGAAATTTATGTTTAGAAAAATACCACATGCTCTACTATTAAAACCCAAATATATTTGTCAAAGCAGGCATTTGTTGAAACAGAGCGGAAAAGAAATAGACAAGCTAGTAAAGGTTGTAACCTGTGAATTAATAGAATTTTTTGATTATTTTCAGAGAATCATTTTAGCTTTTTCCTCTAAACTTTGTACTTTGTTTTTTCTTTTGTTTACCGCATCACAGCGCGTGGGCGTCTCTTGCTGTAGAGGACGGGGCCCCAGGTGTATGCGCTCAGTAGTTGCACTGCAAGGATTTAGCTGCTCCTCAGCACGTGGTATCTTCCCGAACCAAAGGTCGAACTCCTGTCCCTTACATTGGCAGCTGGACTCTTAACTACTNTCTCCAGACAGCCATTTTGCTTTTTTGCATTTCTTTTCCATGGGGATGGTCTTGATCCCTGTCTCCTGTACAATGTCACGAACCTCATTCCATAGTTCATCAGGAACTCTGTCTATCAGATCTAGGCCCTTAAATCTATTTCTCACTTCCACTGTATAATCATAAGGGATTTGATTTAGGTCATACCTGAATGGTTTAGCGGTTTTCCCTACTTTCTTCAATTTCATTCTGAATTTGGAAATAAGGAGTTCATGATCTGAGCCACAGTCAGCTCCTGGTCTTGTTTTTGTTGACTGTATAAAGCTTCTCCATCTTTGGCTGCAAAGAATATAATCAATCTGATTTCGGTGTTGACCATCTGGTGATGTCCATGTGTAGAGTCTTCTCTTGTGTTGCTGGAAGAGGGTGTTTGCTATGACCAGTGCATTAAGCAAGTTAATTAATGTTATAGAAAAATGACACCAAAATCTGTTAGAACTAATAAATGAATTTGTAATGTTGCAAAATACAAAATTGATATATATAAAATAAGTTGATTCTATACCTTAACAATGAACTATCAGAAATCAAAATCAAGAAAATGATCCATTTATAATTACATCAAAGAAAATAAAACACCTTAGAATAAATTCAACCAAGAGTATAAAATGATATGTACAGTGAAAGCTATAAGACAATGATAAAATAAATGGAAGAAGACACAAATAAATTAAAGCACATTCTGTGCTCACAGTTTGGAAGAATTAATATTGTTCAAATGTCCATTCTACCCAAAATAAGCCAGATTCAGTTAAATCTCTATTAAAATTCCAGTGGCACTCACAGTAAGAGAACAAACAATTCTAAAATGTGTATGGAAGCACAAAAATAATGAATTGTCAAAACAATCTAGAGAAATAAAAACAAAGCAGGAAGCACCACTCTTACTGATTTCAAGCGTATTAAAAACTATAATGATTAAACAATATGGTATTGGCATAAAATTAGACATATATATCAGTGGAACAGAATAGTGAGCCTAGAAATAATCCTTCATATTTATGGTTAATAACAAAGCAGCTAAGAATATACAAAAAGGAAACAATGGACTCTTCAATAAATGGTTTGAGAACACCAGACAGATATGAAGAAGAATGAAACTGGACCCGTACCTTACCCCCATGGACAGAAATCAACTCAAAGTGGATTAAAGACCTGAAACCATAAAATTTGTAGAAAAGAAATATTTTTTTTTTTTGTATTTGGCGCCAAAAGCAAAGGCAACAAAACCGAAAATAAAGATGTTGGACTACATCAAACTAAAAAGCTTTTGCATATCAAGAGAAACCATCAATAGAATAAAAAGGGAACCTATGGGGTAGGAGAAAATATTTGAAAATAATTTAACCAATGAGGGACTAATATATCTTTAAAAAAAAATTTTATGGGCGTATAGTTGATTTACCATGTTGAGTTAGTATCAATTGTGCAACAAAGGAATCAGTTACTCCCCTATAGGCCACTACAGAGTATTGAATAGAGTTCCCTGTGTGCTACAGTAGGTTCTTTTCTTATAATTATATCTTAATAAAAAATGAGACTAGTCTAAGGATATTTTTGGAAAATTTCAGCAACATAGGAGAAAACAGAGTAGAGATTACGAAGGGTAGGAGCAGGCTCAGTGACAGAGTCTAATGACAACCTAATGTCATTAGTGGTCTAATGACAACTAGTCTAAGCTGGTTGTACACTCAGAAATATATTTCTGCAGGCAAAAAGTAAGTAACTGGACATAATTAATCTCATGGAGAAGATAAAATAAATATCTTTGTTTTAAAGTGGTATTAGCCAATAATATGATATTTTGCATTTCATTTTATGTTTTGCAAAATTGCAATCAATCTCTCACTTGATCATGATGAATTTCATGAGATCAAGGAACTACAAGCATCTTCCTTGTTGGAGACATAGGGAAAAGGATGGCTGAACAAAAAATTGTGCCCAAGATTGCAGGGAACCTTGGTGAATTTATTTGTCCAAAAGCTAAGCATATGGCTAGGGCTGGTGGCAGGGCCTCAAAGGCTGTGGCCTAATAGCCTCTTTTGTCTCTTAAGGCCAGAAGCCACAGTTGTTCACCAAACTTGGGCATTCAATGTGCAGCATGCAAGGGACCATGCTGATCTCACTGGCAGATGTTAAAATGATAGAAAAATGCAGATAACATACGTGGGAAAGTAAAGCCTTCTCTTTCTACAGCTGCCAGGGTGATCTGCCTTGGGGCTTAGTCTGTTTCCCATATATTCCTTAAGTAAAATCCCAGCCATGGTGGCTTGTTAAAAGGGTGAAAGAAGAAAGATGTCATCACTCAACTGTTTCCCATGTAGGGTATGTTTATTAGTCATCAGTCTTATATATCACCATTCAATGGAAAGGTCCACATTTACAGTAACCATGTGCCCCTTCATTTTCTCCAAGCTGCAATGAAGTCTGGATAATTTAAATGCCTCTATAAGCATCCGTTTGTGAGCCATTGTAACCTCTTGCCAAGTTATTGTGGCATTGAAGTTAGGGGAATGAACAGAGCTTTACAGAACAGCTAGAGAAAATGATCTTTCCAGCAACATATCAAAATGCCCCCATTTGCCTTTTCATCATAAATGAAGATCCAAGGCTCAGTCACAGAATACCATCATTCAGAAAACTAATTCTCATTTTATCGATATTAGGAGCCTGCTTTTGTTTCCTAGGGCTTCCCCTGTGGCTAAGTTGGTAAAGAATCCGCCTGCAATGCGGGAGACCTGGGTTCGATCCCTGGGTTGGAAAGTCCCCAGGAGAAGGGAAAGGCTACCCACTCCAGTATTCTGGCCTAGAGAACTTCATGGACTGTATAGTCCATGGGGTCTCAAAGAATCGGACATGACTGAGCAACATTCACTTTGGTACCTAATTACAAATCAGCACCACTGACTGAATGTAAAAGAGCTGTGTTTCTCAGTGGTTAATTCCTAGTACCTCTTTTATTAATAATCACCTGTGTTCTCTTCAATTTTAGGCATTTAACTGTCCTTTAAATCAAAGTGAAATGTATCCTTGGCAACTTCTGGCTCAAGCATTTGGTTCTCCATAAATCCTGGAAATGACACAGCATGCACTTTGCCTCTGGTGCACCTCTTCAAAAACCAGAGTTATACAAGGAGGGACACTTGAGAACCAGGGAGCCCTATTCCACAAAACCTCCCCAAGTTCTGGAGAGCAGTGGCATGTTGAAAATGACAGACAAAGCTGCTTAATCACAAGGAATCAAGTGTGTGTGTGTGTGTGTTTGAAGGCCAAAAAAGGAACTAAGCAGAGTTTCACTTCTTAGCAGTCTTAAGCAATAATTTCCTGGAGTCCAATATTTTCCTTCTTTGTTTACTCTTTCATGATAATCCATGATTTTCAATTCTGATTTTATTAGAAGCATGTTTCTCACCTTATTAACCCCACCCAATTTTCAACCAGTTATGTCACCATAAATTTTTCTTCTCCAAAATGTTTATTCTCACCCAGTTGAAAAGTAAGTTTATTCTAGATTTTCTCTTTTTCCTGACTCTCCCTCTTCATCCTGCCACAAACGCAAGGTAATTAAGCACATACTTGATCAGCCCATTGCAATGAAATAAAAATGAAATGTGTACTTGGCTACTTCTGACTCAAGCATTTGGTCCCCCAGAGTTGCAATTGCCAGAGTTCCTTCATGTTGGATCCTTTTAATGATCTCATCAAATAGACAAGGAAGGTATTATTCTTCAATTTAGAGAGAAGGAAACAGGCACAAATGTTAAGAATTGGTCCTTGCTAGAGTATTTCATGGGCACTAGAAGTCAATAGTCCTCATTCCTAATCAATCCATAATGATAATCAAAGTTACTCTATATTGAACAGAGTACCAGGAATTGCAGTCAGTGCTTTACATTCTTTCTCTCTCTGAATGCTCACAAGACACTGTAAGGAAGATGTTAGAACTCTCGTTTGAAATATGAAGGAGCAGATTTCAGATCAGAGGGCAAACCTAAGTCTGCCTAATTCACAAAATGCTGGAGTGGGCACTGTGACCTGGGTCCCCCTACACTTCTGAAGTCTGCTAGCTAATGCATGGACTGTAACATCAGAAGTAACATTGTTGACTTTCTCCAATGAATATGTATTTTTTGTTTCCCTGAATCTTATAAATATGATGGGAAAAATTAGAGCTGATAGTGCATTTTACTAACCAAGACAAGAGTCTGGCGATGCCACCCACATATTGAGAAGAGACAAATAAGGCCACAAGACCCAATTTGGAGGATGAATCAATTGGCATATGATTCCTGCGTAAGTAGAGATTTTTATTCTGTATTCTGCTCCCCACTCAAAAGAATGCAGTGGAGGAACACATAATCATAATGTAAGAATAGACAGAAGACTCTCTGATATGTTCTGAATGCTATTTCTCATGATGGTATCTATCATCTTCCCTTCACGTATCAGCAGACTTATGTAAAACGGAAGTCAGATTGCAAGCTGGGTAAAGAGTAGTACTTTCTGTCCCTATGAATCTTGTCAAAGCAACTGTTTATAGCTGTTATTGTAATCAAACCTGTTTACTTTTAGCCTAATCCATCTAAATGAGTCCTTTATCCTTCCTGGTTTTGATCCCAGATCCACAGGCAAGGATGTCTGGCTGTAGGTCAGTGATCACACCATCAAGAATATCTGGGTCTTGAAGATCTTTTTTGTACAGTTCTTCTGTGTGTTCTTGCCACCTCTTCTTAATACTTCTGCTTCTGTAAGGTCCATACCATTTCTGTCCTTTATTGAGCCCATCTTTCCATGAAATATTCCCTTGATATCTCTAATTATCTTGAAGAGATCTCTAGTCTTGCCCATTCTATTATTTTCCTCTATTTATTTATGCTGATCACTGAGGAAGGCTTTTTATCTCTCCTTGCTATTCTTTGGAACTTTGCTATCAAATGGGTGTATCTTTCCTTTCCTCCTTTGCTTTTCTCTTCTCTTCTTTTCACAGCATTTGTAAGGCTTCTCCAGACAGCCATTTTGATTTTCTGTATTTCTTTTTCTTGGGGATCATCTTGATCCATGTTTCCTGTACAATGTCATGAACCTCCGTTCATAGTTCATCAGGCACTCTATCAGATAGTCATTTAAATCTATTTGTCACTTCCACTGTATAATCATAAGGGATTTGATTTAGGTCATACCTGAATGGTATCGTGGTTTTCCCTACTTTTTTCAATTTAAGTCTGAAGTTGGCAATGAAGAGTTCATGATCAGAGCCACAGTCAACTCCCAGTCTTGTTTTGTGAACTGTATAGAGCTTCTAAATCTTTGGCTGTAAAGAATATAATTAATCTGATTTTGGTGCTAGAAAGTCTTGTAGGTCTTCGTAGAACTGTTCAACTTCAGCTTCTTCAGCATTACTGGTTGGAGCACAGACTTGGATTACAGTGATATTGAATGGTTTGCCTTAGAAATGAACAGAGATCATTCTGTCGTTTTTGAGATTGCATCCAAGTACTGCATTTTGGACTCTCTTGTTGACCATGATGGCTACTCTATTTCTTCTAAGGGATTCCTGCCCACAGTAGTAGATATAATGGTTAAATTCACCCATTCCAGTCCATTTTAGTTCGCTGATTCCTAGAATGTCGACATTCACTCTTGCCATCTCCTGTTTGACCACTTCCAATTTGCCTTGATACATGGACCTAACATTCCAGGTTTCTATGCCATATTGCTCTTTACAGCATTGGACCTTGCTTCTATCACCCATCACTGGAATGTGAAGTCAAGTGGGCCTTAGGAAGCAGCACTATGAACAAAGCTAGTGGAGGTGATGGAATTTCAGTGGAGCTATTTCCAATCCTAAAACATGATGCTGTGAAAGTGTTGCACTCAATATGTCAGCAAATTGGGAAAAGTCAGCAGTGGCCATAGGACTGGAAAAGGTCAGTTTTCATTTCAATCCCAAAGAAAGGCAACGCCAAAAAATGCTCAAACTACTGCACAACTGCACTCATCTCTCAGGCTAGTAAAGTAATGCTCAAAATTCTCCAAGCCAGGCTTCAGCAATACGTGAACTGTGAACTTCCAGATGTTCAAGCTGGTTTTAGAAAAGGCAGAGGAACCAGAGATCAAACTGCCAACATCTGCTAGATCATNTCAGAATCACTGCAGATGGTAACTGCAATCATGAAATTGAAAGGTGAATTACTCCTTGGATGGAGAGATATGACCAACCTAGACAGCATATTAAAAAGCAGAGACATTGCTTTGCTAACAAAGGTCCATCTCAACAAGGCAATGGTTTTTCCAGTAGTCATGTATGGATGGGAGAGTTGGACTCTAAAGAAACCTGAGCACTGAAGAATTGATGCTTTTGAACCTTGGTATTAGAGAAGTTTCTTGAGATTCCCTTGGACTGCAAGGAAGTCCAACCAGTCCATCCTAAAGGAGATCAGTCCTGAGTGTTCATTGGAAGGACTATGTTGAAGCTGATACTCCAATAATTTGGTCATCTGATGTGAAGAGCTGACTCTTTTGAAAAGACCCTGGTGCTGTGAATGATTGAAGGCAGGAAGAAAAAGGGACAGCAGAGAATGAGATGGTTGGATAGCATCACTGACTCTATGGACATGAGTTTTGGTAAACTCCAGCAGTTGGTAATGGAAAGGGATGCCTGGCATGCTGGGGACCATAGAGTCTCAAAGAGTCAGACACCACTGAGTGACTTAACTGAACTGAACTGAACCACAGGCAATTGTTGAAAGGTTTGCTTCACAGAGAATCCCTCTGCCCCTATTTGAGTGGAAGAAGAGCATCATCTCATCTTCTCTACCAATGTAAAGAGAAAGCAGGAAGTCTTCCATAAAGGGCTTTTTCCATTCCTTTTGCTCCTTTAACATAAAATGATTTTTTAAATTTTGATTAATCAGATGTGAAAATTTAGATCAGAAGGCAAGGCATCTTTAAAGTAAAAATGACTGTATTTTAACAGGGCAATACATCTAAGAAAGTAGGAAAACATCCTAATGTGTACATGCATGCATGTGTGTGTATTTTTAACCATTTCATTGAAGTATAGTTGAGGTGCAAAAAGTTGAACGTATTTAATGCACATAACTTAATGAGTACAAGTATAAATCATCATCACCATCAAGGCCATAGGCATATTCATCATTCCTGAAGTCCCATCTTGGCCCTGAATTATTATTATTTTGTATGGTGTGCTAAAAACACAACATAAAATCCATCTTCTTAGACAATTTTAAATAAGGCTATGGTCTGAATGTTTGTGTCTCCCCAAAATTCATGTTAAAATCTTAATGCTCAATGAGATAGTATTAGGAGATGGAGCCTTTGGAAGATAGTTAGGTCTTGAGGGTAAAGCCTTCATTAATAAGATTAGTGCTCTTATGAAAGAGGCCCCACTGAGCCCCTTACCCACTTCTACTATGTGAGGATATCACCAAAGTCACTGTTTATAAATCAGGAAGAGCGTCTTCAAAAGAATTCAACCAAGCTGAAGACTTGATGTTGGACTTTCCAAAGCATCCAAAACAGAGAAATGTACATTTTTATTTGTTACTGAATCTGTAGTATTTTGTTATAACAGTACAAACAGACTAAGACCAGTATTTGCAGTAACTTTGGGCACTGTATAATCAATCTCCAGAACTTGTTTATCTTATGTAGCTGAAACTTTGTATCCTTTGACAATTCTTTCCTCATATCCCTTCCCACAGGCCCTGGTAACAACATTCTACTGTCTATACAGAAATGAAATTATACAGTATTTGTTTTTCTGTGTCTGGCTTATTGCACTTAACATAATATCCTCCAGGTTCATCCATGTTTTTGCAAATGGCAGAATTTCCTACTTTTTAAAGACTAAATAATATTCTATTCTGTGTATATGACACATTTTTTTAATCATGTCATCAATCAATGGACATTTGTTTTTATAACTTGGCTATTATGAATACTGCTGAAATGAATTATTAAATTTTATTGAAGTATACTTGATTTACAATGTTATGTTAGTTTTAGATGTTTTCTACCTCTGTGACTCTACTTTTTTTCATAAATAATTTTGTTTGTACTCCTTTTTTTTAGATTCCACATATAAGTGATATCATATATTTGTCTCTCTATGTCTGACTTCACTCAGTATGACAATCGCCAAGTCCATCCACCTTGCTGTAAATAGCATTATTTTGTTCTTTTTATGGTTCAGTAATACTCCATTGTATCAGAAATATTTTATAGTTTTTAGAATGCAGACTATATTTTACCCACATGTTATTAAGTTTACTACCAAGAATTTATATCTTTNTGTCTCTCTATGTCTGACTTCACTCAGTATGACAATCGCCAAGTCCATCCACCTTGCTGTAAATGGCATTATTTTGTTCTTTTTATGGTTCAGTAATACTTCATTGTATCAGAAATATTTTATAGTTTTTAGAATGCAGACTATATTTTACCCACATGTTATTAAGTTTACTACCAAGAATTTATATCTTTAATGCTATTGTAAATATCATTTCATTTCAATTTTTATTTGTTTTTTAGTATGTACATAGAAATATAATTTAATTTTTGTTTAGTAAGCATATTAAAAAGCAGAGACATTCTTTTGCCAACAAAGGTCTGTCTAGTCAAAGCTATGGTTTTTCTAGTAGTCGTGTATGGATGTGAGAGTTGGACTATAAAGAAAGTTGGATGTTGAAGAATTGATGCTTTTGAATTGTGTTGAAGACTCTTGAGCATCCCTTGGACTGTGGGAGATCCAACCAGTCCATCCTAAGGGAGATCAGTCCTGAGTATTGTTTGGAAGGACTGATGCCGAAGCTGAAACTCCAATAATTTGGCCAGCTGATGCAAAGAACTGACTCACTGCAAAAGACCCTGATGTTGGGAAAGATTGAGGGCAGGAGGAGAAGGGGACGACAGAGGATGAGATGGTTGGGTGGCATCACTGATGCAATGGACATGAGTTTGAGTAGGCTCCGGGAGTTGGTGATGGACAGGGAAGCCTGGTGTGCTGCAGTACATCGGGTCACAAAGAGTCAGACATGACTGAGGAACTGAACTGAACTTATACCCTATAGTATTGCTAACCTTTCTTACTAGCTCAAGTAGCAATTTTGTGGATTCCTTATGCATTTCTAGGTTTATGAATATGCCAAAAAGAATTTTGGATTTTTCTTTCAAATTTTTTGTCTTTCTCTCTCTCTTTCTCTTTTTTGCCTAACTTAACTGGAACTTTTGCCTAACTTTTGCCTGGAACTTTTAGTACAATGTTCCATAGAGATTGTTCTGAATCTTAGGTGAAAAGGGTTCAACCTGTCTGCAACACGTATGATGTTAATGTAGATTTTTCTTAGATTTCTTTATCAGGTTGAGGAAATTTTTATCTATTCTTAATTTGGGCCATTTCAATCATGAATGGCTGTGGGATTTTATCAAGTGCTTTTTTCTGCACCTATTTTGATGATCATATGATTTTTCTCTTTTATTCTGTTGATATAATGAGTTGCACTGATCGCTGTTCAAATGGTAAACCAAACTTGCACTACTGCAATAAACCTTAACATGATATATTAGTTATTTAAAAATTATTAAATCTCATTTCCTAAAATTTTGTTGCACATCTTTGTGTTTGTGTTTATAAAGGTTATTGGTGAGCAATTTTATTGAAATGTCTTCTTTGGGGCATAAATTTACTAGTGAAGCTATCTGGGTCTGAAATTTTATTTATTTATTTATTGAACATAGATGTTTTTAATAAAAAAATTCTATTTCTTTCACAGATATGGAACTATTCATATATTTCATTTCTTTTTGAATCAGTTTTGGCAATTTGTGTTTTATTTATTTTTTAAATTCTTAATCCTTTCTCTTTTATTTATTTATTTTTTTAATTAAAAAAAGGTTTTTTTTTTACTTTACAATATTGTATTGGTTCTGCCACACATCAACATGAATCTGACACAGGCGTACATCATATGGAACTATTCATATATTTCATTTCTTTTTGAATCAGTTTTGGCAATTTGTGTTTTATTTATTTTTTAAATTCTTAATCCTTTCTCTTTTATTTATTTATTTTTTTAATTAAAAAAAGGTTTTTTTTTTACTTTACAATATTGTATTGGTTCTGCCACACATCAACATGAATCTGACACAGGCGTACATGTGTTCCCCATCCTGAACCCCCCTCCCACTTCCCTCCCTGTACCATCCCTCCAAGTCATCCCAGTGCACCAGTCCCAAGCATCCTGTATCAAACCTGGACTGGCAATTCTTTTCTTATATGATAATATACATGTTTCAGTGCCATTCCCCCAAATCATCCCACCCTCTCTCTCTCCCATAGAGTCCAAAAGACTGTTCTATACATCTGTGTCTCTTTTGCAGTCTCGCATACAGGGTTATTGTTATCATCTTTCTAAATTCCATATATATATGTTAGTATACTGCATTGGTGTTTTTCTTTCTGTATAATAGGCTCCAGTTTCACCCACCTCATTAGAACTGATTCAAATATACTCTTTTTAATGGCAGAGTAATACTCCATTGTGTATATGTACCACAGCTTTCTTATCCATTCATCTGCTGATGGTCATCTAGGTTGCTTCCGTGTCCTGAGGATTTGTCCATTTCATTGAAGCTGTCAAATTCATGACCCCAAATTTGTTCATAATATTCATTATTCATTTATCCTTTTTTATTCTGTTAATGATGTCACCAGTTTCAATTATTATGTTAGTAATTTTGGATATCTGTTTCCTTTTCCTTTGATCATTCTAGTTAAAGATTTATCAGTTCTATAAAATATTTATCAAGTTTTCAAAAAATCCAGACTTTGATCTAACTGCTATTGCATTTTATTTTATATTTCATTTATTTCTCCTTTTCCATGTAATGATTACTTTATTCTGTTAAATTTGAATTTAATTTGCTTCTTCTTATTATATTTTCAAAGTAGGCACTCAAACAATTGATTCTGAAGTTTTTTCTTCTGTTTATAGTAGATTTTAAACTATAGTTTTTCCTCTAATGGCAGGTTTAGCTGCATCCTACAAATTTTGATTTTTTTTCCCCCATTTTTACTTAGTGGAAAATGCTTTCCAGTTTCAATTATGGCTTATTTTTTACTCATGTGATGTGTAGATTTTTTTTATTTAGTAAATATTTGTACTTTATCCATATATTTTTTCTGTTATTTCTAGTTTAATATCTTTGTGTACATTGACCCATTAGTCTAAATAAATCTATGAGTTGTAGCCAGACTGTGAATAATTGGTAATAATATTTTAAAATACAGTCAGATACTTGAGACAACACAAACTCTTTTTCAAAAGCATTCAATGAGTATTAGTTTCTGCACTAGACAAAGTTTTCCAGTGGAACAGAACCAATAAGATATATAGATATAGACATACAAAAAATATATTTTAAGAAATCGATTCACATCATTATGGAAGCTAACAAGTGCAAAATCTATATGATGCTCCAGCAGGTTGGAGATGCAGAAAGGAAGCAATACTACAGATCAAGTACAAAGCTGATCAGCCTGGACACCTAGAAAGGACCCAATGTTGTAGTTAAGTTCTAGGGCCAACTGTCACAGTTCCCCTTGCTAATGGGAGGCCAGGGTTTTCTGTTCCATTCAGGCCTTCACCTGAATATGACCTATCCACATTAAGAACGGCAATTGCTTTCCACCAATTTGATATCTAATTTCATCCAAAAACAACCTCACAGAAGCATCAAAAATATTATTTGGTACATATCAGGGCACCATATTTGAGTCAAGTTGACACATAAAATTAACCATCACAGTCTCTGTCACAAAGTATATATTATAGATCTGAAAGTCAAGCAACAAATCCAAGTGTATACTCTCCCTTACACCAGGTGGAATGGTAATTTACCCACAGGATTTTGATCAGTTCTTCTACCCCTAGAGTTATGTCAATGCTGCCAAGATGTTGGTTGGGAAGCATGGTCATGGAGATGGTAATTCACAGGTTGTAGCTAAGAAGCCCAGGCCCCCACATATATGGTCCCTTCAGATCTTCTCTCAGTAGTTTCAGTGACTTTGTGCTTAGACTTAGAATTTCCTCGAAAAAAAAAATGACCTGCACAAATGTGTATTGAGTAATAGAATCCTGAGCCTTGAATGAAGAGAAAAATGAGAATAATGCATAGATAAGAGATATAAATTAATGTCTCAAAGATTGTTACCAGCATTAGAAACTTCAGTTGAGTAGATTATGAACTAATTTAGTATTCAAGATGCTATACATTCATTTATTTATGCATTTTTACATTCACTCATTCTTTCAACATCCTAAGCATCGATAATATTTTTCTTACTAGGTTAGATGCTATAAAAAGTTGACCCCCAAAATTATTTTTTCTTGTCTTGAACCTCACTGGAAGCAGGAAAAATATAAGAATTACAGAAAAAATAACCACCTGTGGCTTAAGCCTGAATTGTGACTGTCAGTCTTGTTCATTCTTTTCCTTTAAGTTTCACATTCAATCATTCCTCTTGATTTCACCCCCTAAATATATTTTAACTTTTCAAACTTCTGTCTCCCTTTCTACCATCCCAGTACAAACCACCATCATCTCTTGCCTGGAATTCAGATGTGACTTCCAAACAGGTCTTTCTGAACACACTCTTTCCCCTCAGGTGCATTATTTATGGCATATAAGTGGTCTTTCAAAAGCCCGACAGTTCACATAGCTCCCCTCCTTAAACGTCTTCAATGATCTCCCATTGCTCTTAGGATAAAACTCAAAATTCTTGAAATGGCCCACAATGTTTTGTGTGATCCAACTCCTTTCTATCTTCATGTCTTGTCCTTCCCTTGTTAATTCACTCTGTCTTATCTTTGGCCTTCTCTTTACCACTTTCTTTCCCATCTCAGAGTTTTTGCATACTTATAAATATACTGGATATTTTCCATATCCTTTCTTTACTCACCTAGAGTCTTCTCTTTTTCTCTCTCCTCTTACCTGCCTACTTCACTAAACCTTCAGGTAAAATTTTGCTTTATCCTGTGGTCTTCTATTTCCATCTCATGTGACACAGCTACTTCGAACATAGTGCTCAGATCACCTTAATTATGCAGCTATAGTTAAGTACTTATACACTTATCTTATTACATGTGTCATGTTTCTCTCTCTGTGGCCAGAATGTAAGTTCCATGAAGTTAGATACTGTGTTTGATTTTCATTTTTATATCTTAATGTCCCTATGCAATATCTGACTATAAGATGAATGCAAAAGAAGTCAGAATGTGAAAAATACTACAAGGGATATATGAAAGATTTTGAGTAATCAAGTGATGTAATCTGCTTTATTAGAAATGATGGAATCACTTTAAGCCCATCTCCTGCTATTCTTCGAACTAAGGATTACAAGAGAGAGCTTATGTTTTCTATTACCTTTGAAAAGGAATAAGTGAAGGCAGTGTTACCTAGCTTTTCCTACTCTTTTTCTGTTTCCTTAGCATTCTTCTTTCACTCAGGTTGCTCCCATTTTTCCTGTTATATAGGAAACCAGTCTCATGAAAGTACATTTTCTCTTCCTGAATATTTGCATTAAAAAAAAAAAAAGCCTAGAATTTCTACTGTGTGATGGAATTCTGACATTATTACCAAGAGCAGGTAACCATTTTGATACCCCTCTAGCTCATGCTTCATGTGTACCACAAATAAGGCAGACTCTAGAACGCTGATAGTAAGCCTTCTACTTCTCATTCTTGGAATCTTTTTGAACAGAGGCTGAGAACTCCAAATTTTAGAGACTTAGTATTAATAAAAGTTTATTCTCAGGCATGCAATACCTAATACAGTGTTTTTGGTTGTGACTCTTCTGGCTGTCCTCTTTCCAGGGAGAAACTCCTCTTCTCATGAATTTGCCCTTCTCCGGGTGCTTAGGGTCCTTCAGATTCAGCCTACAGATGGCAAGGAACAGATGCAAAGAGAACAGAGGCTCCTTTGTCAGATTAAGTTCAGTTCAGTCACTCAGTCATGTCTGACTCTTTGCGACCCAGTGAATCACAGCACGCCAGGCCTCCCTGCCCATCACCAACTCCCAGAGTTCACTCAAACTTATTTCCATCGAGTGGGTGATGCCATCCAACCATCTCATCCTCTGTCGTCCCCTTCTCCTCCTTCCCCCAATCCCTCCCAGCTTCAGGGTCTTTTCCAATGAGTCAACTCTTCACGTGAGGGGGCCAAAGTATTGGAATTTCAGCTTCAGCATCAGTTCTTCCAATGAACACCCAGGACTGATCTCCTTTAGGATGGACTGGTTGGATCTCCTTGCAGTCCAAGGGACTCTCAACAGTCTTCTCCAACACCACAGTTCAAAAGCATCAGTTCTTTGGTGCTCAGCTTTCTTCACAGTCCAACTCTAACATCCATTCATGACCACTGGAAAAACCATAGCCTTGACTAGACAGACCTTTGTTGGCAAAGTAATGTCTCTGCTTTTCAATATACTATCTAGGTTGGTATTAACTTTTCTTCCAAGGAGTAAGCGTCTTTTAATTTCATGGCTGCAATCACCATCTGCAGTGCTTTTGGAGCCCCCCATAATTAAGTCTGACACTGTTTCCACTGTTTCCCCATCTATTTGCCATGAAGTGATGGGACCGGATGCCATGATCTTCATTTTCTGAATGTTGAGCCTTAAGCCAACTTTTTCACTCTCCACTTTCACTTTCATCAAGAGGCTTTTTAGTTCCTCTTCATTTTCTGTCATAAGGGTGGTGTCATTTTCATATCTGAGGTTATTGATATTTCTCCCGGCAATCTTGATTCCAGCTTGTACTTCTTCCAGCCCAGTGTTTCTCATGATGTACTCTGCATATAACTTAAATAAGCAGGGTGACAATATACAGCCTTGACGTACTCCTTTTCCTATTTGGAACCAGTCTGTTGTTCCATGTCCAGTTCTAACTGTTGCCTCCTGACCTGCATACAGGTTTCTCGAGAGGCAGGTCAGGTGGTCCCATCTTTTTCAGAATTTTCCATAGTTTATTGTGATCCACACAGTCAAAGGCTTTGGCATATTCAAGAAAGCAGAAATAGATATTTTTCTGGAACTCTCTTGCTTTTTCCATGATCCAGCGGATGTTGGCAATTTGATCTCTGATTCTTCTGCCTTTTCTAAAATCAGCTTGAACATCAGGAAGTTCATGGTTCACGTATTGCTGAAGCCTGGCTTGGAGAATTTTGAGCATTACTTTACTAGCGTGTGAGATGAGTGCGATTGTGTGGTAGTTTGAGCATTCTTTGGCATTGCCTTTCTTTGGGATGGGAATGAAAACTGACCTTTTCCAGTCCTGTGGCCACTGCTGAGTTGTCCAAATTTGCTGACATATTGAGTGCAGCATTTTCACAGCATCATGTTTTAGGATTGGAAATAGCTCAACTGGAATTCCATCACCTCTACTAGCTTTGTTCATAGTGATGCTTCCTAAGACCACTTGACTTCACCTTCCAGGATGGTCTGGCTGTAGGTGAACTGTACAAAAAAGATCTTCACAATCCAGATAATCACGCTAGTGTGATCACTCACACTCACCTAGAAAGTCCCAAATTTCACATCTATATTCTTATATTTCCCTGACCCCAGGCTTAAGAATCTGTAATGTTTACACTTCTTCTTGTATAGCTATGAACATTTTAATTAAAATGTTCAGTTAAATGTTTTGTTGTTGTTATTGCTTTTTTGGTATGAGGAAAGGTGTTCCTCGCATTAAAAGAAAATTATCTGGAGCACAATTGGAACTATATTTTACTATTTCCATTTATCATTTATCCCATTTGTCATATCATTTATCCCATTATCCCATATATCCCATTAAAATAAAACTATACTGTATTATTCTCAGTACCGAGATTCTGACTATACTGGAGTTTTCAAATAACATTTGAAGAAAATTGAACAGAAAGCATTCTATTTTGAGAGTTATTTTTCCTGATATACCTTGCTTTGGTAAGATTTACATAGCTATCAATTCCATCGATGAAAAATATTTCACTTAGAGAAAAATAAAACTACTATAAAAGGTTTAGCTTTCTATGACTTCATAAAATCCCCATTTTTAGTGAAGATTATAATAAACAAGATGAAATATAGGCAGATTCAGTGAAGACAGAAATAAAAAGGTAAAAATATTTTATAGCCATTGTATGTATCATCAATCTTGCCATTTCTTCCCAATTTAAAAACTTTTTGTGCTATTATGTCCATTTTCTCTGATAATTCAAAAAATAACACAGTTTATATATGAATACACCCAAAGCAAATCCAGTGTAGCAATAAGTTCTGCCACATATGCAGAAATAATTATCAGTTGACTACTCACTCCAGTATTCTTACCTGGAGAATTTTATGAACAGAGGAGCCTGGTGGGCTACAGTGGGCTACAGTCTCAAAGAGTCAGACACAACTGAGAGACTAATACTTCTTTTTTTTTCCACTGACAAATATCAACTCTTTCGGGTTAGATTATTCAATTTTCTCAGTAATTATTTGTACTATTGGGCTCATCTAATTATTATTTGATCAACCAATCACTATCATTTTAAGGATGAATTTGATAAATTCCAAGTGTCAAATATTCTAGAGAATTTTAATTCCTGAAAAATGCAATCATAGCTAAACTAGACTTAGTGCCTCATACTTTAAAGTTTTATGGGTTTTTTTAAAAATATATTTGCCATCCACAAAAAATTCCTTCCCTTGGCTTGCAAAATTGTTGATTCATCACTTTTTAAAAAAGTAGGTGAACTGAAATCATAGATAAGTTTAAAATTACACTGGTTCAGTTAGATGTAAATATTGAATGTACCAAGAAATGTCAATTTTCCAGATATCCTTTGTTTCTTTCCTCAGATCATTCTCAAATCTTTTGCAAAAATGGATTTCTATGACATGATTTCAACAGTTTTATTTTGATATTTTTTTAAGAGAACATTTTAGAGTAATTTCTTTTTAAAGCAGACAAAAACAGTTATTATAATGCAGTGTGAAATCTGATAAGATTTGCTTCTCCTGGTCTAAGAATTATTTTAGAATCCTTGTACTAAAATATTCTAAATACTATGCTCTATTTCTGTTATATTGATCTTCCTAGTATCACATTGGATTATACTCATCCATAATTCCTAATTAACTGTTAATAACTTCAGAGCAGGGAGAGAAGGTTAATTGTTTCATTCCTAGGATCTTGGACGATGGCCTAACACATAGTAGACAATTGATAAATGTGTGCTGCTGTGCTGTGCCTAGTCATTTAGTCATGTCCAGCTCTTTGCTACCCCATAGACTGTAGCCCGCAAGGCTTCTCTGTCCATGGGGATTTTCCAGTCAAGAATACTGGAGTGGGTTGCTATGACCTCCTCCAGGGGACCTTCCCAACCCAGGAGTCGAACCCAGGTCTCCCTCGTTGCAGGCGGATTCTTTATGTCTGAGGCACTAGGGAAGCATGAGTCGCAGTGACAAATGTGTAGTGAATAAAAAATTCATTGATTTCTATTCTGTCTTTATAAAACAAAGTGGTATGACTCAAAATATATTGTGTCAAATATCTCATATTCTTATTTCTGCGCTACCTCTACCCCCCGTTCTCAAATTCTACTGCAAATGTTTGCAAGGAGATCCAACCAGTCCATTCTGAAGGAGATCAACCCTGGGATTTCTTTGGAAGGAATGATACTAAAGCTGAAACTCCAGTACTTTGGCCACCTCATGCGAAGAGTTGACTCATTGAAAAAGACTCTGATACTGGAAGGGTTTGGGGGCAGGAGGAGAAGGGGACGACAGAGGATGAGATGGCTGGATGGCATCACGGACTCGATGGACGTGAGTCTGAGTGAACTCCGGGAGTTGGTGATGGACNACTAAAGCTGAAACTCCAGTACTTTGGCCACCTCATGCGAAGAGTTGACTCATTGAAAAAGACTCTGATACTGGAAGGGTTTGGGGGCAGGAGGAGAAGGGGACGACAGAGGATGAGATGGCTGGATGGCATCACGGACTCGATGGACGTGAGTCTGAGTGAACTCCGGGAGTTGGTGATGGACAGGGAGGCCTGGCGTGCTGCGATTCATGTGGTCACAAAGAGTCGGACACGACTGAGCGACTGAACTGAACTGAGCTGCAAAATGTCATGACATGACCCCTGGTACAGCACATGTGTGGTGCATAGTAAATGTTCAGTAATAATAATTTACTGAATGATTGAATGAGCAAATGATAATGCTGAATTTTTTTTTAATGTAAGAAATTATGAAAATTTGTGAATAGAGTTGAGATATTTAACTGCTCCCTTGGAAAACACAAGATTAATGTCGTATGAATGGAATTCTACATAGTAATGAAACTAATACAAAAGATATTGGATATTGGTAAAAGTATTTTTAACTAATTTCATGATGCCCTTTTACTTTTGAAAATCACAAGTCAAATATTTTGACATCATTAAGAAAAATGTAATACCTTTAACAATGTAACTATTTCATTATATAGCATAGTGTTCACTTACAGTTTATTTATGATAACCACTCTAAAATTACGGAAAATTATTATTAGTACTACTCCCATCATTTATTAAGTGTTTACTACATTTCATATGCAATATCATTAAAACAGCCTGTTATTGCATGTCAATTTCTTCTGAGAATTTGTCTCAGATATCTTCATAAAATTTTTCAAAATTCTGTGTTTCCAAGACTGTAAATTTTATGAGGGCAGGAAATAAATACATTCTATTACTGCACACCCAACATTTAGTACAGAACAGTCACATATTAGCTCAAACATATATTTATCCAATAAATAATAGTGCTTCATGATGGATAGTGCTACATTTGTCTTACTTATAGAAATAATTTTGACTTACAGGCTATACGGAACTTGCTCAAGGTCAAGTAATTGTGAGCCAGAACTTCAGGCCATGTTTTTAAACATTCAAATCTATGGTATCACATACTATATTTTCTAGTGTCCATACTTCTTGTCTTATTCTGTTCAGAATGCTTAATAAACTACCATAGACTGGGTGGTTTAAACAGAAACATTTATTTTGCAGAGTGGAAGGTGGCAAGTCCAGGATCAGTGTGCTGGCAGATTTAGTGCCAGTGAGGGCCTACTCCCTAATTGATAGATAAGTATNTAGTGTCCATACTTCTTGTCTTATTCTGTTCAGAATGCTTAATAAACTACCATAGACTGGGTGGTTTAAACAGAAACATTTATTTTGCAGAGTGGAAGGTGGCAAGTCCAGGATCAGTGTGCTGGCAGATTTAGTGCCAGTGAGGGCCTACTCCCTAATTGATAGATAAGTATCTTCTCACTGTGCCTCACATGGCAGAAGAGGGCAGGAGAGCTCTCTGGGGCCCTTTTTAAAAGCCCTTAATCCCATTCATGAAGGCCTAACTTTTCTGAACTAAATACCTCCAAAGGCCCCACAGCCTATTTATATCACTTTGGGGCATAGGATATTAACATATAAATGTAAGCGGTACACAAACATGCATTCCATATCACTTCAAGACAAATGATAATATAATGTGTGTTATTGGTCTATAGTGGAGACTTAGACTAATGTCCCTAAAGAAGCAACACAGACCATTTGAAACATTCTTTAAGGCATTTCTGGTTGAAAAGTAGGAATTAATACATTGTTTAGCTTTAGATTTTAAGTTAAATATGATCAAATAAGGGTTGCAAGGTCCAATGTAGTGCAGAAAAACAGAAACACAATAAAAAAAAATAAAAACAATCACAGTAATTTCAACCTCAATCAATCAATTTTTAAAAGCCTTTAAGAAAGGAGAAAAAAAAGGATATAAAATCTGAATATAAAAATTTTATCTGCTGCTAAGCCACTTCAGTCATGTCCAACTCTGTGCGACCCCATAGACGGCAGCCCGCCAGGCTCTCTCGTCCCTGGGATTCTCCAGACAAGAGTACTGGAGTGGGGTGCCATTTCCTTCTCCAATGCGTGAAAGTGAAAAGTAAAAGTGAAGCCACTCAGTTGTGTCCAACCTTCAGCGACCCCATGGACTGCAGCCTTCCAGGCTCCTCCATCCATGGGATTTTCCAGGCAGGAGTACTGGAGTGGGGTGCCATTGCCTTCTCCAAAAAATTTTATCAGCCAATGTCAATAACCATAATATAATTTTGATTTGTCAGGAAGAAGATTCTTTACATTGGACTAAGGAAATAAAGCCATATGTAGATTATAAGAGATAATCTTAATGCACAAAGATAGAAAAGGTGATAGCAAAAGATTTAAAATGATATACCAGGCAAATGCTAGCTAAGAGAATGCTGCCAAGTAATGTGATATCAGTAAAAATAGACTTTAAAACAAAAAGTTATACTAGATTATATGGTGCAACATGGAAAAACCTTGAAAAAATTAAGCTAACTAAAATAAGCCAGCCAAAAAGAGCAAATATTGTATAATTCTACTTGTGGAAAAATAAGTTACGTCACAGAATAGACTTTATATATTGAGAGTCCCTTGGACTGCAAGAAGGTCCAAGCAGTCAATCCTAAAGGAAATCAACCTTGAATATTCATTGGAAGGACTGATGCTGAAGCTGAAGCTCCAATACTTAGGCTACCTGATGTAAAGAACTGACTCCTTGGAAAAGACCCTGATGCTGGGAAATATTGAAGGCAGGAGAAGGGGACGACAGAGGCTGAGATGGCTGGACGGCATCATCAACTCAATGGACATGAGTTTGAGCAAGCTCTGGGAGTTGGTGAAGGACAGGGAAGCCTGGTGTGCTGCAATACATGGGGTCACAAAGAGTCAGACATGACTGAGTGACTGCACTGAACTGATAGAAGAGACACATTCGTAGAAACAAAAAGTAGAATAGAGGTTACCAGGGGTTGGGAATATGAGGGGATTTGTTGCTCAGTTGCTCAGTTGTGTCTGACTCTTTGTGACCCCATGGACTGCAGCACCCCAGGGTTCCCTGTCCTTCACTATCTCCCGGAGCTTGCTCAAACTCATGTCCATTGAGTTGATGATGCCATCCAACCGTCTCATCCTCTGTGGCCCCCATCTCCTTCCTTCAGTCTTTCCCAGCATCAGGGTCTTTTCCAATGAGTCAGCTCTTCTCATCAGATGGCCAAAGTACTGGAGCTTCAGCTTCAGTGTCAGTATTTCCAATTAATATTTAGGGTTGAATTCCTTTAGGATTGACTCATTTGAACCTCTTGCTGTCCAAAGGACTCTCAAGAGTCTTCTCCAGCACCACATTTTGAAAGCATCAATTCTTCAGCCCTCGGCCTTCTTTATGGTACAACTTTCACACCCATTCATGACTACTGGGAAAACCATAGCTAGTGTCTGACTCTTTGTGACCCCATGGACTGCAGCACCCCAAGGTTCCCTGTCCTTCACTATCTCCCGGAGCTTGCTCAAACTCATGTCCATTGAGTTGATGATGCCATCCAACCGTCTCATCCTCTGTGGCCCCCATCTCCTTCCTTCAGTCTTTCCCAGCATCAGGGTCTTTTCCAATGAGTCAGCTCTTCTCATCAGATGGCCAAAGTACTGGAGCTTCAGCTTCAGTGTCAGTATTTCCAATTAATATTTAGGGTTGAATTCCTTTAGGATTGACTCATTTGAACCTCTTGCTGTCCAAAGGACTCTCAAGAGTCTTCTCCAGCACCACATTTTGAAAGCATCAATTCTTCAGCCCTCGGCCTTCTTTATGGTACAACTTTCACACCCATTCATGACTACTGGGAAAACCATAGCTTTGACTAGACAGACCTTTGTAGACAAAGTAATGTCTCTGCTTTTTAATATGCTTTTAACAGGCTGGTCATAACTTTTCTTCCAAGGAGCAAGTGTCTTTTAATTTCATGACTGCAATCACCATCTGCAGTGATTTTGGAGCCCCCAAAAACAAAGTCTCTCACTGTTTCCATTGTTTCCACATCATTTTGCCATGAAGTGACAGGACTTGATGCCATGATCTTAGTTTTTTGAATGTTAGTTTTAATCCAGTTTTTCCACTCTCCTCTTTCACCTTCATGAAGAGGATCTTTAGTTCCTCTTCACTTCCTGCCATTAGGGTGGTGACATCTATATCTGAGGTTATTGATGTTTCTCCCCATAATCTTGATTCCAGCTTTTGCTTTATCCAGCCTGGCATTTTGCCTCATGTACTCTGTATAGAGGGCTTCCCTGATGGCTCAGAGGGTAAAGAATCTGTCTGCAATGCAGGAGACCTAGGTTCAATCCCTGGGTTGGGAAGATCCCCTGGAGAAGGGAATGGCAATGCACTCTTGTATTCTTCCCTGAAGTATCCCATGGACAGAGAAGCCTTGCAGGATACAATCCATGAGATCAGGTCTCACTGAGCAACTACACACACACACACACACACACACACACACACACACTCACACACTGCATAAAAGTTAAATAAGCAGGGTGACAATATACAGCCTTGACATACTCTTTTTCTAGTTTTGATTCAGTCCATTGTTCCTTGTCTGGTTCTAACTGTTGCTTCTTGACCTGCATAAGGTTTCTCAGGAGGCAGGTAAGGTGGCCTGGTATTCCCATCTCTTTAAGAATTTTCCACAGCTTTTTGTGGTCCACATAGTCAAAGACTTTGGTGTAGTCAATGAGGCAGAGTAGATGTTTTTTGGATGAGGGGTTAGGAGTTACTATTTGGTGGGTACACAATTTGCTTGGATTGATAAAAAAAAGTTCTGGAATGGATAATTGTGATGGTAGCAAAACATTGTGAATGTCTAATGCCATTGAACTATACATTTAAAAGTGATTTAAATGGTTTTTTTGAGTAAATGTATTAAAAGATTTTTAATAGCTCTGCCAATTATAGAGAGGATCATTAGCTAATACTAGTTATTCAGTTCATATTAGAAAGATATCAATTGAATGAGCCTAATAAAATGACTTCAAAATATATATAGGAAAAAATGAGTAGGCTTCCAGGTAAAATTGATAAATCTATTTCCATAATGGAAATTTTAATATATTTTTAATTATTGATAGGTCAAAGCTGAAATGAATTAATATAGACATAAAGGAGCTTTAGAAAGTTTGATGTAATAGAAATATTTATTATAATACTTCCTAAATTATAACATATACATTCTTCTCAAGCACACTTAAAATAGTTACAAAATTAATTGCATTTATATTGGACTTTTAGGCAATCCTCAATCACCCTAACTGGTCCTCAGTAATAAAATAAAAAGAAATTAAAAACATCAAAAAGGAATAACACTAAAAGGATCTGAGTTTTTGAGGATAATATGAGTAGTGCAAGTTAGAATACTAAATTAAAATGCAATAATCACTTGCATCATTATGAAATAATAACACAGATCAGAAAATAAGTATTTCCATAAATATAATCTGTAATAACAATAAAACATATAATCTATTAGGAGAAATCAAACAAAAGGTGTGCAGGACTTAATAATATTTTAATACTTTATCCAAATTATTTTACTGAGACCTAAATCAATGAAGAGATGTTTTCTATGTAGATATAGTCATTTTTATAGAGATATCAAATGTCTCCAAATTAATCTGTAGCTTTAATGCCATTCTAATTAAAATTCTAACAGAGTTTTATATTGATTTTAAAATCAGATTCTAATATTTACAGAAGAAAAAGGAGCCAAGATTTATTAAGACATTCATGAAGGAGAAAAATAAAGAGGGATGATTTTTTCTACCAGATATTAAGAATTCAGATAAAGTCAGAGTAAATAAGAAAGTGTGGGATTGGCACGTGGATAGATACGTTGACCCACGGGACAGAATGCAAGTTCAGGTACAGAATACAGGGTAAGGCACAAAGTACTGTTGCTCCATCGTGTCCAACTATTTGTGACCCCATGTAGCACACCAGGCTCCTCTGTCCATGAGATTTTCCAGGCAGGAATGCCGGAATGGATTGTCATTTCCTCCTGCAGGGAATATTTCCAACCCAGGGAGGATCAAACCCACATTTCCTGAGTCTTCTGCATTGACAGGTGGATTCGTTATCACTGAGTTACCTGGGAAGCCCCATGCACAGAATAGACCTTGATAAATACAGGAATGGCATCTCAGATAACTGGGAAGCTGAAAGACTGTTCAATAATTGTGGTTTTATAAAGAAAATTCATATCTAAAAAATTAAATTGGCCCCTTCCTCTTACCATATTAAAAATAATTGCTAAAGGAATTAAAGATGTGTATATGAAGGTAAAATTAAAAGAAATTTGAGACTGACATGTACATACTGCTATATTTAAAATGGATAACTAACAAGATCCTACTGTATAGCATAGGAACTCTGCTCATACTATGTAGCAGCCTGGATGGGAGAGGGTTTTAGGGGAAAATGACTGCCTTGTACAAATATGGCTGAGTCCCTTTGCTGTCCACTTGCAACTATTACAACATTGTTAACTGGGTATCCTTCAATATAAAATAAAAAGTAAAAAAAGAAAATGTAAAAGAGGTCCCTCTGAAATAAGAATAAAGAAAACTTCCCTAAATGATGCAAAAAAAGCATTAACCACAAAAGTTTAATGACTATGATTACATTAAATTAGCAGCTTCTGGATCTTAAAGGAAAGTAAAAATAAAGCCACAAGTTCTGGGAAGATATTTGCAATATACATACAACCACCAAAAGACTATTGTATCAAATATTTTTTTAAAAACTCATAAGTCAATCATATTTACAATTATTCTACATAAAACTGAGCAAAAGATATGAAAACAAGTTTCACAAAAGAGGAAACGTTTCATCAAGCAAAATTATGGGGAAAAGTCCAATCTTATTTATAGTAAGGGGAATAACAATTAAGATACAATGAGATAACTACCATTTTACCCACTCAGTTGGCAGAAACTTAGAATTTGACAGAACAAATATTGGAGAAGATATGGGAACTCCTAGTCATTGCTGGTCCAGTATTAGTTCTTTTCAGTTAAGCCATTGTATCTCATCTGTTTCCTGCCAGGACTGTCTAATATACACATTTTTACTTATGTTCTAGTTCTTACGTTCATGGTTATTGGGTATATGTGTTATGTCTCATAACATATTTGTTATTGCATTGTATAATGCATATATTTTGCTATTATTTTACATGTATTAGAAGGAAAATGTAAATTTAAAAATAATTTATTATCAACACAGTAACTCAATAAAAAATTTATAAATTGCATTTGTGATTTACTTCTAGTTCAAAGATATCTAATTGAACAGAGGTTTTTATTTATACTAATCACACTTAAAAATGAAATTTTAGAAGTGCTTTAATTCCTGAATTTGTATGAAAGAGGCTTCTGAAATTTCTCTATTTCTGAAATTTAGCTGAAGTTTCAGTCTTCCCAAATAGTGACTATAATCAAGAAGAACACATTTTATAAATTTCAAAATTATTTATTCTGCTTTACAGTTCAAAAAATTGCTTTTAAATACATTTGACTCTTACAGAAAGCTTGGGTGTCAGATGGATAAGGCAGTTATTAGAAGGACTATTTAAATAAGCAGAAACTAAGTCTTTAAGATGGTAAATTACCTACACAGGTCCACACATTGGCTAGTTGCATAGATTATACTTGACTCTTCACTTTTTGTCTGTTCTCTCTCTTACACCATTTTACCTGAAAAGATAATAATAAGCTTGTAGGTCTGTGAAACGTTTCACCACTTTGAAAATGCCTTCCACATCACGTCATCTGTTTTGATTCTCACATTCACCCTTGAGTTTCTTTAGCATATTTCTTCTTTCTCAAAAAAATACATAGAGCATAATTGAAACCAAACGTAGTATTAGCCATGAAAATATAATATCTTTCTGTTAAATTTATTAGATAATCAAATCAAAGTAACAGTAAACTAATCTTGCTTTTGGTTCATAAACCACAGCTATATTTACTCATTTGTCTGAGAAATAGCTAAGATTATTTAGTTCAGAATTTCTTGGTTTTTGTTTTAAAGTAAGTGCATGAACAAAAGAATGAATGAATGGTCATATCATCCAAACAGCTTCTGCTTTTCTGGATTTTGTGAAGAGAGCCAGAAACGTGCTCCTCCCTCTAGAAATTTACTTATTTTATATTTAACAAAGTACAAAGAAACTCTTTCAGGAAGTTTGTCTTTAAATATTAATTTAAATATGTTGAGTATTGTGCAAATGAATAATGTAATATTATTAAGCAAGATTATTTATTTTCAATCTTATTTATAAATATTCTGCTTAAATTCTTTTGCTCTTTCCTTAATGCCCATGTGGTCCTGCCAGCGAATGGTAGTCTGGTTACAGGCAAACTATATTTCACATCCCATCAACCCCACCTGCTCACACTTGGCAGGGTTTGACTTGAGTTGCTGCTCATTAGAGGCTCTGGCAGAGAGAAAGAGTGGGTAGAAGAAGCAATGAAACCAGTGCCTGAAAAGTGAAACTGAGGTTTAGGTTTTATATGGGATTTTATTTGGTGAGTGGTTACACTGCTTTTCATTATACCAGATAACAGGTTGCTGGCAGCATATTTAAGAGATATGGAACTTTTAAAGGGCTGAACATGAAATTAAAGCTTGATGAAATGAAGTCTAATCGGTGCCCCATAGTCATACATGTGCCAGGAAATGTACACGCTGGTGCTTTAATTGTAATCAGCCATTCCTTTAAAACAGCTACAATCTCCACTTTGCTGCACATGGAGAATCTAGGAAACAATGCCATTAAGAGTTTATATGCCATCTTATGCTCCACGTTCTTCATAACATTACATCAGTTCTACAAGCATTTTCTGCTCCATTTACCAAACTGGCTCTAGTCAATGAAGTTTTGCACTATAAGCCCCCAGGGAAGAAAATAATGCAAGACTTTTACTGTCCATGTTAATGCTATTTAATATTTTACTCAAACATGTACTTAAGACCAACAGTTCTGATTGCACAACTTTGGTTTAAAGTGGCTTCCAAACTGACTTCTTAACTGGCAACTTCTCAACTGCTCTTGTCTTCCCAAACTTCTCTTCAGCCGATAGGAGGGTCCAGGGAGTACAGCCTGAGATGCCGCAGACTGAATGGTTTTCAACGTTATAATCTTCATTGTCTAAAAAGAAAGAGAAAAATGATGTCCAGCCTGTTTGTTTTGCTTTGTTTTTCCAAAAGTTGTGTGTTTGAAAGTTGCTTCAACTGGAACTAATCCTCACCTACCTCTTGGGAGGATAATGTCTCTGAAAAATGGTTTAACATTCTAAAAATGATGTGAGTCCAAAAGTTAGTTTGAAGTAGGAGTGAATAGTGAGGTAGAACAGCATTCTGTCTCTTTTTGGAGGATTTGGATTTCACTCTCCTCCTTTTGAGTAGGAGAAAACAGATCTGTCTTTTCTCTGTTTGGATAAGGAAGAGAGAGGGCTTAAAGAAGAGAAACATGTTCAATACCAGCTGTTTCCTAACTTAAGTCCTGCATAAATTCTTTCTTGGGCTAGACATACTAGAACAAAACCCTAAAGAGAATGGAAAATGGAGAGTGAATCCATGAAACCAATTTTATTATTCTAAATGAAAAATTTTTAGAGAAAAAAAAGAAAAACTAAGGGATAAATTAATCACAGTTCAATCCAGAACCTGTTAAGTATGTAGGTTTCTAATAATAGCTCTGAGCTCTACTGTAGTGGGAGAAACTCAAGGCATCTCTGAGCGATAAAAGCCAGTTGCTAATTCTTTTCATAAGGGTGTTTAACATATTTAAGCAATTATTACCAGATAGGTGAACCAAGTAACATGGTTGTTTTCAGTAGCCAAGTGTGTCCAATTCTTTGTGACTCCACGGACTTCAGCATACTTGTTTCCTCTGTCCTCTACAATCTCCCAGAGTTTGCTCAAATTCATGTATCAAATAACACTCTCAAAATTGAGAAACTTTTATTTTTGGAGAATTGTGTCTTTAACATATAGCCTTAATATAGTCTTATTAACAATAATATCAGGGTGTTCATATCAAAACAATATCTAGACTTAATATTTAGAGATTCTTTGCCAAGTTTAAGATCTCATTAGCAAGATTTAACTCATAAACATATGGCTAAATAAATTCACAGAGCAGGTTTGGGATGTGTGTGTTTAAGCTCAGCAAAAATTTAATTATTTTAGTATAAAAATTTGAGTAAAACATAAAGAATAGCATGTCAAATGGAAATTAAAAGTAAGGCTTCAGTATGGCTGCATACTTTATTCATTTTCACCATTGACATGTCTGCTTAAAGCTGGTATGTGGGACCTCCAGGTAAGCTAGAATTCTATCTTCCCTTGACCCACCCATTGTTTTGTGAGAAATTATTCACTACACAAGCTTTTTTCCGCCCTGTCTTATCCAGATGCTCTCTTCATAGAAGTTTTTCATTTCTTTCACTGACATCATTTTTTTTATTTGCTCAAACGAAACACCATTTCTCTATATTCTACTGCAGGTTCTATACTGTTGCCTGGGTTTTGTATCCCTCCAAACCACCCTCAACTCTGCCATATGAAAAGTCATGGATCTTGGAATTCAGCAGACCTGAGTCCAAGCACCATTTCTATCTCTTACTAGTATGTATCCCTTTAAACTTAATATTATGAGCATCATTTTCCTCCTCTAGACAATGAAACAGTTTTGTAGGTTAGTATAAGAATTAGAGATACTGTGCAATGATAATGTTGAACTTTTGGAAGCTCTTTAAAAAAATTTTTTATTGACACATGGTTGATTTACAATGCTATGTTAGTTTCAGGTGTACAACAAAGTGAATCAGTTATACATTTACATGTGTCTACTATTTTTTTAGATTCTTTTATAGATCATTACAAAGTAGTGAGTAGAGGTAAAATAAGGAACTAAAGGAAGGTAGAATAAAAATGAATGAAAAGCCAACCCTGCCCTTCCAAATAGAGCTGATGTGTTGTGTGGGGATTCGCCAATGGTCCGTGAGAGAGCAGTGAGTCTTCTCCCAGAAAGGAGTCCTTGGCCGGGGTTTCTCTTTCCCAGTGACTAAGTCACTGGGCAAGGGAGGCGAAGCCTGAAATGCTCAGGATTGCTGTGAGGGGAAGTCAGCCCGACAGGCTGAGTTGCCTTTCTTGTCCTTGGCATTGTAACAGTGCACGATCTTCTGTTGTTCCTGGAACCACTCGAGCATATAATGAATGGAGTACCAGTGATTGGAAACGGTCGGCGCTCGATGATATTTCCGCAAGTTGTTTTCTTTCTACAACTTGGTAATGGATTTTTCTAACTTTAACAGGATGGTTGAAGTGTCTCATGATTTTATGTGCTGTTGCCCCCTCTGGAGCCAACTCTGTCCAGTTATCATGTCATTTTTTTTTTTTAAACACTGAAAATCAACCCCTCTTCAAAACTGTAAATGTTTTCCTTGGAAGGTTACATGATCCTAAGCAAACAAACAAAGTGAAGAGCCATTCTGGTTCTTCTGGAGACATTGGAACTTTTTTTTAATGCGTTAAGTTTTTGAATCTATAGATTAGGTTCACTGAACTCTGCAGAGGTCAGGGGAGACTAAGGAACGTTTGACAGTCTGGGCAGGAGGGAAATGGAGCTCTATGAGGCTGGCTCTTTGCTACGAACTGAGGCCTGGTGGTCCAGTTAAATGAAAGGTAAGACAGATGGCTAAGCTGTAATTCTTAAAATTCATTAGCTTCAAATTTTATATCCTTTGTGGAACTGTGAGTATTAATACATATTGAGTGCTTATTATATGCTGGGCACTGTTCTAAGTATTTTGTTTGTAGCATTCTATTTAATAATTTTTATAATAATCCTATAAGGTATAAAGCAAATATTACTATTTGAATTTAAGGATAAGAAAACTAAGAGAAAGCACTCTTAGCTGAAGCTAACAAAGTTGGTAACGACAAAGTTCGAATTTTAATCTATGCAATTGGATGTCAAAGCCTATATTTTTAACCACTATGGTATAACTAAGTCACTTGACATATTGCCTGGAGTATAATTAGCACTTAATAAATGGGAGAATCCAATATATACTTACAGATTATCTTTATATTTCAATATGTGTGTGTATACTCAGTTGCTCAGTCGTGTCCGACTCTTTGCAACCCTATGGACTGTATCCCAACAGGCTCCTCTGTCCATGGGATTCCCTAGGCAAGAATACTGGAATAGGTTGCCATTCCCTTCTCCAGATATTTCCATATATGTCATATGTACTCAAGATTTGTTTTTGGAACTTTTAACAAGAATTAGTAAACTGCGCTTAAGATTTTGAAAATAAGCTTTGAGAATTTCTGCTGGAGCTTTAGAGTTAGCAGCTATACTGGTTACTGATTTAGGAAGTTCTAGGACCTCCTCACCACTGAGGGTAAACTCAGGGGTGATTAGAGATTCTCTAGAGTCAGTTTCAACTTTGGAGAGGGATCTCTTTCTCCTTCATTGTTAATTTATTTATAAATTAATACATTTATTAATATATTAATTTATTTCCTTAGAAAGAGAAAATTAAATGAAGCCATTTTTCATTTTTATTCTGTCATTTTTAGCTTTCTATTAATTGATATGATCTTATGATTCTTTTCCCTAATTTTTTTTTATTCTTATTTTCTGAGATGATCCATTGATTGTCATTTCATCAGTTGAGTTTCTGTGCTGTAGACACCATCTCATTGGAAAAGACACTGATGCTGGGAAAGATAGAGGATGGGAGAGAAGAAAGGAGCGACAGAAGATGAAATGGCTGGATGACATCACTGACTCAATGGATATGAGTCTGAGCAAACTCCAAGAGATTCTGAAAGACAAGGAAGCCTGGCATGCTGCAGTCCATGGGACTGCAAAGAGCCAGATGCGACTTAGCAACTGAACAGCAACAGATGCAATGAAGACAACGTTCTAACTCAGTGGCTGCACACTGAGGAGTAGAGTTCCTTCTTCCATTACTGTTGTCACACTGTGCCTTAATGCTTTATGGAAAGCCCCAGCTCTAGTCCATCTTGAATATAAAACCACAGAATCAACTACAAGGCCTACTTCATACCTTCCAGAAGCCCCATCCAGATTATTCTTCATAACTCTCAGCATGCAAGAAAAAGAAAAACCCAAAAATCCAAGCTAGTTTAAACTGTTAAATTTATAGAATTTAAAGTATTGAATCAACCAGCCTAATTTTCAGATTTCCATTCAAGTTAATGTAATTTTTTTTTCTGTTGAGCTCCTTAAAGTGTTCTTGATTTCCCACATTATCTCCTACCATGAACACTTTTCTCCAGCTCCACTAATGTCCTTCTTTCTAGTTTTTAACTTATTTTCCCAGCCACTCAGATTCTGCTTCCACAGTCACACGTCTTGTATGTGTCCTCCCCACTGATGGTCCTTCATCAATCTACCAGCAAATTTATGTTATACACAAATATTTTTGCTGACAAACTTCATCCTGTGATAATTCTTTGTATCTTAAGTGTGAAACAAATTTTCAGTAAATTGTTGATTATATACAGATAGATGGCTTATGAATTCTTTGCTAAGCATATATGTAGATACATACCACATGAGGTAAGACATTTGTCTGGTGACAGGTCCCATTGAAGGAGGAAACAGACAGAGCTGGACTCCATCTTAGGCCAGGCTGCAAACATTAGGCTACACGCATGGTCACCCAGTGGACTACACCCAATGGACTCTGAACTTTGTGCCTGGTGTCTATAAAAGTGGCATACCAATGGGAAACCAGACCCCCCGGATAAAAGAGCCTCAGGACTTGTACTTGGACTCTCTGTTGCCTAAAAGAATATGCTAATTATCTCTGTAACAGAACAAAGTTGTAAATTCCATTATGTTTATCGGGATATGACCACAGTCCTATTGATAAATGTTCACTGCTTATCTAGTCTTGTGACACATGAATCATGGGTTAACTTTGATCGTATCTCTCTTTTACCTTGTCCAGACTAGTTTCAAGGAATCTGAGGAGTCAGTTTGGGCCAGTACACTTAGTGCATATAGTTCAGTTCAGTTCAGTTGTGTCCAACTCTTTGTGACCCCATGAATCGCAGCATGCCAGGTCTCCCTGTCCATCACCAGCTCCCGGAGTTCACTCAGACATGTCCATCGAGTCAGTGATGCCATCCAGCC